>PVKU01000844.1:0-385402 GCA_004027475.1 Anoura caudifer
CCCTTTTCTCACTCCTTCCTTGTCATACCCTCATGTCCTGTTCCACTTCTACGGCAAGGCATCCAACTTTTCAATGTCACAGACATAGGGAATATCACCGACTGCTTTCTGTGCGCATTTCTTGATCGCTCTCCTATCACGGCCGTTCCAATACCTGCTCCTCTCAACACCACTACCTCACCTATACCATTTTCTCTTGAAGATGTCCCTCTCTTCCAAAATCAAACGGATGCCCCTCAGGTATGCTATACTACTGGCAGCTCCTCCTGTAACCAGACGGTGGCCTTAACCGGGACCACCACCAGCCCTTCAGGTATGTTCTTTTGGTGCAATGGGACCCTGCTGAGGACCATCAACTCCTCCACAATCTCCCCACGCTTGCCGGTGGCGCTGACCCCTCAGCTGATGCACTACGGGGAAGGGGAACTCAGGGGTAAGCTAACCCGAAGGTTAGAAAAACGAGCTGTCTTCCTGCCCGTATTAGTGGGCCTGACCTTCACCACTACTCTAGCAGTGGCAGGAATAGGCAGCGCTGGACTCGCTCAGAGACTCCAGGCCACCGACCAGTTGCGGCTGAGCTAGAACAGGCCCTGATGCCTCAGCCACGTCCCCAGCCTCCCTGCAAAGGCCGATAACCTCGGCTGCCCAGGTCGCCCTCCAGAACCTCAGAGCACTAGACCTGCTTACGGCAGAGAAAGGAGGAACATGTCTCTTTTTGCAAGAACAGTGCTGCTTTTATATAAACGAAAGTGGCCTAGTAGAAGAAAATTTCGATACTCTTCATAACCTCAGAGATAAATTGCATAGACACCATGGCTCTGGAGACGATGACCCCGTGGTGGCGCTCCTTCCTCTTCACCACCCTGGCTCCCATCACCGGCCCCATCGTAATTATCTGTGTAACACTAATGTTTGGCCCTTGTTTCCTGAAATTTCTCCAGGAACAAATTCGCAAAGCCTCCCGAGTTACTTTTAACCAGATGTTACTCCAGAACTACTCACCCCCTCCTGACGGAACATCCAACTTCTGACCCACCCCCCTTTCCCCCTTCTACACCCCTGTTCAGCAGAAGTAGCCAGACTGCAAACCGGCACCCCTTATTCTATTTAAGAGGTGGAATGTTAGGTCGGGCGTGGTGAGATAAGATGGCCACCAGGGGCTGAAGCCCAGGCAAAACCAGGAACAACATCACCATAGCAACTCATGCCTAAAAGGATTGACCAATGATACGTCACCATGTGGCTTAAAAGAGCCAATCTTCAGCTGCCATGATGAGTACTACCCCAACTGCATGTATAAAATTCTTTCCTTTAAGTTCGCGCGGGACTTCCTTACAAAAGAAAGGAATTAGTCCCTTCCCTCAAGGAGATCATAAACTAGGGGTGTGTGAGTGAGTATTTCCCCTAAAAACTCGCAAGTTTAAATGAACAATACAAAAGAAACACTACTGGTGTGCACATTAGTTCAGGGCAGTCAGAATGCAAAGAACTCCCCGGAGGTGGTGGATCTAAACGGGAATGCAAAACATGGATTTTGATTTGCTAAGGGATCCCAGATAAGCTGGGGCATTTCCCGGGGAAACAAATGCCCCAAGGAAAGCAATGTAAGTAGACAGGAAGGAGGCAGGAAATCAGTCTACCTGCTCACTCATCCAGTAAACATCAGTAAGCACCACGCCGTGCTGGGCGGAGGGGCAGGGGAAGGGGGTAACAGTGAACCACATGGAGCTTATGTGGGAGAAGGCAGAACATCACCTCGAGCAGGCGGAAAGTACATCAAACATCTAACGTACAGAGCTTTAAAAAGGGAACCGAGAGTTTGACCCTTACCCAATAGACAACAGGGAGGCACAAAAGGTTTCTGGGTAGGGAAATCACATGATCAGGATGGTTTGTTAATATTAACGGTGCAGCTTGACTAAAACTGACAAAAATCGAAACCAGAGGGACCAGAAGAGAACTACCGTGGAAATGCAGGGCTGTGGGTGTGCGGGCAGGGCGGCGGCCTCGAAGTCAGAAAGGCAAAGGGAGGGGTGGGCTGGAGCGGGAGGGTTCCCAACTGAGTGACCTGTGGGGCAATCACAAGGGGGCCCACAGGATACGGAGAAGCGGAAGCAACGGCCATTCCAGCTACCGGCTCGGACCCTTGGATTCGGGAGAAGTGGGAGGCAGTGAGGCTTTGGGGAGGTGAATGGGAGTACTTCAGCCCAGGGCCCAGGAGGCAGAGGGGATGCTGGGCCACAGCACGGCAGAGGGAGCCGTGCTGGTGAGGTCTGAACCTGGGCAAATTCCAAGGGGGACAGAGGACGAGCACGTGGCCAGGTGGTGAAGGAGGAGCAGGAGGGCAGCGCAGGGGTGGAACCGCACTCCAGTGGTGCCACAAATGCACCCGCACAGACTCCACCTGACAGTGGGGAGGTCCTCGTTCAGCACTTTAATGGCCACAGCGTCTCTTACGGTTGGTGCCAGAACCACCAATTTACAGGTAAAAAGAGTGACGACCTTCAGTGATGTGTCTAGGATGGGCGAGTTTACCTGATGACGAACCCCTGACCCAAAACCTGGCTCGGAATGAGTGGCGTGGCAGCCTGGCTCACACTGAACTTCGGTCCCTACAACAGCTGGTTTTAGGGAGTAACAGGCAAGCTACAGAGAGGGACCAGGTATTCACAAAGTGTCTCCCAGGCAAAGGGCTCCAACAAGTCCACAAGAACATCCTTTATTAACTTTTAGGCCCATGGCAGTAATAAAAACATACTGGTGTCTACTCTCCACGACACTGCGCCGTCACACACCCATTCTTGCTTAATTCTCCCAGTAGCCCCATGACGATAAAGGGCCTTGCTGTTTAAGCCGATGACAGGTTTCCAAGCTCCACGGCCGTCTCTGGCCTTTCCCAAGATCACCAAAAAAGCTCGCAGGTGCCTATATGCAGGCACGGGGCTGGGGATTCTTTTCTGTCCCTCTCCAACACTTCCGAGCAGCACCATGCCACCGGGTGGACACACCGCGTTTCCCGGTGTTTGGGAAGGTGGCTCCCTGTGGCCATTTCCAGACTCTTCACTTCGGAGAGGTGGGCTTAAGAGAGAAACAATCACATCACGGATGAGTCGGAAAAGCAAAACAGGAAACTGATCAAACAATTCCAGGTTTCTACAACCAGGAATAATCTTTGGCTGGAAATCAAGGAAAAAATTACAAAATTTACAGAACATATTAACCCCCACAAGGCAAATAAGTTCCAAAAAATATTAAGCAACCAGCACCCACAGAACTCTAAACACTAAAAAGAAAGGCTGGGCCCATGTGACCTTCAAGGTTTCCGGGGCAGAGGGCGACTCCTGCCCCCCAGGGCATGCTCTGCTAACCGTGAGTGCGGGTATGGGTATGGGTGGACCGGAGCTGCACACACTCGGATTCCTGGCCGGAGGTCATTCTAAGGGCTTAGGAAATATTTTCCTACCACTGTACAATTTTGTTTCATTTCTCTCCCTGGTCATGTCCATATTTATCTGGTGCCCTTGAGACACAACAATTTTTAAAAAAGGCCAATATCTCAGAGAAATGAGCTCAGGTTCCTTTCTGGGTCAAAATTAATGGTTCGGATCCTATCTTCACATCCAGAGCTTGGCTTATTTTTCCCTAAAAGCCTGACTTTAGACTTTCTCTCGTCCATGTCCATCTGTTATACTCTGCCCACCCATGCAGACTTCTTGTGGCCGAGGTCTGCTGGCATTCTCCTGCTGAGGGGTGTTCTGGCTCCTGCAAGCCCAGGAGGGAACATCGTGCGCTCACTGTGTACAGGTGGAGATCCAAAGAGGATCCAGCCAGCAGGTTCTCACCCAGGGGAGGTCCCACCTGGGGCTCTGAGCCTCTTCAGAGGAGCAGGGTCTGGCCCCCGGGTGCGCTGTGACGGCGGTAACAGAGCAGCAAGATTCCCGGTGGTCTTTTCACTTTTGGGACCCTTTTCTGCTATTTGATTCATTCATCTGTTAGTTGTCTTAAATCCTTTCTTCAACAAGGCAGGACATAAATAAAATATACAAGTAAAATTAAAATAAAAATTTAAGCCCTGGCCAGTGTGGCTCAGTTGGCTGGGCGTCGTCCTGCAAACCAAAAGGTCTAGGGTTCAATTCCTGGTCAGGACACGTGCCTGGTTGCGGGTTTGGTCCCCAGTCCCGGCTCATTCTGACAGGCACAGAAAGGCAACTGATCGATGTTTCCCTCTTTCTCTAAAAAGCAATGAAAAAACGTCCTCAGGTGGAGATTAAAAGAAAAAAAAAAAAAAAGAACATTTAATAAAAAGTAAGTAAACTAAAATTCCAGAGACAGCAAAACGTGCTGCTTGCGTGCCCCGTATTTTCTTCTCCACCGTTTTATTACTGAACTCACAGCAAATATAAACACTTTCCATTGAACTCCTGGTAAGGAAGCAAACAGAAAGGAAAGGTATTTGGGTAGATAATGCACAACTAGAGCATTAAACTTTCAGGAAGCAATTGACTGAAGTGCCCAAAGCAGAAAGGTAGTAACTAGCTTACAGTTCATTAAAGAAAACACATTTTAAATTTCAACCGCATGGTGCTTGCTGATCACACCGAGCTATCAGTGTGACTAGCTGAGTATCCTGATAGCTCCCTCCCCACCCTGAGTCAGGACCACCGGACACCTCCCTGGATTGGGCCGGGCACGCTCCTGCCCAGCAGCGCCCAGCCTCGTTCTCACTGGCTGGCATGGCAGGACCTTGGCCTCTGGTCAGGTCCTCCCCTCCTTGCCTGCCCCATCAGAGCCAACAGCTCACAACTATTCCTTTGGGTACCACTCTGCCCTCACCCAGACCCTTTAGGGACTATGCTTGTACCTGCTCCCACATTCAGTGAGCCCCAACTTCTGGGAACCCTTCCCTTCTGCCCTCCAAGTCAAACTCATGACCATGCAGGAAGCAGAGTTCAGAGAGATTAACTGTCTTTTGAAAAGAAAAGGAATAAAATAAAACCAACTTGGGATTTTGAACAGAAAGCAAAGAAAGCCTTGGGAAGTCCTAACCTAGCGCTAACCCTGAGCTCTGGCACTGCGTTTTTTATCAGCACACAGGACAGGCAGCAACTTTGGCCAGGATGAAGCATGCCGCCACTTTCTACGGGCATGTACATCTTTTTAAAGTCAGCAAAACCTCATGCTTATCAAAATTCAAGAAATAACAATAAATATTATCCGAATATCTGCTTCCACCAAGCATTCTGTTACCTCCTTTCATTGCAATACTCCAGTGTACAGCACCCCAGCCACAGAAAGTGCTTAACGCACCATTCCACGTTAGCACCATTCCACGTTAGCCGGCACTTCAACGTCAAAGAAAAGGCAACATGGTCCAACGACGCAGCCTAGAGGCACGGAACTCCCAGACCGGTAAAACAGGTTTACATGCAGGCCTGGCTGGCCCTGGGGCTCTAGTGCAGCTTCCCCGGGCTCTCAGCAGCTCTGTGGACTGTGGTGCATCATTGAGTGGAGACTTCGCAAGGACGTGTTCAAGGTCACCCAAGTGGCAGTGTGGGCTGAAACTCCTGCTCCTAGTGACCAAGCCCCTTGGCCTCTTCCCTTGTGAGAATGTGATCATCTGGGTAAGTCAGGTTTTTGAACAACCAAGGCTCAACACTACTCGCCCCATGCAGTTTAACCTCAGTCACGGTTTAGATGGGAAACTCTGCACATAACGTTGCAGATGGGAAACTCAAAGGCCGCCTCACACCCGTCTCTGCGTGGCCCCTTGAGACCCATCATGAGGTTGGACAAGCAGTGGAGGGCCAGAGTGTGCCCAGGGCTTGGCGCACCCTTTGAACTCCCTTTCTGCAGATGATTGTCCTCTGCTGGCTGGGCGAGGGTTGGGTGGCTTTGTGAAATGGCCCTTTCCTCGCATCGGCAGCCCCGCTCTTTGGTGCGGGCTGAAGCTCGGGAAACCCAGACAACCAAAAATCGTGGAAAGAACAACGTACCCTGTACGAGGGCAGGAATGCAGGCGCAGGGACTTCGGGAAAACCTTCTATTGGCAGGTGATGATTGTAGTTTCATGGCTGTTAATTTAGGAAGGGTGAAGATCACAGAACATGGACCTTCATACAAGTACTGCAAGAAGAAAACTTTTTTACTTAAGTGTATTTTTTTTACTTAACTGTGTTTTTTTTTGTTTGCTTAAAACTTCAAAAGGAGACTGGCACCTTCAAGACTAAATAGGCAGGGATCAGAGATCTTAAAACCAGGTATCAGCCCTGTTGAATGACAGGTGCAAACTGAAACTCTTTCAAAGGTAATTCAACATTTATAAAGTAGGAATTGTCAATTATTTAGGAATAAATTAGGTTTAAAGAGTACCAATTAAAATGTCTAAAAAAACATATAAAGATCAAGAAAATTTTAGTCTGATTTACTATTCAGGAATCCTTTTTCCAAATAAATTTTGGGAAACCTGTCTTAGAAATGTCAGCTCAGGTAGATTTTAGGCACCTGTGATGCATCTGACCATGCAAAGCCAGAGATGCTGGACAGGTTTCAGCATGCTCAGGTGATAACAAAAAACTCCTCCCCTCCATGTGGGGCAGCTGGTGGCTCTACTCTGTAAACAAGAAATACAGAACACTGGAGAAAGGGAATTATTTAAAGATCAGGTAAGTCTTCTTTATAGCAGAATTAGGTGGTCCTGTCTAGCTGCCTGCCTGCTTTACTATCTGGGACACGATTTATGGGGAAACTTTAAAATTTAAAACCTGGGAACTTTTTTTTAACTCCTCACCCAAGGACATACCCATTGATTTTAGAGAGAGAGGAAGGAGGGAGAGAAACATTGGTTGCCTACCTAATCTGCAACCCAGGCATGTGCTGCGACTTGGAATCGAACCTGCAACCCTTTGGCTAGTGGGACAAGGCTCCAAGCAACCGAGCCACACTGGGCAGGGCTCAGGGCTCGGAAGGGAGATTCCTAAGCTGAGTTTTGATGATTCTAATTACTCCAGTTGTAACTCTGTATTCTGATTCTAACTTTTAAATACAATTTGCTAGTTTTGTATCAGGTTGCTTCCATTTGAGATTTCTAGAAAAAAGCCTCTGAACTTCCTGAACACTGAGTTTGAAAGATATTCTTTTGAAGGTAATCTGACGTATTGGTGGGAAGAGGATCTGATCTCCTCCAGTTTCACTGACATGGCATCAAGCTGTAGAACTGACAGCAAATGCACGCACAGGTGCTCTTACCCCCTTTCGACCACACAAGTACAGTTATTTCTACTTTTTCTCTCATTCTCCAACTGAACGGTGTTTTAACTTCTGGTTACTTTCTGATTCCACACACACACATACAAATCCCAGTAAAAAGATCAAGTCCAGAGATCGCCTTTAGAGCTTCTCTTACGGCATCTGGAGATGAAAGCTACAAAGCACACCCTTTACAGAGCTTTTCTGACAAAGCCAACACTTTGCAAGAGGCCATGTTCGCAGGAATTTCACTTATAGCTATACATATGGGAAGTGCCTTCATTCACTGAGAATAGTAAAAAAATTCTTTAATAATTCTTTGGCTGTCACCCCATCAGTCCAGTAACAATGACAAGTCCTCAGATTCCAGCAGCTTCAGGAGACACTTTTGACGAATGTTTACCTAGAAATCTGACTAAGCCTATTATTACAGATCTTTTTGATAACTTGCAGCTAAGATTCAGTAAGTCTGGTAAACAGGTCAGTGGCTGCTCAATTACTGATAACTCAGCCTAACTATAAAGAAGTGATAAAAAAAAAAAGGCTGGGTTCAGAAAAGCTGGTGTTATTTACTGATCTGCTCCTAAGAACCAAAGAAAACTTACAGAATGACTAGCCGAGTACAAGGTCCAGCACAAATAATGTCCCTTTTTTTATTATAAAATTTATTACAAAATCATAAGCATGTAATTCTGTAATGTAACAATATCACAGTCAAGCACACCATATACTGTTTTAGGCGAAATGTTCAAATTAAAACTCTAAGTTACTACACCCATATAATTACCCTTCCAACCACACTCAAGCAGGCCTTACTTCTGCCAGACTCTGAAACGTCATTGAAAGGGAAAGAAACGAAGGCCAAAGTGATTTACCCAAAACCTTACTATTGATTAGTTATGAGAACCTCCAGGTGCCCTATGGCAGCCTTAACATGAATTCCAATTCTCGAGAATAATTCATGAGACATTTTCACAGTAAACGGTTGCTAATACAGTTGAGAGGTTTTTATGTGAGGTGCTGAAGAACACGGTACCAGAAGCAGCAGCTCTGTGGTCGCAAGACGGGTAAGCCAGGGTGACAGCAGAGAGGTCAAGGGCTGAGGCTCTCGAATCAGCCTGCCTGGACTGAATTCAGGCTCCTGCACTTCCTAGTGGTTGCCTCAGTTTTCTCAGCCATAAATCAAGAATTATCATAACACCTACCTTAAGGGCTGACCTGAGAATTGAATGAGATAACGTAATATGAATATGAAGTGTTCATTCAGGACGGTGGCCCTGCACCAAGTGGGCACTCAAAAAAACCAAACCAAAACAAAACAAAAACCCAAAATGCAAAAAAAACCCCGCCAAGTGTTAGCTATTAAATATTATGCAGATCAGCAATGACTGACAATGCGGACTTGACCAGCTTTGCCCAGGACAGCCAAACCTGGATAGTTCTGATCACTGGAAAACCTGAGCTGGAATTAGGGGTTCCCTGGCAGGCCTGGGAAGACCGAACCCAGCAGCTTAGAGATAAATATTCCACTTTCTGACCTGACCTTGGAAGCCTTCCTGTCCTTCACGATGATCTCGACTGGGCAAGTCAACAAGGAAACACACCGGACCCCTACTAAGTGCCAGACACAGTGTGAGACTCTCTTACTGTGTTTTATTCGGAGACAGAACAGGGTGTAAGCGCTAGTGTGTGGACACAGATGTGCACGCCGAGGCCGTGCCTGGGGCGCCACTTTGCTTCCGGCTTTAGAGCTTCGTCCTTATCTGCAGCCTCAGAATTGGCGCTTAAGTCGGGGAGGCTCTTCCTTCAACTTCCTTCCTCCCAGGGGAAAGAAGGGCACAGGACAAAAGCCTTTGAGCCTGGACTCACTTCAGGGGCCGGACAGACCCCTGGGGAGGTCGCCTGATGGCTTTGACCTTGATACCCGATACTCAGTTTCTCATCCTGCCAGTCAGGGACGTAGACATATCTCTTCAGCCAGGGCAAGTGTGTGACCCGAACGTGGCACCAGGTCCTGGGGGCCTGGGGACGCCACTGCCGTCTCCACCACGGGAACCCTGTGCCCTCCTGTGGGTGCGAGGACTCCGGCCTTGCCTGGACCCAGCGCATGCGGCGCAGTGGTCGCCGCGAGCAGGGGCAGAGTCGGCCTGGGACACCCCAGGCACGAAGGTCTGGGCGCTCAGCGCCGCCCGCTCAGCCGGCGGTGGTGCACGTCTGGCGGGGTCACGCGGCCTCCCCACCTTCCCCGGCCACCCGTGGCGGGAACGGGGCAGACGCCGCCAGTCCGGCCCTCCCGAACGACCGCTCCCGGCCTCAGCCCTGACAGCATTGCGCCGCAGGCCTCACCTCCCTGCGCACGTTCAGCAACGAGTAATAGTCTTCATTGTCCAGCTCCTCTTCGCTCAAGGCCGTCGCCATCTTCGCAACCTTTCACCCCACTAAACCGGCAAGGTGGTGCTCAAGAGGGACCGGCGATCGGCGCGCGCATGGCCTGGGCCGGCCCGGCGGCACCACAGCGGCCCCTGGCGGCGCGGAGTCTCGCCGCCGCCCCGGCCGCCGCCGCCCGAGCCGCGTACCCGCGCGCCTGCGCCCTGCGCCCCCGCGTGGCCGAGGGCAGGACGCGGCGCCGGGTCCCCACGCCGGGCTGCCCGCGCGCTCCAGCCCGGCGGGCAACGCTAGGGGCGTTCCTGGGCTGGAAGGGGGACTTCGCAGCCGCAATCGGTGGTCGTCACGCCCTGGGTGCCGCAGAGAAAGGTCCCTGCAACAACTCCCTAGCTATCCTACAGGCCCCCGGTGTGGGGCGTACCCGGTTTCCAGCTAGCCCCACCTGGGCGTGCGAGCCCACCGTGGCCGGAGGCTCCTCGAGGCTCCACTTGCACAGGACACCTCCAGAATGGGGTTTGTTCTGCCGCCATCGTTCTTCGCCATTTGTCTTGACCGCCCAGAACCTTGATGGGAGGGTCGGCCTCCTCGTTTCCTTGTTCATTATTGCCCTATATTTAGGAGCACCAGGCCATTTTTCTGCTGCTTAAATGTGGAGGCGATACCCATTTGGTTCCTAATATAATTGTCTCTGGCAGGCACGTATATCTACAACCCCCGTCCCAGAGCCATTCTCAGGTCCATTTCTACCTTGTAATTTAGCGGTGGAGCCTAATTGATTTCAACCTGGTGCCTGCTGTTTGGTGCATTATTAAAGATGTCTCGGTTACAATCACCTAAATAATTTAAATGTCTTCGAAATGATACAGTTATCAAGAGAGGGCGGACCATAGGGCTCCCGTGCTCTCGCCACCTGTTTGGTTCATGCTGACCTGGACCAATGCTCCGTTATTTCTCCGGAACGTTTGTTGTTCCTTAACTAGCCACGAGTTTAGAACCATCCCTGTTGCCTTCCCTAAACAGGCCTCCTGGGAAGCCTCCAACACCTGCCCGTGGATTTGAGAAGTTATTTCTTTCTCTTCTAATTTTGGGCCAGATGTGTGCCATCTGGGCTTCTGCGTCCTCCCTCCCCGGTTGCCCGGTTTCTTCGGCTCTTCTGGCCTGAGACACTTAGGTGTGCTGAGACGAGGTATTCAGGAGCGTTGAGTCAGTGTGGAGCAGACTGTCAGTCCAGGCTGTAAATTAAGAGCTATTTCTTTAGCTGTGTGAGGCTTCCCCACAATGGCTTTCTCAAATATTCATGTTCCATCAGCTATTCCAGCAATTTTGTTTAACGGTCTTTCCTTTTTTTTCTCCTTTGAAGAGCAGTGATTAGGGCTCGGCTGCATGATGGTATTTGCTGGTCTTTAAGAATTTCTTACAGAGAGGCTGGGGGGAAAAAACGACAATGTCGAGACATTCCTTTTGTCCTTAGGTTTGTAGACAGTAATTGGGCCATAATGCTCAGTTGGGTAGAGGAGTTCTTTGCCATCCTTCTTCTGCTTTGGAAAACACTGCCTCTAGGAATTCCATAAATGGAACAGAACATATGTTTCAGAACGCCCAGGTCCGGGTTTCTCTGATGGAGAAGGACCTGGTTTTTCTCACCACTCTGACAGAGTAAATAGTGACTCAGGGATGCTGTGCATCTGTCCTCTCTGGGGCCCACGATATTTCGTTCTGTGGTTACTTGGAGAGTGGTTGTGACAAATGGAGAATAAACTTAGATACACCACGCGCCTGAGAAGACAGTTACTTCAGAGGTTGGCTCTTTTGGTTTCTTTCCTCCCAAATCTTAATCTAGGATGGGAAAAATGAAAATCAGGAGCGGGACGAACTGACACATAAACACTCACATCCGACAGACTATCCGTACCAGAACATCTAACAAAACTCTCCACATTAACTCACTGCCTTGCCTTTCTGTTTTCTTCTTATCGGATGGAGCCAGAAAGCAATTTGAAGCTCAGTTGTAAAGCAAAGCCTAGTACACTTATGTAATATATTTCTGTAACTACATGTACACGTATATGTATCTTTTATATATGTATATGTAACTCATTGATTCTCTTATCATAGTAGTACATATAAGGATATTTACCTCCACCATCGTTCACATTCAAATTGACCCCAGACACGTGGCCTCCTAGGACAGCCACTCGGGAAGTCTGCACTGTTTCAGGGCTGGGGAACCTTCCAAAATGTAGAACCTGGGTTGCCAGATGCCCGGTTAAATTCGAATTTCAAATAAACGATGAATAATCATTAGTATAAAGGTACTAATATTGCACAGGGCCTATACCTCTACTAAAATTCATTGTTTATCTGAAATTCAAATTTCACTGGGCATCCCGTGTTTTTACTTGCTACATCTGGTGGGTCCACCTGGAGACCCCTCAATCCTTCCCCTCTTTGTCAGGAATGCTGCTCAGAGCCCAGGAGAGCCTCCTGCTGCTGGCTTCAGTCCCCGCCCCTTCTCTGTGACTCAGGAGGAGCACTCACCTGTGTTCCGTTTAGTGTGCTTTTTGTCGCTGAGCCCGGATCGGGGTTTTGTGCTTGCTTGCCATTCCCAGCCTGATCTCCCTTCCCCTCAGGAGCTCTGATAACCCTGTGAAGAGGAGTTAGGAAAAAAAACCTCACAGTTGAAGAAAAGAGAATTTGCAGGCACTCAAGAATTAGGTTTTCGCCCTGGCTGGTGTAGCTCAGTGGATTGAACTCGGGCCTGCAAACCAAAGTATTGTGGTCTGATTCCCAGTCAGGGCGCATGCCTGGGTTGCAGGCCAGTTCCCGGCAGGGGACGCATAAGAGGCAGCCACACATTGATATTTCTCTCCCTCTCTCCTTCCCTTCCCCTCTAAAGATAAATAAATAAAAAAATCTAAAAAAAAAAAAAAAGAATTAGGTTTTCTTGATGTCCTTTCCTCCCTTAGCATTTCAGTAACTTGTCACTGACGTCTTTAGCCAAGACCACAACTGCAGAAGGCTTGAGTCACCCAGAAGGGCCACGGCTGCTTCTGTTGAGCCAGCTGCCCAGAGATGCTGAAGAGCTCCCCCCAGAGGCAGCTTTGGGCGGGGGCACAGGAGGCAGGGCAGCAGTGCAGGGATAGACCAGTGGCCTCTGGCCTCCCCTGTTTTACACCTCGCCACCCCGACGAAGCACGCATCCCCCAAATCCCCCATTCAGAACTCGCGCCTTTGGGACTCTGAGTTCGACCTGTAATGCCATCCCCTCGTGGTGCCAGGGGTACTGGCTCTCCCTGCTGTTTTTGACTTCAGGTCCTCGGTCTTTACGTGTTAATCCATCCTTATCCGTCAGCTCCCAGCTGGGGTCCCGTTCCCGTCTGTTTTCTCAGCCACTCAGTGAGAGCATAATCCTTTGACCTTTGGCTCAGTTCATTCCCGGCTTGACTCCCTTATCTTCCCTTCTGCACCCTTCCCAGGCTGTCAGGTGTCATCAGGGAAAGGCTTGGAAAATTCAAAGTTGATGCTATCTGACTTCAACTGATGCCCAGTATTACCTGGCAGTCCCATTACAGTCGCCTCTTACAAGCACCCTGCATGATCCCCTGCCCCGCCCCCCCCCCCAGGGTGTCCATCAGCTTCTTTAGGTTTGAGGACGATGCCCAGGAATGGGCGCTGGCATTTCAGCAATTCACAGGAGGGAGATGGCTTTTTTCACTCTCATGGAACTTACACTCCACCAGAGAAGGAGGGGACACACAATAAGCCAGTTCGTTAATAAACGAGACGCTTTCAGATGCTACCCGCTGTAAGTAAAGTACAACCCAGGGGTGTGAGAGCAGAACCTCTCAGGTGGAGGGAGCTCACCTTGAGTTGGTTGGTTATGGGAGATCTAGCTGAGGAGGTAATTTTGAACTGAATGAATGATCGAAAGGACACAGCTTTGCAAGACCTGGAGGAGGGAGCTTCTTGTGCAAAGCCTTGGTGACAGGAACAAGTTTGGCGTGCTCCAAGAACAGGGAGAAGGCCACTGAGCACGAGGGTGATGTGGTGGGGAGAGCCGCAGGAGGAGGTGTTGGAACCCTCAGCTGGGTGGGCTCCTGCAGGGCCTGAAAGGCAGGAGTCAGGCATGGGGAACCACTGAGGGGCTCTCAGCAGGAAGGGACATGGTTTGGTTATCTTTTCCCCCAAAGCATCACTCCAAGGAGACTGGGTTAGAGAGAGCAAGAAAGAAAGCTTCCTCTCAGCCCTACACGGTCGGAGGTTTCTGCCATTGGGCCAGGGAAGAGAGGATGGTGCCCAGGACTTGGGCTGAGCGATGGGGATGGTAAGACATAGAATTCGGGTTGGGATGGAGTCAGCAGAAACTGCCGATCGATGGAGTCTGGGGCACGGGGGCAGGAGGATCGGCAGTTACTCTGGCGTTGGGGCTCGAACTGCCAGGTAGCAAGGCCACTTGTGGAGCTGAGCAAGGTGAGGAAGAGGCAGGCTTGGGAGGCAGGGAACCCTGAATTCTGCTTTGGAGAAGCAGGGTGAGGTCCTCCTTCGACATCCAGGTGGACATGGTGCCTGCTGCTTCTGCTTCCTTTACCACTCACTCATTTCTTGCAGGCAGGTGCTTGTCCACATAATTTCCTTAAAATTCCCTTCCAGTTTCCAGTGACTTCATAAACCTCGAATCCGATGGCATTTGCTTAGCTGCTGGCTGCCTGGGCTCTCGGCAGTATTTCAATGTTATCTACCGAGTTCCTTGCAATCTCTCTGTCCTTGACGGCTTCTCTTTCTCTTCATCCCTATGTTTCTCCGATGGGTTCCCCATTATTCCTCCTCCTGCTGGCATCCAGGACCTTTTGTGATCTGTGTTCACGTATCTTTCAGGCGCATATCCTTTGCCTTTCTGGAATGGGTCTTTTGGTCTCGCCAGGGAAAAAAATTACTCTTCTTGAAACATTCCTTGAACTTCTCTGTTCTTCACTCTTTGCTGCACCTCTGAGCCTCCATGTAGGGCCTTGACCACCAGCCTGAAAAACACCCTGTGGAATTTCTTCGAGTGGGAGCCTGCTGTTGAAGAACGCTCAGCGTTTGTTTATCTGAAAATGTCTATCTGCCTTCGTTGATATTTAAGAATATTTTCTCAGGGTAGAGAAACTTAGTTTGCTAGTTATTTTGTTTCCCAGCACTTTGGCGATATCATTTCACTTTCTTTAGACTTCTGCCATTGTTGCTGGGAAGTGATTCCCTTGTCTCTTTTGGGGACCCCAGTTGCATGCCTTCATCCTTCTCGATGCCTCCTGTGTGCTTCTAATTCTTTTTTGCCTTCCTTCTTTTTATCTCCATGGCTTCTTTGTGGGTGGCTCCCTCTGACCAATCTCCCACCAATGCTCTCCTTGCCTAATTTTTTACTGCTTACTAAGGTATAGTTTATGTGCAATCTAATACACATATTTATGAGTTTGGGCACTGGATGCACCCATGAATCCATTAGTCTGATTAAATTAATGGGGGACTTCCAGCCAAGATGGAGGCATAGGTAGACACACTGTGCCTCTTCGCACAACCAAAAGAAGGACGACAACAAATTAAAAAAAAAACAATCAGAACTGACAGAAAATTGAACTGTATGGAAGTCCGACAACCAAGGCGTTAAAGAAGATACGTTCATTCAGACAGGTAGGAGGGGTGGAGATAGCTGGCGGGGCAGAGAGTACTTGTGGCAAGGAGGTGGCTGGTGGACCCAGCAAGGTGGGGGATTATGGACAGGGCGGTCCCACATTTGCACGCAGATAAACCAGGAGGAACAACTGGGGAGCGAAACAGACCACATAACACAGAGTTCCAGGGCCGAGAAATAAAGCCTCAAACCTTTGATTGAAAACACCTGTGAGAGTTGATGCAGCAGCAGGAGAAACTCCCAGCCTCACAGGAGAGTGCATTGGAGAGACCCACAGGGTCCTCGAATGTACGCAAACCCACCCACCCAGGAATCAGCACCAGAAAGGCCCGATTTGATTGTGGGTAGTGGGGTAAGTGACTGAAACCTGGCAGAAAGCTGAGCAAGTGGCTTCATCCCCTCTCAGACCCCCCCCTACATATAGAGTCACAGCTTGCCGATGTAAGTTGCCCTGCCCATAGTAAGGGGTGGAGCCCCTTACTACTTAACAGGTGTGCTAAGACAAAAAACAAATGGCCCAAATGAAAGAACAGATCAAAGCTCCAGAAAAAGATACCTAAGTGATGAAGAGAGCCAATCTGTCAAACGCAGAGTTCAAAACACTGGTAATCAGGATACTGACAGAACTGGTTGAATGTGGTGAAAATTAGATGAAAAAATGAAGGCTATGCTAAATGAAATAAAGGAAAATGTGCAGAGAACCAACAGTGACAGGAAGGAAATTGGGACTCAAATCAACGGTTTGGACTAGGGGAAATAAACATTCAACCAGAACAGAATGAAGAAACAAGAATTCAAAAAATGAGAGAGTTAGGAACCTCCAGGACATCTTTAAATGCTCCAATATCTGAATCATAGGGGTGCCAGAAGGGGAAGAGGAAGAGCAACAAATTAAAAACTTATTTGAAAAAAAATAATGAAGGAGAACTTCCCCAATCTGGCAAAGGAAATAGATTTCCAGGAAGTCCAGGAAGCTCAGAGAGTCCCAAAGAAGTTGGACCCAAGGAGGAACACACCAAGGCACATCATAATTACATTGCCCAAGATTAAAGATAAGGAATCTTAAAAGCAGCAAGAGAAAGGGAGACAGTGACCTACAAAGGAGTTCCCATAAGACTGTCAGCTGATTTCTCAAAAGCAACCTTGCAGGCAAGAAGGGGCTGGAAAGAAGTATTCTGACTCATGAAAGGCAAGGACCTACATCCAAGATTGCTCTATCCAGCGAAGCTGTCATTTAGAATGGAAGGGCAGATACAGTGCTTCCCAGATAAGGTCAAGTTAAAGGAGTTCATCATCACCAAGCCCTTATTATATGAAATGTTAGAGGGACTTATCTAAGAAAAAGATAAAAAATATGAACAGTAAAATGACAACAAACTCACAGTTATTAACAACCACACCTAAGACAAAAACAAAAACAAAGTAAGCAAACCACTAGAATAGGAACAGAATCACAGAAATGGAGATCACATGGAGGGTTATTAGTGGGGGAGTTGGAGGGGGAGAGAAGGGGAAAAGGTACAGAGAATAAGTAGCATAAATGGTAGGTAGAAAATAGACAGGGGGAAGTTAAGAACAGTATAGGAAATGTAGAAGCCAAAGAACTTATATGTATGACCTATGGACGTGAACTAAAGGTAGGGGATGTGGGTGGGAGGGGGTGTGCAGGGCAGAGGAGAATAAAGGGGGGGAAGGGACAACTGTAATAGCATAATCAATAAAATATATTTTAAAAAATGAAAAAATAATGAACATTCCCATTGCCCCCAAAGTTTCCTCATGCCCTTTTATGATTGATCCCTCTTTTTACTCCTATCTGTAGGTGACCTATCCACAATCTATCATTATGGATTAATTTGCATTTTCTAGAATTTTATAAATGGGATCACACAGCCTGCTTCACAGCAGTCACCCTGCATCTTCCCTGCACCACCCAGTGTGGGCACCCCTGTCCCCCGAATGCCCTGGTTGCTTTTCGTTGTTGTTTTATCCATTGTTTTGATGGAGCAAACCTTCCCACAGTTTTTTGAGAACTTGGAACCTACCTTTATATTTGATAGCTATTTTGATAGGTTGTTTGGGTATAAAAGTGTAGGTTGTACCCCACATTTGCTTGGAATTTTGAAGGCATTGTTTTACCTTGTTTAATTTCCAGTATTGCTGGTCTAAAGAATGATTTTACTCGAATTCCTGAGGCTATGAAACTGTCTTATTTTGTTCTTTCTTTGGAAATATTGTTTTCATTCCCGGTGTCCTGAAATTCCATCATGACGTGTCTTACATGGGTCTCTAAAATTTATTGTGCTTTACACTCAGTGGACTTTTTAAATTTTTATTGTATTTTTCCCATTACCACGTATCCCCCTTATAACCTCCTCCACCTCCACTCCTATGTCCCACCCCCTATCAGTGGACTCTTTCAAGCAGGAAACTTCTGCCCATCATTTCCGCAGAAATGTGTGTTTGGTAAGTTGTCTTGGTTCGTTCTTCCTGGAACTGCGTGTTTGACGCTCGATCTCCTGGACTCTTCTAATGCCACTTCCTTTTTTATTTCTGTTCTTTTGCCTTTTTAGTTTTTGTTGGAGATCTCAAGTATATCTACCATTCCTTTTGATTTTTCAAAAAGGTGTCATATTTTGAAATTTTCCAGAGCTCTGTCTCGTCCTCTGATTTTTTTTTTCTTTCCAATCGTTTCATGGACGCCGTGTGTTCCCCCCATCTCTGAGGGGGAACTTGAGTTTTATTCCACTTCCTCACTGTTCCTGTTTCCTCCTCGTTATTTTTTTCCTGTGTGTTTGGACTGCTTTTTTATGAGGGACTTCCCTCACAGCTCTGGTGAGCCTTGGCTGTCTATTCTTGGGCGTTCCATGTTCACATTCAAGGCTAGTGTTCCAGTGGGCCTCTTGGCCAGTTGTCAGGCGAGCCCCCCCCACCCCCAGATTTCAGATCTGTAGGTCTTCTCTTTTGGGTGGATCAGTTTTCCGAGAGGAGTCCTCCTTTCTCCTGCTTGCAGTAGGTACAGGCCTTGCAGGGGAGAGGGATGGGAATAACATTTTAGCACCTAAGCATTTACAAAATTCCCATTTTTAGTGCACTTGGTGTCTACGCTCTGTGCTCTGATGCCTCTTCTCCAAAGCCTTTTCTGTTGAGCCTCACCTGATAATAAGCCTCCTATGGGGTGGGGGTTGTGGCATAGTTGCCTGGCTGAGCAGGTTAAGGAAAGGGATATGGGGTTCACAACTATTCCTTGTATAGATTACCAACAGCCCTTTCCCACTTCCAATCCCCGATCCACTTCTGGACCCTGAAGCACAGACTGGTCCCATTTTCGGTTGCCTTCCCATATCCTGCAGGCATGCAGCAGAGTGAGAAGGCTGTAACCTAAGTCCACTTCCCCCAGGGCCCCTCTGTTTTACATCTTCCAAAATTTTGACATATTTTGTCTGATGTCTCCTCTCCGATTCATTCTCTCCATTTGCATGTATACCTGTGAAATCCTTGATCATTTTCTTAGGGTCTCTGGAGGGAGCAAAGACCAACGCTTACATGTGTTTCGTCGGGTGCAATGCACGTCCGTGCCACATTGCGGCACTCACCCGCTGGCACTCCTGATGTGTGCCGACAGATTTTCATCGCTGGCACAGCTGGTTTCTCTATCAGACGGTAAGCCCCTTGGAGCAAGTGCCCGAAGCATTTTGTGTTTTTACTTCCAACAGCATTGTGTGCCTGGCACATAAATACTTGAGGCCGTGCACGTATTTAGTGTTTGCTAAAAATGAGAGGGGAGGGAGAGGGAGAGGGAGATGACGGAAGTGGAGGAGCAGAGAGATGCTTTTCCCCGCCGCTGGGCAGAGGGACAGAGTTCAGACCGGACGTCCAGGGGCAGAACATGACCAGGAAAGGCTCAGGTCCCCTGAACTGGGGCAGGTCAGCCCTGCCCCCAACACCCCTGATCTAACAAAGCACCAGGCACTGTCCTTTGGTAAACTGTCCACTTCCCTTCCCCATCCAGCAGGAGTCCCGAGAAGAGACAAGTGAAGGTGTCTGTCCCCAAGGGTGGGTGAGTGTGACATGCCTGGACCACAGAGTCAGGCCAGGTTGGAAGAAATGGCTCCCTTTAATTAAGTGCCAACTCAAAAGAAAACCTCTGGGTTTTTTTGGTTTGTTTTGCTTTAATTTGCTTTGACAGGGTTGTTTTTCTTTCAAACAGTAAAAGGTTTAGTACCTAAGGCAACACGAGGCCCAGAGCCAGGTCGCTGCAGAAGTGGACAGAGGTTAGCTGCGCCACCTCCTGGTCCGGGGGAAGGTCGGTTCCATGTTGCCTCCTTCACTTTCGGGAGTTGCGCCTGCTTGGCCTGGATCCTGTTTCAGGGCCTAGGTGGCTGCTGCAGGTCATCAAAAAAAAAAAAAAAATCTATATCTTATGGAATAAAAAAGAGAAAACTGGGGGGTGTCCTTGGAAAGAGGGGATGGAGGAGCTGTGTAATAGGTGTGGCGTTTCAGTGTCGCCAGACGGAAAGGGTTCTAAAGATTGGTGTCCACCACCACATACGTCACCCTCCTGAACTGCGCGCTCCGCGTGGTTGAGGTGGTGATTTTTATGTTATGCGTATTTTATCACAATTTAAGAAATTAAAAAAAAAACCAAAAAACAGCTGTGCTGGGCATCTGGTCCTCCTGGCTTTGGTGGCTTTTGAATCCCGAGACCTCGTTCCTGCTCTCACTGTCGTCCGGGAAGCCGAGCGGCAGGCGGAAAGGCTGCCTGTCTCGCTCAGGGGTCGCCCGGAATGGCCAGACCTCAGCGGAGTCGCCACCTGCCTAACCACACCCGGGGGACACAGAGGGAGGGCTGGTGGCTCGCAGGTGTGACCGTGCTTTCCATGTGAGGGAAGCACAGCTTCTGCTTCCGTGGTAGACAATGGCTGGCTGAGGCTCTAGTGCTTCGGTGGAGATGCTCCTAGAAAGGTCAGAACAGGGTTTCCAACCTCAGTGCTCGCGACATTTGGTGCTGGCTATGTCCTCGTGTGGGGCTGCGGTCTTGGGCACTGTCGAGTGCTGGGCAGCATGCTGGCCTCTACCCAGTACTGGACTGTGACAACCCAAAACATCTGCAGACATTGCTGAAAGCGCCCCCCCTCCCGCCGGGGGACCAAATGGCCCCGTTTGACACCTGCGGGGCTAGAGGCAATGACGCTGCTCCCAAGCCACGGGGACCCCGACGACCGCTTTTCTTCTCCAGCGTTGGCTTGTACTGTGGGCACTCCGGGTAGCGTTTTCCAGCTTCTAGAATAAAATGAACTGAAGAAGAAAACCATTTCAGCCCCCATTCATGGAATGTTTCCGAGGCGCCAGGCACTGCGCTACCTGATTCACTACCTCATTTAATTAACCTTTCCAACGGTTCTCTGTCGGAATCACCAGGAGCCTCGTGCCCCAGCTGAGAAACCGGGTTTGGAGAGAGAAGTTTCCTGCTTGCTCGTTCCAGCTCGTGGGACAAGCTCGTGGGACAAGCTCGTGAGCAGCGGAAGCAGGGTTCCAACGCACGTCTGTCCCCTCCTACGGCTGCCTTTACGTTTACTTGTTTTTCCTCTTTCCCATTAGTCTGTATAATGATGTTTCAGAGAACTTTCAGCTGTCTGTGTGGTAACGCCAGCTTCGTTTTAGAATTCCCTCGGGCATGCGGTGTGTGACGATGCCAACGGGGACCCCAGAGGCAGACGGTGAGCTGGTGCCCACTCGCCAGCTCTGAGGGTGCGAGAAAGTCTGAATTAGGAGGCGGGTCGTGTCTGCGTCCACGCGGAGACAGTTGCTTCAGGGGCCCCGCAGCCATCCCCTTCCTGGTTGTAACAATGCTTGAGTGTCCCTTGACCAGCAGAGGGCAGACCTGCGTCCCAATCCACTGAAGTGGGCGATGGCAGTAGCTCTTGAAGGTTTGGATCCGGAGAGGGGTTCGGTTTCAGGATAACGACAGCGGTTTCACTTGCATGTCCAGGGATGGGGCTGGTTTGTATGTTTTTGTGGACGATGTATTTAATTAGCTGCTTCTTTCAAAGTGCATAGCCTCCTTCCATAAAGATAACAGGAAGTTAAAAGACTACCTAAGCTTTGCTCTCCTATTCCTGACTTTTCACTGTGGAACTGACCTTGGTCTGCAAGTATTACAGGAACGAAAACCTTAATGGTGAACCATGCTTAAGAATGAGCAGTTTCCCACCCTGGCTGGTATGGCTCAGTGGACTGAGTGCTGGCCTGCAAACCAAAAGGTTGCTGGTTTGATTCCCGGTCAGGGCACATGCCTGGGTTGTGGGCCAGGTCCCCAGTAGGGGGCGCATGAGAGGCAACCACACATTGATGTTTCTCTTCCTTCCTTTCTCCCTCCCTCCCCCTCACTCTAAACATAAATAAACTTTTTTTTTTTTTTTTAAAGGAGAAGTTTCCCTCTGCCCCCGTCTTTTTGGCAGGTTCTCAGGCTCGGGGTAGCGCCTGCAGTGTGGGGACCGCCTGCTCAGGCCTCACCAAGCTCCCAAAGGCGGGAGGCAAACCCACAGGTGATGGGTGTATTGAAACAGGACAGTCACACTGGTCTTTACGTCACAAAGAAGGAAATTACCGACACAACTTTCAGCCAAAATTCTGTCCAGGCTGAAACTCCAACAAATTTACTCAAATCTCCATTTTCACATGCTTACTCGCAGGGAAATCCCAGGAAGGGTGAACAAAAAACTTCTCCAAGGTGGGGCCGTTCCCTGCTGCCCGGCCCTCCTGCCAGCTCCTAATGCCCATGTTCCGGACAGACCCACGCTATCCACAAGAAGCTGCTGCTCCGGAGGCTGTCCCTGTCCTGGCCACGTGACCACCAGTGTTTCTGTAGAGTCGAGATTTTTCAATACCTCTTCTGAGTTGGGGTGGTGGAGGGTGGTAAGCGTTCAGAGTGTTTCTTTTCTCTTCTAACTCTTCTGTCCTCCTCCCAAATGTGTCTGGTTTAAGGCCGTTGCTAAGCCTAGGACAATGGTCCTTTGGGACAGATCTTAAGAATGTCACAGATTCCATTCGTGTCGCAAAAGAAGAGGGAAGCTCTGAGCAATGAGTTTTCTTCAGGAACAGCCCCCGCTATTGCACTCGCACGTTTCATGGGATGTTAGAGTAATTAGTTTCTTGTAAACAATACAAAGGGACAAAAGCGTCAGGGATGGAATCGCCATGGCAACGTCTCAGGTGCTCTGCCAGGCCCCTGCCTCAGAATGACAGGAGCTGGACACACCATCTCTGAAATTAGCCAAGGCCTCAGGGCCCCCGGGGCCACCTGCTCGGTGCTCAACGTGCGAAATCCTGCGGATCCCAGGGCAAACCCACCTGTTTCGTGGGCGTAACGCGTGGAAGAGCACCCCCCTCGCTCAATGATATGTCCAAGTCCAAGTCCTGGATCCTATGAGTGTGACCTTTTTGGGGGTAAAAGGTCTTTGTAGATGTAAAGGCCCTCATGAGGACATCATCCGGGATGAAGGGTGGCCCCTATAGCCAATGACAGATGTCCTGGTAAAAAAGGCAGAGGAAGATTTGAGACAGACACGCAGGGAAGGCAGCCATGGGATGATGGAGGCAGGGGTAGGAGTGATGCAGCCACCAGCCAAGGAATGCTGGGGGCCCCCAGGAGCTGGCAGAGGCAAGGAGGGATTTTCCCCTGGAGTCTTCAGAGGGAGCGTGGCCCTGCCGACACCCAGGCTTCAGACTCTGGCCTCCGGAACCACAAGGGAACAAATTTCTGTTTTATAAGCCGCCCAGCTCTTGATAATTTGTATGGCAGCCACAGGAAAATAACACCGTGGGCGACTTCTGCTCCCCCATCCCACGCCTCTCTATGCTTGAGTGGTAGCAGAGAGCCCTTACCATGGACTGAAGAACACATATTTTTTTTCTTAGCAGAGCAAAACAAAAAAGTAAAGCAGTTCGTGAATGGGTCACCCAGCCAGCCGGAGCATCGGCATCGACTCCGGGCTCTGCCTGGGCTCCGAGAGCTCTCGCTGGGTCTCTTGAGAGTATCACTCTTCCTAACAATAGCTCCAGCTGCAGCTCCTTGGTTTCCCCCTGGTCCTCCCACCGCCAGAAGCTCATGTGAAAGCTAGTTTCATCGCTACTACTCCTTTCTCACTCTGGTCAGAATCCTCTTTTGTGGCATCATAAATGGTTTCCATGGCAATGAAAGGTTGCGATAAAATAGTGCCAATGTGCGAGTCAACTTCAGAATTAAACAAGGGCTATTGTTTTGCCTGGGCGCCTCACTCATTCTGAAGATGCAGAGGGGACTTGGAATGCACACCTGTGACGTCCTGGTCTTCTACCGCAGCGCTGCCCACCTGGCTAGTGAGCGCGGAGGGCCGGGGGACACCTCGGACCTTCAGGGCCTTACTCTTCTGGCTTCCTCTCAGTTTTGGCATGCCTGGGTCAATGTCAACAGGTGAAGTGAGATTTGTTGCAAATAAGCAGACCCCACCCCCGCAGCCACCCCTGCTCAGGGTAGGCTGTTGTTGAGATGAATGTTCTAGCAGAAGATGCCACCTGATAATGCTTTGTTTAGTGCATCGGAACCGGTGAACGAGCTCAGACCCAAGGCTACGTGCTTGCCCTCATGGCCCTGGGGCCGGGGCTGGGAGTTGACTCCTGCTTCCCACCAGTACCAAAGGCACAGCCTCCTCCTCGCACAGGCTCCTCCAAGACGCTTTAGCCGTGGGGAGACAAAGACCTCTAACCGGCCCCCAGGAGCTGAGGTGTGCACCTGCGGGGGCCCAGGTAGGGATGCTGAGTCACTGAAGCCGCACCCTTGTTTACAGGAAATGCCACCTGGTCATTCTTACTGCAGAGCAGGTGGGGTGGCCCTATCATCACCCAAACTTTTCAGAGTTAAAGGAGCCACTGTTAATTGTAACGAGACACATAGGCACAGTCTGGACCATCTCTGGAAGAGAGGGACATCGGGCAAGCCCGGCTTTAGGTCCGCCTGCAGCTGGCTCCACTCCAGGTCTCCGTGTCGAAGTGCCCTGGGCCTCGGCGCTTGGCTCCTTTCTTTCTTATGTCCCATGTGTTCCCCAGACCCACACTGTCCAACGGGAGGTTCTGTGACGATGGAAATGCCCCATATCCATGCTGTCCAGGGTGGCAGCCACTAGTCAAGTGTGACTATTGAGTACTTGCAATGTGGCTAGTGTGGCTAAGGAGGTCAAATTTCAATTTAATTTAATTTTTTTAAAACGAGTATTTTTATTGTTCTTTTTTCCCAAGGATTTTATTTATTTATTTTTACGGAGAGGGGAAGGGAAGGAGAAAGAGAGGGAAACATCAATGTGTGGTTGCCTCCTGCCCATATTGGGCACCAGGCCCACAACCCAGGCATGTGTCCTGATCAGGAATTGAACCCATGACCCTTTGGTTCACAGTCGGGTGCTCAATCCACTGAGACACACCAGCGAGGGCTCAAATTTACTTAATTTTAATTAATACAAATTTCAACGGCCACATGTAACCAGTGGCCATGTTGGACAACACAGACCTAGATGATTTCCTCCAGTCCGTGGCTTGAAATAGCATCTATTGGCGCTGACTCCTAAATTTGTCTAGACTTCCCTGTCTCTTCCTTAAAAACCCAGGCTGTATATCTAATTTCTCATTTGCTATCTTAACTCAAATGCCTAGTAGGCACTTCAAACTTCGCATATTCAAAACTAACCTTCTGATCCCAATAAGATTCCCCTCCAAATGCATTATAATGGCCATTATAAAATAAACAGAAAATACCAAGTGTTGGCGAGGATTTGGCAACATCGGACCCCTTGTGCACTGCTGATGCGAGTGTGAAGTGGTGCAGCTGCTGTGGAAAACGGCGAGGTGGTTCTTCAAACACTTAAACAGAATTACCATGTGACCCAGTAGCTCCGCTCCAAGGTGTACACCCAAAGGCATCGGAAACAGGGACTGACACAGACACCTGCACACCCACGTTCTCAGTAGCACTGTTCACAACAGCCCAAAGGTGGAAGCCACCCACGTGTCCCTCAGTGGATGAATGTGGTCCACTCAGGTAATGGGGTACTGCTCAGCCTTAAAAAGGAAGGTTGTTTTGACTGGCTACCCTGCGGAGGGACTGAGGACATTGCGCTCAGTGCCACAAGCCAGTCACCGAAGGACAGATGCCGATTCCTCCTCTGTGAGCTTCCGGAGGAGGATAGTTCCTAGAGACTAAGTTGAGGGGTGATCACCAGGGGCTTGGGGGGGGCTGTGTTTAGCGAGGACCCAGTATCAGCTGGCGAAGACGTGGAAGCTCTAGAAGTAGATGGTGGTCGTGGTGGCAAATAACGTGAATGCATTGAATGTCACGGAACTGTACACGTTAAAACGGTAAATTTTGTTGTGTGTATTTTACCACAACAATAATAATAATAATTGAAAAACCCTTCTGCTCTTCCCCCCAAATCTGCTCCTTCTGCCCACTGACCATCTCCATGAATACCGACTCTAGGTTTCCATTGGGTGAAGCCAAAGACCCCTGCTTCCTCTTCCGGCGCTCGTTCAGCGCATCAGTAAATCTTCTCGACTCTTCCTTCAAATACCTGTAGTTAGGATCTCTCCACATCTCAAACTGCCCAACACATGGTCCTCGGATCACCCCCACCCCTCCCCGCACACACCTCCGCTGGCTTGTCACATCCTTCAGGGTGGCAGCCGGTCCTTCCCATGAGTCATGAGCCTTGTTCCCCATCATCACCTTGCTGTCCTCATGGCCCATCCGTGCCCTGCTGCCCAGCTGCTCCAGCTGCATGAACCTCCTCTGTGCTCAGACCCCCACCCCCATGTTCCTGCCTCAGGGCCGTTGTTCCTGCTGTTCCCTCTGCCTGCAGCGCCCTCCCCCCCACACCTGCATGGCTCCTCCCACTGCTCAGGTGTGTACCCAACAGCTCAGTGAGCCCTTCACCTGCCACTCTGTGGAAAATGGCAGCAACCCCCAAAACTCCCTATCCTTGCTTGCTTTATATTTTCCATACTCACATGCATCACTATCTAACATTTATTTGTTTTTTATTTTCCCCACTGAAATGAATGATGTTTAAGGCTGGGGTTTTAAAATCTCTTTTGTTCTCTGCTTTTCCCACAGTGCCCAGATTAGCACCCCCCATATAGCTGGCGTTCAATCAACATTTGTTAAATTCCTGGGAGGGTCCCCATGTTCAGGGCAACTGCTCAGGACCTACCCTTTCGGGAAACCTTTGATGGATGTCTAACCACCCTAACCTCTTTGTATGTGTTCAGTCTCCCTGAAGCACCTTTGGAAGTCTGGCCTACATTTTAGGTAAGCCAGTGGTTCTCAATCAGGGGCAATATCGCCCCCTCAGGGGGCATTTAGCAGTTATCTGGAGACAGCTTTGGTTGTGACAAGAGGGAAGAGGCGTGTACCAGCATCTCTGGTTGGTAGAGGCCAGAGAACTTGCTAAGTGTCCTACAATGCCCCCCGCAGTGTGACGGGAGTGATGCAGCCACCAGCCAAGGAGCACCATGGACTGCCGGTAGCCACGGAAGCTGGAAGCGGCAGGAAGGGTCCTCCCGTGGGGTCCTCAGGGGCCTGGCCCTGCTGACATCTCGACCTCGATGTTGAAGCTCTGGCCTCCAGACTGTGAGAGACCGAGTTTCTGTTGTTGTAAGCCACCCAGTTTTGGGTACTTTGCCAGGACAAGCCCAGGAAACCACCACAAGGGCAGAGCCAGTGTTAAACCCAAATCGACCCTGATGGGGTCTGCGCCCTGTGACCATCAGATCAGTTTCTCAGAGAAACGAGAGGTTTACCAGGCTGCTGGGTAGACGATGCTCACGGGGGAGGAGAGACACGTCTTTAGGGTCTTATGAAACTCACGACTGGAGTCGGCCAAGACCGCTTCTATAATAGATGCTCGAAACCACTGGTCGCCTGAGCCTTTCATGGGAAAATGACCCCAGCATAAAGTGTTTTTTGCTAATATTAACTTTGGTTCTATTTCAGATCAATGGAGGCAGAAACCAGGAGATGCCATCAGCCCCACTGAGCCTGTCGTAGCTGCCAAATTATATCCTGACAAAGCTTTCGGTGGCTAATGATTCGGCCGCTCGCCCAGCGTGGATCTGGGGGATTCTGGACAGGGGGGTGTCTGGCTGACGGTGCAGATGCTTGTCATGGAGTGTCATCTGACGGTCCTTAGGCTTTAGTGAAGGGTAAGGACTTCAATGTGCTTTTTCTAAAAATAAATAAATAAATAATAATGAAGATAATTTAAAAATAAACAAAGGTCTGGATTTAAAGGCTACTTACTGTCTTGGGACCAAGATTAATGGTGAGTGGCAAGTCTTCGTGAAGATCTGTAGCCCGATTAGCTGTGCAGGGATTCCAGAGAGATAATGTCTTTTCACATATAAAAGATGCTATTGATTTCCTGTTAGTATTATCCCGAAAATGTGCAGTGTGTATCTATGGAGTAGAGACAATCTTCCATCACTCGCTTTATGGGGAGAGAATGGTTATTGTATTTCTTCCCATAAAATATAATCTCCTTTTCTCTTCCCAAATCTGCCCGCCCTTCTGGGAATTTCTAGTCGTAATCTGTGGAAGTGAATTGATTTTCTTTTTTTGCATGTGCAGTATTTTTGTGTTTTGCTTCTCCACATTCTCATTGTTCTCTGGAGTCTGGCTTTTCCAGATTGTTATTTGAGCTTGTCTGAAAATTCTTTGTAAATCAGTGCCGTTGAAACACACCCACGGTGGTGGACTTGCTCAGAGGATGCACCCCCTCCTTCATCCTCTGCTGGGCGGGAGTGGCCTCCAGGGCACCGAGGCAACGGGAGGTCGCCTAGTGGACAACGGGACAAAAATGCAGGAAACCAAATCAAGGAAGGAAGGCAGGGGTTCTCAGCATTCCCTCTGGGCCTTTCTTCAGGATCAATTAAGATCCAAGGGCGAAGTCCTGTCTATTCAAACACCACACTCTGAGCAGTGGCTCCCCAAGCGCCGGAATGTGGCCGAGGAGAGCCCAGCAACGCGGCATTGCCCGGCCCTGACCCATCAGGTCTGCACACTGCTGCCTGGTGGTCCGGCCTTCACCGTTTACTCCTGCAGACCCTCCCTCAACGCTCCTACACCAAACCTCCCCACGCTTCCAGCGGCAGCCCCTCCGCGAGTTTCTCTCCACAGCTTTCTCTCTGGTCCCCGAACTCCCGCGGTACGTATGGATCGCACCGACCCAGCCGGCATCTGATTACAGCCACCGTTCATGCTGCATTCGAGTCTCACTCTCGCCGCTTCTGCTCTCTGCCTGCAGCCAGCCAATTTATTCTGCACGATTGCCAGATTATTTAAAAAAGCCTATGTATGTAAAATAAAAGCATGTGTATATGAATACATACACAATAAGTGGAAATCTCAATGTCACGGGCCCCAGTGTGCCCACCCCCAAGTTTGTATGTTGAAGCACTAACCCCCAGCACCCAAGAATGTGACTGTGTTAGGAGACAGCACCTTTAAAGAGGGGATTAAGGTAAAATGAGGCCATTAGGGTGGGCCCTCATCCAAATGACGAGTGTCCTTCAAAGAAGAGATGAGGACACAGACACACACACACCGAGGGGGACGACCATGTGAGGACACAGTGAGAAGACAGCCATCTACACGCCAAGAAGAGAGGTCTCGGGAGAAATCAACCTGCCAACACCTTGATCTTGGACTTCTAGCTTCCTGAACTGTGGGGAAATAAATGTCTGCTGTTTGAGCTGCCCCCTCTGTGGTGCTTTGTACTGGTGGCC
This sequence comes from Anoura caudifer, assembly GCA_004027475.1. Lineage (NCBI taxonomy): Eukaryota > Metazoa > Chordata > Mammalia > Chiroptera > Phyllostomidae > Anoura > Anoura caudifer. Next base: position 29,111 of record PVKU01000844.1, read on the forward strand.
CTCGTAAACTGATAAAGCCACTAGTCCCAGAGCCCAGTGACAAAAGGCAAAGGCCAGATTTCTCAGCTTGATATTCAAGACCCTCTATGTCCTTGTCCCATCCCCTGTTCCCAAACTATCTTCTTCTTCCTTCTGAACTGAAGCCAACCCCTCCCCCCAACCCCACCCTGCTGCCTGCTGCTGCGGTGGACTCCCAGGCTCCTCCCATCCCAGATAACCTCCTGTCCCCTTTGCCCTTGGTGCGTTCTCTTCCTGGACAGCTCCCACCTTCTCCTTCACCCATGTGGACCCAGACCAAGGCCGACCCAAGGCCAGCTCCTCCCTGTCGCTTCCTGATATTTTACTAGCTCGGAAAGAGACGTCGGGGTTCACTGTGGATTGCACGCTGGTTTTCAAACTGTGCCCCCAGGACCCTCGCTGGGAGCCACTGTGTGTGATAGGGGCGACAAGCCTCCTGGCCATCCACCAAGCAGAGCTGCCCGACTTTTTTTCCTGGGGGATTTGTTTGTTTTTCGATATATTACTTTAAAAAGGGTTCTGGGGGGTGGAAATTGTGCGGGAGAGCACACTGAACATCCTCTCCAGGATGTAATGACAACAGAATGTCCAAAAAAGTCATAGGAAGCTAATGGTCCTTGCTCAGGAAACACTTAAGCAAACAAAGCCCGTAACGCTTTTATCTAGATTTCCTAGAACTGTACTCATTTCGAGGGATAAACTCAATTATCAAAACTCATTGACTCCGAAAATGTAAGTTCCATATACTCCTGCCCATTCCAATTTATCAGACAGGCAGCTGTTACGCTGTTCAAGCAGTCACGGCCTGCCACGTTATTAATCTATTTTCGAGGTTCGGGAGGACGGCAGTTTGGCGTCCGATACAGATGTGGGCGTTTCGCCGGGTCATATTTGGCCAGGGGTTTGCCGAACGATGGCTTCACGAAGAAATCAATTCCGGCTGCCTTCGGTTGACCTTAGGGCCACCTCCCCAGGCTTGCTTTTCTCCCTTGTAACATCAAATGAAATTTCAGTCTTTATGATTTATGCAGTGTTATTTCCTTTGGAAGGTAGCAGCACGTCTCAGGGTTATCGAGGCCCCAATGCAGCACAGAGGGGAAAGTCTGTAATCATGTCCTCTGAGAATCCAGCTAAGGCCTTTCTCCAAAGTTTGGAGCAAATTTCCTCAGATCTTTTTGCTTCGGAGGCTTGGTCTGATCTCCCACCCAAAGGGCGGAATGCTTTCTTAAGCCAGCCCTTCAGTATCGAATGTCAATCCGTGAACCTACGGATTTATTGAATGCCCATGGGGTAAGCAAATCAGGAAAGTGTGGCCAAATCTTCCCCATGGAAATACATATGTTTTTCCTCTCTCCCAGCTCTCCACCAACCTGCCAAGATACACACAGCTTTTGAGTCTCAGATTCCCGGATATATTCAGAGAGAAAGGCAATTCCCTCCATGCCAGGTGAGGTTATTTATTCTGACGCAGATGGATGTTATTTTGAGATGTGAACCCCTTCCTTCTCTCTGAGGGTGTAATTCTTTTTCTCATAAAATTCCATAACTAGATTCGTAAGTCAGTATCAGCTACTCCGATTGCTCTGCTTCATCAGAGATCCCGGTGTCATAGATTTCCTATGTTTCTGACCAGTTACCATGGATATGGCTTTGGTTATCACGGTTCTCAGTAACCACAAGCTGTACTTTTGTGGGCTTCACTCACTGTGAGAACTAACCTGTACAAAGCTCTCAGGATAAACCTTGTTTGTTTTTAATTCTTTTTCATGGGACTGGAAGGACTACAGATCCAAGGGAACCGGTGGCGGCAGGGTGGTGGGGGAGACTGAAAAAAACTTGCCATGTGGTTGTTTATTATCAAACATTTCCATCTCATCTTCATGCCAAGCATAAATTTTGAATACGGTTTATTTTTTTTTACATTATATTTTATTGATTATGCTATTACAGCTGTCCTGATTTTTTTCCTTTTACCCTCCTCCACCCAGTACCCCCCCCCACTCCCTTAGGCAATCCCCCCACCATTGTTCGTGTCCATGGGTCATGCATGTATGCACTTTGGCTTCTCCATTTCCTATACTGTGATTTACATCCCTATGGCTGTTCTGTGACTACCTATTTGTGCTTCTTAATCCCCTCACCACTTCACCCATTCTCCCACACTCCCCTCTCATTTGGCAACCATCAAAACTCTCTGTGTATCCATGATTCTGTCTCTGTCCTTGTTTGCTTAGTTTGTTTTTTAGATTCAGTTGTTGATAGATTTGTATTTTTTGCCATTTTATTGTTTATAGTTCTGATCTTCTTTTTCTTAAATAAGTACCTTTAACATTTCATATAATAATGGTTTGGTGATGATGAACTACTTGTCTGGGAAGCTCTTTATCTGCTGTTTGATTCTAAAAGATAGCTTTGCTGAGTAGAGCAATCTTGACTGTAGGTCCTTGCTTCTCATGACTTTGAATATTTCTTGCCAATCCCTTCTAGCCTGCAAAAGTTTCTTTTGAGAAATTGGCTGACAGTCTTATGGGAACTCCCCTGTAGGTAAGTAACTTCTTTCCTCTTAATGCTTTTAAGATTCTCTCTTTAACCTTTGGCATTTTAAAAAATATTTTTAAATTTATTTTTAGAGACAAGGAGGAAGAGAGGAAGAGAAACATCAGTGTGTGGTTGCCTCTCACATGCCCCCTACTAAGGACCTGGCCCACAACCCAGGCATGTGCCCTGACTGGGAATTGAACCAGTGACCCTTTGGTTCGCAGGCTGGCACTCAGTCCACTGAGCCACACCAGCCAGGGCAACCTTTGGCATTTTAATTATGATGTGCCTTGGAGTGGGCCTCTTTGCATCCACCTTGTTTGGGATTCTCTGTGCTTCCTGGACTTGCATATCTATTTCTTTCACCAAGTCAGGGAAGTTTTCTTTCATTATTTTTTCAAATAATAAATTTCCAATTTCTTGCTTTTTATCTTCTCCTTCTGGCATCCCTGTGATGTGAATGTTGGAACTCTTGAGGTTGTCCCAGAGGCTGCTTACAGTATCCTCATTTTTTGGATTCTTTTTCCTCTTGGTGTTCTGGTTGGTTGTTTTTTGCTTCCTTATGTTTCAAATCATTGATTTGACTTTTGGCTTCATCCACTCTACTGTTGTCTCCTTGTAAATTGTTCTTTATTTCAATTAGTGTGTCCTTCACTTCTGACTGGTCTTTTTCATGCTGCTGAGGTCCTCTCTGAGTTCCTTGAGCATCCTTATAACCAGGGTTTTGGACTCTGCATCTGACAGATTGCTTATCTCCATTTCGTCTAGCTCTTTTTCTGGAGTTTTGATCTGTTCTTTCATTTGGGCCATGTTTCTTTGTCTCCTCATTTTGGCAGCCTCCCTGTGTTTGTTTCTACATATTTGGTAGAGCTGCTTTGACTCTTTATCCTGGTTGTGTGGCCTAATGTAGTAGGTGTCCTGTAGAGTTCAGCCTCCCCTATCACTCAAACTGGGTACTTGAGGTGCGCCCTTTGTGTGGGCTGGTACACCCTCCTCTTCTGGTTGGCCTTGGTGGCTGTTGGAAGGTCAATGGGAGGGATTTACTCAGGCAAGTCAGCTTCAAGGATTGGCTGTGACCACTGACCACCAACCTCCACCCTCCGTGGAGGATCAGCTGTGCAGGGATGGGATGGTGGTGCTCTGACATGGTCTGTAGCTGTCCACTGGGTGCGCAGGCCCTGGGGTTTCCTGGGTGGTGCAGGCCAAGGTCAGATCCCACCTGTGTTTTACTTGGAGCCACCCTGCCTGAGCTATAAAGCAGTCTGAGATGGCTGCTACTTGCGCTGATCTTGGAGATTCTCAGGTGAAGCCAAGCTGTGAATCTAGGCTGGCTGCTGCTAGTGCCTAGGGCTCAGTGAGGCCAGCTGTTGCTTGTTTGAGAAGATTTAGTAAGTTGTGAAGCAAGAGCCAAGGCCAGCCATTCATATGGAAAAGCAGCTTGGGTGGGCCCATAAGTTGGGTGGGGCGGAGTCTCTGGGGATCTCCAGGGCTGGCCAAACAGTGTTAGCTGGGTTGATGGAGTCTCAGATATGGCACCAGGTTGCCAGCTGTTGGGGGAAGGTTTAGAAAAGGGACAATGGCCTCTGCCCACCTTTCTGTCTGGGAGAAAGCTGTCTCCCGACTCTCACCTTGATGCCAGACACTTCAGTTTCTCCCCGTTTGCTACTCATCCCTTTCAAGCTGCCACCCCAGGGCTGGAGCTCAGAGGGAGTGGGTTTGAATAGGTGAGTCCATGTGTGGGTTCTGGTTTGGGGCTGGGACTCCTCACCCCTGAGATATCCCTCCTGAATTTTTATCCACCACACATGGGTGAGGGACCAGCCTGTGCTGCATCTGTGCCCCTCCCACCAGTCTGATGGATGTGGTTTCTTTAATTCCATAGCTGTCAGCCTTCCATTCAACTCAATTTCTGATGGTTCTGAGTGATGGTTCTATAGTTTAGTTGTAATTTCGATGTGGTTGTGCAAAAAGGCAATCCATGTCAGCCTATGCTGCCATCTTGTCCAGAACTTCTGAATGTAGTTTAAGTTTTGGAGACACTTCCCTCTGAGGTGGCTAAGTTTTGGGGACATTTTCAATCATTTCCTTCCTCTCCCTATCATGCTCACTACATCAGGGCATAATGACTCGTTAATCATCTGTCTTTCTTCTCCTGTCCCCTAACCCTACAAGTGAAGTCCTTGAGGGGGACTGAAGTTTATTGTCACACCCCCAGAGTATGGGGTTATGGCTCAGGGAACATAGTCCTCCATTGAATGGATGAATGGTTATTTTCTTATACTTCTCTCCTCTTACTCAACTGAAGAGTGCAATGAAATCTCAAGTCCCTTGTTGAAGCCAGGGCTCTACTGGTTGTAAAAAAACAGAACAAACCAAAACATAATGCTCATGGAGGGGTGGAGGGTGTGGTCTATTGCTGGCCAGGAGCCTGGGAAGAGCAGGGTGTGCAGAAGCAAGGACTGCAGCTGGCAGGGGGCTTTTCTGGATCCAGGGCTGCCCCAGAGACCTCGGGCGCCGGAGTGTGGGGGTGTTACTGTTGCTCTGCCATTAACACCAGCCGGCCAAGGCTACTCTGCGCCTCTACATTCCTCGCCCCCGTTTCTCACCTGTTAGTATCAACATCTTTCCTCTCCTCTGTCGCTCCTGTCTGCCCACAGGTTCTCCTCCTTCACAACTTCAGTTGCCTCAGGAGGGTCTACCTCGGCCTCTCTGACTTCTTTCTACGTTGTCATGTGGAAGGGTCAACTTTGATCATTAATTGCCCCATTCGCCCCATCCTACAGTTTCTTTCTTCCCATACCTACAGCCACAATCTAGTCCGCTCGTCTCTCTACTTAGTCAATGAATTGGCAGTCCCCGGGTCAGGGTACCAAGGTTCAGTGAAGTGTGGCTCCTGGTCAACGTCATATGCTAGAAACAATGGCTTCCCATGACAGCTCTCCCCAGGGGACGTAGGTGGGGCACTGGGCTGGTCAGTTAGAGCCGTCTCAGCCATGCCCCCCACTGCACAGCAGCAGCACCTTTGGGCGGGGCTGGACCTCAGCAGGCTGGTGGTAAAAGGGGCCGCTGAAGCCAGTCAAGGCAATTTTCCCTCCCCCACCCTTGCTCGATCTGGGTCAGAGAACGCAGGGTTCTCTGTGCTGGGACTGGCCCAGGGCTGGCTCACAAGCCCGTGCCACGTTGCACTGGGGGGGGACGTGTGGGATGCTGAGACGCCTTGCCCTTGCTCTCCGGGCGGAGCCGTGGAGGAAGGTGGCCTCTTTTCTGCGGACTCTTTTGTGCACAGTCTTTGGGCTCAGAGCTGCCGAGCCTTTCCTGCATCCACCTCGATGTCACTGTCTGTCTGAGAGGGCAGAACCCAAGCAAGGCAGGGACAGAGCTGGAGCCCGCGCATTAGGTAGGTCTGGAAGCCCACCCTTTCTCTTGACCTCCAGTCATGTGACCAAATACATTCCCTTATTGCCTAAGTCAGTTTGCAGCAATCGGCCACTGATCAGTGCCGAATGAGTGGGGTAGGAGGTGGGGGAGTCTCCCAGCCTGGGGGGCAGTGGGTGGTATCTGTGCTTCACATGGTTAATCCTGAGTATCTGCGGGGGCAGGGCCAGCCTCACACTGCGCCCTGTGCTTACCTTAATGCTCAGCTGCTGCCGTCCTGAAATTCCTTAACATTTAGCGATGACAGCCTGCATTTTTATCTTGTGCTGGCCTCGCAAATTATATAGCCAGTCCCAGGCAGGTGATACAACGGGTGGAAAAGGAATTGAGAACTGTAAAGTGTTATACAAAGCATCGTTTGTTATTATTTATAAGCCTCTTATCCCTCCCCACATGGGGCAAAAGATGCTGCGGGGACGCCCTACATCTGCTGTCACCAGTCTTCCCGCCAGGAAGCTTCAGTCCCACTGTCTGCTGCCTGACCCCCAGGAGCCTGCACAGACCCCCCTGGGCTCTCATGGGGACGTGGAGAGAGGGGTGGGGAATCACGGCTGATAGAAGTTCCGTTTCCATTTCCAGGGGTTAGGGAGGCATATGGCCCAAGTGAAAGTGTAACTGGTGGGTTGTTTAACTGCCAAGCAAACCAGCAAAGCCAATGCAGAGTACTCACAGGCACAGACAGACACGCAGACATGCAGACATGCCCACGTGCTCTACGGTAGAGAATTAAATCTACGGCCCTGTTTGCAACCTTCCCCTGCCCTTCAGGGACCTGTCTCCCGCCCACGGGCCACGCTGTCCTCCCTCTCACCTACTTCTGTGTGTGTGTGTGTGTGTGTGTGTGTTGATGGGTCGCAGGTGGACAGAATGGCCCTCTGATTCGGCCTGTCGTTTCACCCTGCTAATGTTCTTATCAGGACAGAAGTAATGCATACCCTTTTAGTGGGAAAATATGCCTTGCCCCGGGTCACATGACAAATGTAACCATAAAAAGTTTAAAATGCTATTATTTAAAAATTTATTTTCTCATAAAAAATGGTTCCTGAAATGATCATAATTTGAATGACTTATTCTCCAGTTACAACGCATTACGCCCTGGCCCAGGTCCAGGTGTGGTAACCCCGGAGCCAAGCGAGATCTCAGCCGGCCAGGACTCTGCAGGCCCGGTCTCCGTCAGCGCGTCTTTCCGAGGGGCTGGGTTCTGTGTCTGGTCTGCTCTGCATCCACCTGAAACCCAGGCTCCAGATCATCCATTTCACACTCTTTCCTTCCGCCCCTAACAAGGCACTTCTTTGCGAAGTCCCTGCGGAGGCGCAGGGACTTTGCAGGGATAATTTCCAATCAGAACATCCAGTGTGGTTAGTTACCTTTGGTCACTAAGTTTGTCAAGCTTGCCATGTGGCCTCCCTGACCTTGTTAGGTTGATTACACAGCCCCTTTTCCGTTCACAGGGTCCCTCCTCCCTCAGAGTCATCAGAAGTGCTTGGAAGCAGGAAGCCTTGGGTCATCGGTTAGTGATGAGCTCCTGGTGCAGGGAGGGAGGGAGGTTTGCTACCTTATAGGGTTGCACCCATGCTAATGACAGCACCCCCCCCCCCAAGCAACAACAGAACATACACATCATCTGTGCTGTGCACCCTGCTGACCGTTGCCACCACCAAGTGCTGGCAGCCATATCTATACACGGTTTCATTAGTCTTTGCAACCATCCTCTGGGAAAGGATACTTGTTTCCTACAACTGCTATAACAAATTACCATGTATTTAGTGGCTTAAAATAACACAAATTTGTTATCTTCTGGTTCTGGAGGAAATGGGCCAGATGGGGTTAAAATCAAGGCATGTGCAGACTTGCATTCTTTCTGGAGGCTCCAGGGGAGAATCCATTTCCTTTTCCTTCCAGCTTCCACAGGCTGCTGCATTCCTTGGCTTGTGGGCCCTTCTTCTATCTTCCAAGCCAGTGGCACAGCGTCTTCAAATCTCTCTCTCTGACTTCTGATTTCGTTGTCACATCTCCTTGTCTGACTCTGGTCCTCCTGTCTTCCTCTTATAAAGAGTCTTGTGCCCTGGCTGGTGTGGCTCAGGGGATTGAGTGCTGGCCTGCAAACCAAAGGGTCACCAGTTCGATTCCCAGTCAGGGCACATGCCTGGGTTGCAGGCAAGGTCCCCAGTGGGGGGTGCATGAGAGGCAGCTGCACTTTTATGTTTCTCTCCCTCTCTTTCTGCCTCCCTTCCCCTCTCTCTAAAAATAAGTAAAATCTTTTTTTTTTTTTTTTAACAAAAAGACTCTTGTGATGACATTGGGCTACCCAGATAATCCAGGCTCATCTTCCTAAATCAAGGTCTTTAATTTGGTCACACCTGCAAAGAACCTTTGGCCATGTAAGCTCACAGAGTCTCGGCTTCTGGAGATGTACCTCTCCAGGGGCCCTTATTCTGTCCCCCACAGAAAGGTACTGTTATGAGTCCCACTTTACAGGCAAGGAAACTGAGGCTCAGAAGGACTTGCCCAAGGTCACATGGCTGATGTGGAATACCTGGCCCTTGAACCCCAGTGCGCCAGATTCCCTGGCTTACCTGTTCGGTTCAGCGTGTGTGTGCCCTATCTGCAATATAACACCTCCCCCCAGTGGTTACTATGTCTCTGAGCCCCCCAAACGCACAGCAGGTCCTGGGCCGTGCCCATGATGGGTAAGATTCTCCCATGTGTCGGATGCAAACTCATGGCTGCCGGCTCTGATGCTGACCCACCCAGCAAGCCCGGGATCCGAAAACCGTTCTCCATCTTCCAAACCTCACCACACCTGAGTGGTCTGCTGCCATTCACGCCTGCATTCCTGGGACCTTGTTAGAAATACAGAGCCTCTGCCCTCCCCCCACCTCCCCCAGACCCCCCAAGTCAGCACCTGCACTTCAGCCAGCCCCCCTGGAGACACATGTGCACGTTCAAGTTTGGAAAACCTGGGTCTGGAGGACACTCTGCAACCAGGACTGACTTCCCTCCGCCCCCATTTCCTCTCCCAGCCCCTCCATAGGTGCCTGGGGCTTTGGCTCTGGCAGCCTGGGAGAAGCAGGAGGGAAAAGCCTGTGCTGCTCTTTCTGCTGTAGCTTCCGTGAGTTGGCAGCAGCAGCAGCACAGGCACCGCCAGGCTGTGCTCCTCGAGCCCTGCAGCTGGGCGGGGGCGGTGAGTCTGTGGCCGGCGTGCCTGGGGACCCCGCCAGTTCTTCCTGCTGCTGCCTCTCCCCTGGCCAGCAGCTGGACAGCTGTTTGGGCCAGCGCTGGGCGCCTGGTCCCTCCTCCTGTGTACCAACCAGAGGCAAGGCGGAAGTGTGAAATGACTTTGACCTTGGTGTTTGGTCCGACCCCTTTCACTCGGAAAGTGCCTCAACATGTTGGCCTGGTACGTTCTGAGCACTGTGGAGTTTTGGCAGGGTGGCCAATAAGTATTTTTAGTTCCTTCCTCCTTAATGTTTGCCAGAAAACCACAGTCATTACTCATGAGCAGGGCAAGTCTCCCCCATCCCAGTCTCCAGAAGAGCCCGGGTTCGCCCTCGGATGCCCGCCGAGGGGCTGCCGCCCTGGGCTTCGAAGCCGTCTCTGAGCTCGGCGTGGCGGTGACACCTAACTGCACTGCACTGTGTCCTCTTTTTATAGACTAGGCTTTTCTAGAAAATTAATTTTTAAAATTGCAGTCAAATGTATATAACATAAACGTTCCCAGTTTAACCATTTTTAAGTGCCCAGGTCAGGGGCATCCGGCACACTCACATCATGGTGGGGCGATCGCCACTGTCCTTTTTCCGCAGTGTTCCCTCTTCCCAAACTGCAGCCCCGTCCCGTTAAACACTGACCCGCACCCCCTCGCGCCCAGGTCCTGGCACCGTCGCTCCACTCCTGTCTTTATAAATCGGACTCCTCTGGGTCTGTCACATGTGTGGGCTCATCCGGTAGCTGTCCTTTGCATCTGGCACATTTTACTTAGCCAAATGGGTTCAAGGTTTCATCCTAAGCTTTTTTTTTTTTTTTAAACCACTCCTCTAATTGAGAAACATGATGATAAATTAAAGCACAAGTCCATCTTCTGTTTTAGGCAAGTCGTTGGCAATTCGTCCCAGCTCATGTCTGTTTGCTAAGGCAGAGCAGCATCTGCTGTCAAAAAAAAAAGAGCTGGCTGATGAGGAGTGGGCCTGGGCCAGAGCACCCCTCAGCTCCTTCACGGGAATAGTCTGGGGGAGCTGGCGTGGCGCCGGCAGCCGGAGAGTGAAGTCCACAGGATTAGGGCTTCGACATCTTTCCGAAAATGCCAAGACGCCAATTCCCTCTGCCAAGGGGAGAGTGCCTGCATCCTCAGCATCTTCCATTCTGGTTCCCAGTGTGGATCTTAGTTTTAATGGCAGTACCTTCCAGACCACAAGGGACAGAGGCTCCCTCCGAAAATCCTCACCAGTGGTGGGGGCATAATGGCCCTAAGGATCTAGTTCAGTAAACACAGGATTCTTTTGTGATGCACTTTCCAAATGAAGCACACACTTTGGGATTAATTAAACTCTTTTCTAGCTGCCTGCCTGTGTAACCTTTCTTTTATGCTTCTTAGGGGGCACCCGGTGTAAAAAGTCAGATCTATTACGTTCATGACTCGGAGGGAAAGATCTGGGACAGAATTACCTTGCACACTGTTTTCTGAACCTTTTTTTCTGAGTATTGGATCAAATGGAGAGCTCTGTGAGCCGTGTGTCAGCTAAACAAGGGAGTCAACCCAGATGAAGTGATTGATTGGGAATCGAGGCCACGGAGATCACTGACGGCCGTGGGAACCCTGCTTTCCCGGCCCACTTGCGGGAACATAAAAGAGGCGTGTGGACGTTGAGCGCCGAATGCTCATGCTGCAGCTCACATTCTTGTTCCAATCTTGCTGAGATTTTGAGTGCCTGACATTTAATTAATTTTACAGTTAATTCTTCGTACTGTGCCTTTTCTGACAGTGTCATTGTCTGATCTCTCCGCTGGTTGGCAAAAACTCTGTATCAGTCATTACCCTTGCCCCAGCCCAGACAGGGTCAGCTGGCCACAGCAGGAGGCAGCGTGGAGCTGAGACAAGATTTCAGAGTGAGGACAGTTTCCTGGAAGAAGCTCGGTCCGGAAGCTCCATCCCCATGTCCCACGCATCCCTTTTAAAGCTCCCCTTTCTCTGGCCTTGATCTCCAGGAGCTTTGAAGAAGATGCTTGCGTTTTTAGGATAGATAATTAAAAAACACCTTTTATGTCAGAGTAACACACACACAGAGTAGCAAATAAGAAAGTAGAAAACAGGAATGTTACAAAGGAGCGGTCCTACTCGGGCCCTCTCCTAAAGTGACTTGTAGTGTTCCTCGCTTGACTTCTTCTGGAACATCCTCTGAGAGGCTACGGTTATGCCCCTATTGTTTGGTTTATCAGTTTTGGGCACTATCTTTTGACTTCTAAGTGGAAAGGTAAGGATTTCGCTCACGTACCCCAACCCTCCCACTTTGCCCATGTTAAAAATAAAGGAAACTTTTTTTCAAAGAGTCTAGGGTTTTATTATTTTTTAAAAGATTTTATTTATTTTATCTTTAGAGGGGAAGGGAAGGAGAGAGAGAGAAATATCAATGTGTGGTTGCCTCTCATGAATTTCGTGCATCTCGTGTATCTCCTGCTGGGAACTGGCCTGCAACCCAGGCATGTGCCCTGAATGGGAATTGAACCTTGATCCTTTGGTTCACAGGCCCAAGCTCAATCCACTGAGCCACACCAGCCAGGGGTAAAGGAAACCTTTAAAGTGGAGGGAGGAAGCCCTGAAGGGGACACCCTCACCCACCGCCCCGCAGACCCCAAACGGGGCAGACAGTAAGAAAGAGCTTCTCCTCACTCCTCAAACCCCACCCCCACCTCTATCAGTCATCACCTGAACCCCTCCAGCCTGCTGCCTTCAGGTTTGCACCTGTGGTGACCGCCCAGCCGATGAGAAACTGCTGCTCAGCCAAGAGAAGCCCCTACTACCCCAAACAGTTTGCAAGCCCCTCCTGAAATGGTGCAGGGATCAAGAAGCGTAATCGGTAGACAAAATAGACAGGAGGAGGTTAAGGATAGTGTAGGAAATGGAGAGGCCAAAGAACTTTCGCACACAACCCATGGACATGAACCGCGGGGTGGAGGAATGCTAGAGGGAATGGGGGTACTGGGTGGAGGGGGGAAAAGGGAAAAAAACTGAGACAACTGTAACAGCATAGTCCATAAAATATACTTACAAAAAAGGAAACAGTCCCCCCCTTACTTCTTTTTGTCTGTAAAAGCCGGCCCCTCTCTGCTGTCCCTCAGACTTGCTTACGGTTCCACATAGCTTCACTTGTCCCAAATTGCAATTCTTGTGTTATTCCCAAATAAATCCATTTTTTTCTGGCCAAAAAAAAGTGACTTGTTTTTAAATGTCAGTACCCGGTTTTCTCTTTTCATTTTCACAACTGCTTTACGGAGCTGGCGTAAATTCCCCATTAGCGTGTGTACCTTCGGCGATTTTTTTAGTGTGTTCACAGAACCGTGCAGCTGTGTCTAAATCCAGCGAGCACCATTCTCTAAGTCCAGAATATTCTCTCAATGCTGCCCCCTAAAGAAACCCCACACCTGTTACCAGTCAATTCTCGTTCTCCCTTCCTCCCAACCTCTGGCAACCGCCACTTCTTTACAGCTTCACCAGCACTTACTATTTGACTTTTTTCCCTTCAAAATAATCATTCTAGTGAATGTGAAGGGGCCCCTAATTGTGGTTTTGCCTTCCGTTTCCCTAACTACTAATCATTTTGAGCATCTTTTCATGAGCTTATTGGTCACTCATAGATTTGTTTGGAGAAATGTCTATGTAAATCTTTTGTCTTTTTCAGTTAGAGTGCTTGTTAATTATTGAGGTATAAGAGTCCTTTATATATTCTAATGTCTAGATATAGATCTAGGTACCGGAATACATTTTAATTTATATGTGAGTTCTTTATATATTCTAGATACTAAAATATATTTTTAAATGATTATAAATATTTTCTCCCTTCCTATGGATTTTCATTTCACTTTCTTGGTGGTGTCCTTTGAATCATGTTTTAGATTTTGACAAAGTCTAATTACTTTTTCTTTTGTTGTTTATGCTTTTGGTATTAGGTCTAAGAAATCATTGTCTAGTCCAAGGTCATGAAGATTTATTCCTATGTTTTCATTTTTTATAGATTTATATAGTTTTAGCTGTTACATTTAGGTCCCTGACAGAGATTATATTGAATCTGTGAACAAATTTGGGGAGTTGCTGTCTTAATAATATAAAGCCTTCCAGTCAATGAACATGGATTCCATTTATTAAGTCCTTTTAATTTTTTTCCAACAATGTTTTGTATTTTTCAGTTTCTGATATTGATGTAAATGGAATTGTTTTCTCAGTTTCGGTTTTAGATTGTTCACTGCTAGTGTATAAAATATAATTGATTTTTATATATTGATCTTATATCCTTCAGCCTTGTTGAACTCATTTATTTGTTCTAATGATGTATATGTACACATGTGTTCTCTAGGATTTCCCGAGATGGTGCCATCTGTGAATATAAAAATATAGTTTTACTTCTTCTTTCCCAATTTAGGTACCTTTTTTTTTTCTTGCTTCATTGCCTTGGCTAGAACTTCCAGTACAATGTGGAACGGAAGTGGCAAGAGTGGATGTCTTTGTCTTACTCCTGATCTTCGGGGGAGAGTATTCGGTCCTTCACCATTAAATCAATGTTAACTGTGGGCCTTTTTCAGGTTGAGGAAGTTCCCTTGTATTCCTAGCTTGTTAGGTACTATTAATGTAAAAGAATATTGAATTTTGTCAAATGCTTTTCTGTGTGTATTGTGATGATTATGCAGTTTTTGTCTTTTATTCTATTAATATGATATATCACATTCATTTTTCACAAGTTAAACCAACATTGCATTCCTGGGATAAATCCTATTTAGTCATATAATCCTTTTTGATTGCATTAATCATTCTCAAGGTGGCCTCTTCTTCACATCTTTAGTTAGAGGCGCTCTGTTCAGCTCGGCTTTATGTGGTTCTCAAGGGCGGCTGTTCTGTAATTTAGTGGTAATTTGGATGTGGTTGTGGGAGGAGGTGAGCACAGTGTTTACCGACTCTGCCATTTTGACCAGAAGTCCATATAACCCTTTCCATATGTTTTGGATTCGATTTGCTATTATTTTGTTTAGGATTTTTTTCCCTCTCTATTCAAAAGGGATATCAGTATGTGATTTTTTTTTTCAGTGATGTTTTAAATCAGTTTTAGTACCAGGGAACGCTGGCCTCATAGAGTGAGGTGGGAAGTGTTCACTCTTGCTTTATTTTTAAGAGGAGTTTGTGAAGGATTGGTATTAATTCTTCTTTAAACATTTGGTGGAATTCATGAGCAAAGCCATCTAAGCCTGGGCTTTTGTGTGTGTATTAGGGAGGGGGAGTTTTTGATTACTAATTCAATGTCTTTACTTGTTATAGGTCTATTCATATTTTCTCTTTTTTTAAAACATTTTATTTATTTATTTTTGGACAGAGGGGAAGGGAAGGAAAAAGAGAGGGACAGAAACATCAATGTGTGGTTGCCTCTCACATGCCCCCATCTAGGGACCTGGCCTGCAACCCAGGCATGTGCCCTGACTGGGAATGGAACCAGTGACCCTTTGGTTCAGAGGCTGGCGCTCAGTCCACTGAGCCACACCAGCCAGGGTATATTTTCTCTTTTTTTAAATAATTTTTTTATTGTTGTTCGAATACAGTTGTCTCCATATTCCCACCACCACTTCCCCCCACCCATCCCCCACCTCCCACCCTTTCGTTTTGAGTCTCTCTATGAGTTTTCCTTTTCCTTTTTCTTTTTTGATATTTACATTATTTTACATTCTTCCATCAGTCACTTTACTAACTTTAAACAATGGGCTTATCTCTCAATTTCTTTGAACACCAATTATCCATGATTTCATTTGATTCTTCACTTGGTCAGACAAGGAAACGCACACTCCATCTTTCCCCCGCCCTTCTTGTGATGATGCCTGCTACTCACACCGTCACGACTTCGCGGTTGGCGACATTTGTATTCCGTCCTGACAACGCACACAAGTCTTGGGCGCTATATTTGCAGTTTAAATTGAAAAGTTAAAAACCAATAAATGGCTTTAGATTATAATGACATCATCAGAAGTGACTCACACCTGATCCAAGAGCAAACTATATTATTTTTCCAAATGCAAAAAAATATATATGTATATTACATTGATCCTTTAAAATGGTACACGCTTTGTTTGCTTTGTATTTGGAGCATTATTTTTTATATACTTTTCATTGCTTTGCCTAGAGAGGGTCTAATCGGCTTTCTTGTCTCCTCCTTCCCCTTCTCCTTTTGTGTGTGTGACTTGCCTTAATCCCGTTCTGTTCTTTTTCAAGATCTCTATTACGCCCTCAATTTTCACCAGAGCACTTTCTCCTGGAGTTCTCTGCTTTCCTGCTTGAGACTGGATATTTTCCTGCTGGATTCCAGCAGCTTTTGAGAGCAAGTCTCCCTGAGCCACCGCTAACCACTGAGCTCACCGCCATCTCCTCAGTGAGGCCATCTCAGCCCCTCTGAGATCTGGCTTTTCCCTCCTCCCTAGTACGTCTCTTTCTGAATCATTTCTTCTTCAGGTTGTTCCTCCTGTCATCATGGAACTTTGCTTTTCCACGGTTTTCCCATCTCTAAAAGGAAATGTCTCGATCCTTCCAGAATATAACTTCAGCAGAATTTAAAAGAAGGCAGTAAGTGTCTATTGAAAATCTGCCTCCCAATGCCCAGGAGGAGGAGGTGTGACACAAAATCAAGGAATTGATTTCATTGTTAATTTCTTGTGACTTTCCCCTGGTTTTGACTAATTATCCATCCTGCAGGCTAGATTAACTTTTGAATTTAATATCATTGTATAGCATTCAATCAGGAAAAGGAATAATCAAGGTTAAAACTGTTATAGAATTAAGTCAAAGGGCTTCCTTTCCTCTTCGAAGGGAGATGGTAAGCCTTTACTTCTTTAACATTAAAATTAATCCAAATATTGGTAAGTGTATCAGCAAGTTTTTGAGGAAGATAATTTAATGCACAATCTTTGCTGAGCACTTACGAAGCGTAAGGGCTGCCTGTGCGAACAGGCAGAATTTGTATTTGAGTCGAGTGCTTCATTGGAAATGTTTTGGTTAACCTCAACACATTTTTTTAAAAGGGGAAAATAAATTGGATGTGCAAATCATCTTTGCAAGAAGAGGGAAAAATCATTTTAATATAAGCAGTAAATCAAGAAATCAAGCTTTTACGACTATGAGCTTTAGGGCCAGGCTGAGTAGATGCTTAGATTCTGACAGATCTCGTGGTGCCTCACTTCAAATTACACAGCAAATGACGGTGATTCAAGTTTTTAAATTTGCGTGAAAAGTCGAGGCCAGACCTGTATTTGGGTAAATTGAAGGATGTCAAGATCACATAAAAACTAAGATGTTCGGCATCACATGTGATGTGTAAGATTTTTAAGAAGCCATTTTTGCCTTCATCAACACAAACCTTTGGACCAATGTGAGGTCAGACATGCAAGTAAGTACAAGAAAAATTGCCAGCTCATAAAAAAATGTTTTACTCACCCACTGTTCCCTCATGCAGTAAATAAGTAAGAAAACCTTGTCTTTTAGCACCTTCCCAGCCGAAATAGTTAATTGTTCTAGGCAAGTGGACTCGTAGCTATTTGTGAAGCGGAGTTAAACAGATGCCATCCCAAAGATAATGCATATCTCTTAGAACTTGAAATTGACACACCACAGGTTTCCCCTCTTAATTTATAGTGCAATAAAGGCAGTAATAAATGCAGGTGCACTCCACCCTTGCAAAGAGTTACCATTTTTATGGTTTGGACCAGTTCACACTCTTGGTTTTACCCTCACACTGTCCTGGGCTCAAGTATTTAATATTTAACAATCTGTATCTATAAATAATAGATGTGCCTGTCTTCACAACTGAAGATCAGCAGCTGATTTTATTGTTGACAAGAGTGATAATGTTCTCTCACCTTCTTAACTTTTTATGTGACTGTTAATTTCCCCTTTGTGGCTGGGAGTTGAGGGAGGGGTTTGGGTCATTCTGGAGAGAAATGGGCTGTAATAATCCAATTGGAACCGAGCACTAGGAGAAGCTTGGGTAACTACGACCGTTTCGGCAGTTTGAGGTCACGGACTCATGCAAATGCTGGCGCTGGAATGCGCCGGCCTCCATCCACCGCCTTCCCCCTGTTGTGAGGCCACTGAAAGTCTCCATCCAGCGAACACCCCGGCTCAGGCTTGCTGACTGCAGAGAAGACCCTGCGGAGGAGTTGATGGTGATGGGCTTGGGCCAAGGTCATCTGGCTAACGTTGGAGGAGTGGATGAAATTCAATTCAATTCAATAAACGGTTGGACGCTCTTGAGAAACAGGGTCCTGGGTCTCACAAAGTTTAGACCATAGATTTCCCCTGATGCAAATCCTACAAGTGGACGTCAACTATTAGTTACGTGTGTGTGTGTGTACATACGTTTAATCCTCACCCGAGGATATGTTTATTGATTTTAGAGAGAGAGGAAAGGAGGGAGGGAAGCGGGGAGAGAGAGAGAGAAAAACATTGATTGGAGAGAGAAACATTGATCAGTTGCCTCCAGTACGCACCCCGACCGGGGATTGAAACCACAACGTAGGCACGTGCCCTGATTAGGAATTAAATCCACAACCTTTTGGTGCACAGGTCGATGCTCCAACCAACTGAACCACCTGGCCAGGGCCAACTACATTTGTAGTAAAACCCAAACTCCTCATCAGGGCCAGCGAGTGCCCTTGAGTCCTGGCTCCTGCTTTCCCTGTTTGCTGGTCCTATCAGCTCCTTAAACCAAGTTCCTTCCATCCTCTGGGCCATGGTACAGGCTGCTCCCAGGGCCTGATATATATTTCCCCCAGCTCATCCCACAGCGCCGGTTAAAACAGAACCTTCGCCCACCGTCCCACGCACCCAGAAAGGTATTCTCCACCCCATTTCCCTGCTTTGTTGCCTTCGGAGCCCCTGTTTACGCGCTTTCTCTTTTGCTCTCCATCTCTCAGCTCTCTAAGGGCAGAACCTCATCTCTGTGCTTTCCCAGCACATCCTCAGGGCCGTGCCTGTGCCTGGGATCCTCAGATGAGTGACAAGTGACTAGGCCGCGGCCATGCTGTGGGACGGGCGAGGCGCACCCTGGTCGGCCCTCCCCAGAGAAGCTGCCACGTGTCCTTACTTGAAAGCGTCTCTCCTTTGTTCTCCCTCGTGCTAGCATGACATTTGTTGGAACACTCACAAAGCAGATGTTCGGTCACTGACAGCGGTTAATTGTATGTGTCAACCTGACCGGGTCGTGGGACGCCCAGACTAAAACATTGGTTCCGGGGGTGCGTGTGAGCAAAGGTGGCATTTGAATCGGTGGACTCAATAAAATCGATGTGTGTGGGCGAGCGCTGTCCAGTCCACCGAGGACCAGAACTGACAAAAGGCAGAGGAAGGAAGAATTCGCCCCCTTTTGCTCCAGCCTGTCTGCTCCAGTGGGGGCGTCTCAGCTCATCCTCTCCAGCCCCCCGGCGCTCTGCTCCTCAGGCCTTTGGACTGGGACTGAATCAAATGGCCAGCTCTCCTGGGGCTCTAGACGGGGAGAGCATTTCTGGGAGGTTGGTGAATAAACAAAGGTAGCTGAATGAGTGCAGCTGAGTCTTTGGAATTTGCATAAAGCATTTCCCCTCACAAATCATGAGTGTATCATCAGTGGCTCCAGTGTGACCCGCCCTTTACGCAAAAGGTCATACATGAGAGGCACGCACTTCCTTCTCGCTTTCCGAAGCCAGAATGAGGGCAGCCTCATTTGTTAGTTTAGCGTGGTGGGTTAAATAGGCTTTGTAAACCAGGACGTAGCATAGAAAAAAGTAAACAAACAAAACGTGTTTTGGAAGTCTCCAGTGAAGTCTGTAGGGTGTGCCTGTTTAATTCCCACAACCTCCAATAAGGGGGGGGGGCCATGGACACTTTCAAACGAGAAGGACGGGCCAGCCAAAGAGGCAGTAGCAACTGCTGTGCCTTCCACTCTAGGGTATCATGCATTTTCACAAAAACTTTGACGGGTATTCTCTGACATCCATGACAACCTGTGACGTGCCACGGTAGGTATTATGTGCACTTTCAGACGAGGAATTGGAAGCTCACGGAAACTGTGTGACTTGCCCAGTGCTGCCGTCTGACTGCTGCAGAGGCAGGACAAGAATCCAGGCCACGGGCCCAGCTCCTTCCATCCCGGCTGAAAGGTGCGTGCTCCCAGGGCCGTGCACGTGCAGGTGGGCACCTGAGGGTGGGCGCTTCTGGACATGTGGCACCCTGGGCGTCTCTCTTGCCTCCCCCTCATCCTGGCTCTGGGACTGGGTGTCCACCAAGCTTGCTGCTTTTGGGGTGGTGCATGCTGGGAGGGAGAGGGTTGTGTGCACTTGAACATCATCATTTTGGGCCCTGGTGGCTCCTTGACATTGCCCTTCCACGGAGCAGAGTCTCTTTTCTCCTTATGCGCAAGTCCCCCCCCCCCCCCCCCCCCCGTGTCCAGGAGAGGACTCAGTTTGTCCCCCGAGGAGGCAGAGCTCTGACAGAAGTGTCCCTTCCTCTTCCCAGAGCCTGTCATCGTAACTCGGGAGGATTCTCACCAGGAGAAAGTGGCCTCTGAGGAGCGGCGTGAAAGTGGCAATTCTCCCTGCTCTTGACACAGACTGCCGTGTTCACGGGAATACGCAGCCTCCCTCTGGGATCCAGGGTTTCCAGCTCCGGGAGCTGGGGAATAGCCTGGTGACCCGTCTCATCAGGCCGGTGAGGAAATCTATGCCTACTCAGTGCTGGCTCAGCACCCACGCTCACGTGGAATTCCTGGCGTAGCCTTTCCCTTGGAATCCCAGGGACTTAGCCACGGATGGCAAGATGGTCACGTTGGATGGACGGACCACCAGCCTGGGGGACGGTAGGCAGGAATAATTCCACGGGGCTCCACCCACGTTAGGTCAGCCTGTCTTGTTAAGCGCACAGCTGGACTGCGGTAAGGACCCAGAGTTTTATTACAAAAGAGAAAAAGGACTGAGTTCTTGGGCCTCTGAGCTGGAAGGCAGGCTGGTGCAGACGAGGGTCCCGATCCCATTTGGACAGGGAGCCGTGAAAAGACCCTACGCCAAAAGAGCAGTTGGTTTCATCTGGAGGCATGAACGCTGGGAAAGTGAGTCCTGCGTTGGACGAGGGTCTGACGGACAGCACTTGGAGTTTTTGCCACGGTTTGCGGAGGAAACAGGCAGAGGAAAAGGGCTTCAGCATCGCCATTCTTACATCAGAAATTGCAAGTCATTCGGTCGTGCTATGCTTGCCAGGCCATTGGCCGTGTCTGCCTGTAACTGGTTGAGAGCCCACGACAGGATGCTTGGATGTGGTCCCTGAAGCTTACATGCGTGCATATTAAATAAGCAGAGGCGCCCTGGCCGGGTGGCTCCGTTGATCGGAGCATCATCCCCATGCACTGAAAGGTTTGATCCCCCGTCAGGGCACATGCCTAGGTGGCAGGTTTGATCCCCAGTCGGGGTGTGTACGGGAGGCAATCTTCCTATCGATGTTTCTCTCTTTCTCTCCTCCTTCCTCTCTAAAAATTAATAAACGCTTCCTCAGATGAGGGTTAAAAAAAAAAGCAGAGCTAATCTATAAATTAAGAAATCTCCAGACAGGGAGCCTGGAAGGTGAAGGCGTTTGAAAGCTCCCTTTGCACCCAGGCCTCCGACTTCCCTGTGCTTCTCCCTCCCGGTGGGTGTGGACACCGAGGATCTGGAGCAGCCAAATAGAAGCGTGTGTGGGAATCGCCCGGAGGATTTGTTCAAACGCGTATTGCTGGTCTCTCCTTCTCTGGGAGTCGCTGATTCCGTGGGTCTGGAGCGGGACCCCAGGACCCCCACCAGTAACAGTTTCCCAGAAATGTTCACGCAGCTGACTCAGGGACCCCAGTGAGAGAACCACGGACCTGGAGGTGTATCCTGCCTGAGCTGAGTGCGCGTCCCTCGCTCAGGGGCTCCCCGACTATGGCATACCTGACTCCTCAGTATTCCGGGTGTGGACAGGTGTTTACAGAACTGTCCACATTTGACAAAGAAAAGCTGAGGCCCACCCTTCACTCTTTCCTGACACCTAAGCCCCATTGACACTGACTTTGATGATCAAGAGCCGACAGAGCTGGTTCGTGGCTGCATCTGGTTCTGTAATCAAAGGGACCAGCTCCGAGGCTGTCAGTACCCACCAGGTTTATTCTCCGTGCACCAATGGCGGAATAACAGGAAGGCAGATTCTTAGTCCTGAGCTTTGTGACATGGCAGAGGAGCTCCAAGCTCACATCTCCCTCCCGAGTGGAGCTGGACGCCTGGGGCTGGGAAGGAGTCAGCGAGCCCAGGGAGGGGACTGGCCCAGAGGACAGTGTGGCCTCCGGGGCGGGCTTTGTCCTCCCCCCCACCCTCCGCCTGTATGCTTTCCTTCCGCGGATCATTCTTCACTCTTCCCTTTCTCCTGCTCTCTGCATGCAACCCGCCAGCGGATCCTGACGGCTCTGCCTTCAGAGCCGATCCCCAGCCCGGCTCCTCGCCAGCGTACCCACTGCTCTCACTCTGGTACACCCCCCCAGCCCCTCTTGCCACAAGGGTGCGATGGCTTTGTGACTGCTGTCCCTGCTTGTCCCCTTGCCACCCCCCTGCGCTGTCTACTCTGCACACTGTGGCTGGATTGACGACTCCGGTCCTATCCTGTCTGCTGGCTTCCCATCGCGCACTCAGATGAGAGCTGAAGTCCTCACCGGACCTGCAGGCCCCCTCCTTTGCACTCAGCGCGCCTCCCGCTGTGTTCTCCTGTGCTCACTCAGCTGCAGCACGTCAGCCTCTTTGCTCTCCCTCCCATCTGCACGGAAGCGCTTGCCGCAGGGCCTTTGCACTGCTCTGTCCTCTGCTCTTCCCCCAGAAACTCCTGCCCCTGCTCCAGCCTTTGCTCAGATGTCAGACTATGCTTCCCTGCCTTCCCTGACCGCCCTTTTGGAAACAGCAATTCCGTCCCTCACTCTTGCTCCCTTCACCCCCATTTCCTGCCTTATTTTTTTCCCCACAGCCCTTACCGCCATCTGACATATGTGTTTAACTTTTAAACTTTATTATCTATCTCCTACTACTTTGGGAATGTGAAAATCCACAAGGACAGGAATTTCCATCTCTTTTGCTTACAGGGCCTGCCACCGGGGAGGTGCTAATACATGTTCGTTGAGTGAATTCCAGTGTCAAGTGCAAGGGCAGGAAGGCCAAGGAACTAGAAAGCCTTGGGAGCACCGCAACGCAGGGGTCGGGGTGGGAGGTCAGGTCTGGGCATCGGAGCTGATGGAAAGCACACTGGACTTGTTGGGCAAAGAGGCCCTTCATTATTAAGTGTCTCGGGCTCGAGAACACAGGGCACGCGCACACTAGGTGATGCTCGCACCTTCCCCTTTTCCATCCCCTTCTCCACCTAGGTGCTGGCTCTGCTTGTCTTTGTTTCCAACAAGCCTGGGGCTGGCAGGTGGTAGGGGCAGCTCAAGTCCCTCCGGGGTCTTGTGTTTGAAAGCCTAGAGCCACAGGAAACGGAAGAATATTCACCACGGAGGAGAGAGGGAGGAGCAGGGAGGCTTGGAAGAAGCAAGAGGGCCCCATGGGAGTGGCCTGCAGCGCCTCCCCCTCATGCCCGGGCAGCAGCGCTGATCCTGGGACCCAGGCCTGACTAAGGGGCGGCCTCAAAGGGGCTCCCCACCTGTCAGCTTCCACCCCACCTGTCTCCTACCTTCTGCAGCTACCTGTGTCAGAGTCACCCCTTCTTACCGCCTCCCCTTTCTTATGTTGTTCCTGAACTGCCTGGAGTTTGGCTCCCGCCCTTTCTCCTTCACAGAAACTGTGGTCATCCAATCCCTAGTAATTTCTGGTTGGATTCACAGTCATCTTCTGATTTGATTTTTTTTTTTAAAAAAAGGCCCTGGCTGGTGTGGCTCAGTGGATTGAGTGCCAACCTGAGAGCCAAAGGGTTGCCAGTTTGATTCCACATCAGGGCACATGCCTGGGTTGGGGGCCAGGTCCCCGGTTAGGGGCGCATGAGAAGCAACCACACATTGATGTTTCTCTCCCTCTCTTTCTCCCTCCCTTCCTCTCACTCTAAAAATAAGTAAAATCTTTTAAACAGTGGTGGTAAAATATACGTCACACAACATGTGCCATTTTAACCATTTTTAAGTGTACGGTTAGGTGTCATTCAGGACACTCACGTTGTTGTGCGACCATCCCTGTCAGCCGTCTCCCAAACTGAGACTCTGTCCGCGTTAGACACTGACTCCCCATGGCTCCCTCCCCCAACCCCTGGCACCCCCCCATTCTACTTCCTGCCTCTATGAGTGTGAGTACCCTGGGCTCACGGGTGGAATCCTGTAGCGCTTGTCCTTTTGCGACTGCCTGATGTGGAACTCGGCGTAATGCCCTCAAGGGTGTAGACCTCGTTGGGCGCTGTCAGGAGTCCGTTTGTCTGTGCAGACGAATAGCATTCTATCGCGTGGGTGGACCGCATGGCGTCGTTGTTCGCCCATCGATGGACACGTGGGTCCTTGTACCTTGTGGCCGTCGTGGACAGTGCTGCTGTGAACGCAGGTGCACAAATGTCTTTCGAGTGTACATCTGGGGGTGGTATTGCTGGATCAAATGGTGAATTCGTGTTTAACTTGGAGGAATCACCGCAGCACCAGCTCACATTCCTGCCAGCGGCGCGTGGAGGTCTGGTTCTTCCACATACTTGCCAACACTTGTTATTCCAGGTGTTTTTTTTTTTCCCTCTCTTTTTATTCCAGTGGGTATGAGGTGGTTCTAACTTAACTTTCTTGTGGCATTTGACTCTGTGGACACTTCCTTCTCAAAGTCCCCTTTCCTCGACATTCCACATTCTCCCTCTCTCTCCCTCCCTTTGTCTTTTACTTTTCTGATCTTTTTCCCCCTCAGTGTCCCATCACCTCATCGATGTTAGCAATGCCCAGGGCTGCATCCAAGGTCTCTCGCTGCATATACTCATATACCCCATCCACACTCAAGTATTCCACGTGCTCTCGTACTCCGCGTACTCCTGCACTCCACATGCTCATGTGCTCACATCCTCCACCACTGTATGTGCTCGCATGTTCTCTGTGCATGTGTACTCAGGTATCCTCTACCCCACGTACTCACATACCCCACATACTCACATACCCCACGCACTCACATATCCTGCTATAACTTCACTGATATCCTGACTTTACCTCCTACTTGAGTGGCGTGGATTCTCGAATGTATATCCCCAATCCAGACCATTTTCCTGAGTTCTGGGTTTGTACATCCAACTCTCTCCTAAAAACAGAAGTTAAAAAAATTTGAAAAATCGAATGCTTAGGTCAGGCACTAGTGAGGGGTTTGCAAGCGCTTTGGTTTTAGTCATTTGACACTCTCGCCAGTCTCATTGTTTGTTGACCCCACGTCGCCGCCGAGGAAACTGAGGCTTAGGCAAGGAACTTGCTGGAGATCACTTTACTTCCAAGTCCGCGTCATCACCTGCCCTCGGAGGGCCAGGACCTGCCGTTCCAGACTCCTTAGGCTAAGCACGTCTCACCTGGAGTTGCAATTACGTGTTTTCGTCTCTCTCTCTCTCTCTCTCTTCCTCTCTCTCTGTCTCTCTAGACTGGAATATCCGAGGACAGGGACGAACTTTTAATTCGACGTTTTTGTCTGGTTCTGTGCTCACAGGCCCAAATGCATGCTCGGCATCAGAGGACAAGCCCACTTAGCATTTGTTTAATAGCTGAACTTGGGCGTAGACAGGTTGCACCTCGCACCGTGTTTATTCGTGACCACCCAGTGCCCATGTTCCTGCTACACACGCACACGCACACGCGGCCTTCTGAGAAAGAAACGCATGTCATTCTGCTTTTGTTGACTTCAAATTAAAATTTTATGATTAAATGTCATTGTAGGGGAATCTCACAGGATGTGAGGTCAAGTGCCTTTTTTTTTTTCTGGACAAGGCAGATTGGGTAGAGAAATATTTTGTTGATGTCAGTAAGAGAGAGAAGTTAAACATTTAATTACACTGTTAAGTAACTCATAATTAATAATTATCGTCCAGTATTTCGTGTCTTTCTTCAGAAGATCACTATCATTTGAATAATGATAATGAATAAATTCTAAAATCAGGACCACTGCTTTAAAAACAATGCGTTTTATGGTCCACTTATAGAATGGAATACTATTTGGCTGTAAAAAAGAAGAAAATTTTACCATTTGTGACAGCATGGATGGACCAGGAGAACGTTATGCTAAGTGAAATAAGCCAGTCAGAGTAAGACGAATACCATAGCATTTCACTCATCCATGGAATCTAACGGACAAACTGAACTAATAGCAAAAGAGAGACAGACTCACAGAGAGGAGAGAGCAGGCCGCCGGCTCTGAGGGGGGTAGGTGGTTAGGGATGGAGGGGTCAAGCAAAAAAGAAAAAGGACTCATGGACAGACGTGGACAGCAGTCATGTCAGATTGGGGGGCAAAGGGGATGGAGGGAGGCGGAAGAGGTATAAGGGAGATAGACGGTAATGGGAAAAAATACAAAAGAAATAAAAACAATGCACTTTAAAATATGCCTTTAAAAATCAGGTGGGGTGGAAGGGTTGACAGAAGTCCCCTCCTCACCCCTCTCTCCCAGCCCCCTGGGTCTGTATTGGAGGGGTCACCCCCTGTTACGGGTTTCCGGTGAATCACTCCAAAAGCACTTGTCAACGTCTCCCCCCTGTTACAAAACAAATGGCAACACCTTGTTCTGTGGCTGGATCTTTTCACTTTGCAATACGTCTCAGCAGTGGCTCCCTATCCGTACACAGAGAGCGGCCTCAGGCACCTTCAGCACTGGGCGTGGGCAGCTTTGCCAGCGCTTCCCTAGCCAGCCTTCCACCTGGGATGCAGAAACACCTGGGCTGCAGCAAGGGCGCGCCTCAGTCGACATTTTCAGGTGTGTTTGCATTTCACGCCATGTTTCCACCCTGCTTCCTAATGTATCTGCTGACGAGGATAGAAAGATCAGATGTTAGAGCGGATGCCACGGAAAGGTGGGCGTCGTGGTGGCTGCGATGTACGCACCTCTGCGGGCGTGGCGCCCTGGGGGAGCCCGGAAACGTGCCCCTGCAGGGCCGTGGTGGTGATGTGGTGAGGCAGGCGGGGCAGGAATTATTAAGCCCTTCTTGAGAACGAGGTGACTAGCACTCAGCCATGTCCAGCGACTTGCCCCAGGTGACCCACCCTGGGGGCGCACGGCCAGGAGGGCGCTAGCGTCTGTAACATGCACCGTGGTCTCTTGGGAAAACTGGGGTCTTCAAAAGCCAAGCGCAGCAGGCTTTACGTTGTCAGGACCCTCACACAACATGTTTTGCTGGGAGTGGGGTGAAAGGCTGCGAAATGTAGCCTCGGTTATGTGGTAGGAAAGGGGACCCAGAGTTGTTTTTTTTTTTTTTTTAAATTATTGATTTTAGAGAAAGAGGAAGGGAGAGAGGGATCGAGAGAGAGAGACATCGATTTGTTGTTCTACTTATTTTGTGCATTCGTTGGTTGACTCTTGTATGTGCCCTGACCTGGGATTGAACCTGACCTGGGACTGATCAGGATGACACTCTAACCACTGACCTACCTGGCCAGGGCCCCATGCTCTGGTTTCAAGAAGAACCAGAGTACTGAGTTCCGTTCATATAAGCTGTGATCTGACTTGTGTTCCCCCACATTCGTGTGTTGAAGCCTTAAGCCTGGGTGCCTTAGAATGTGACAGCATTTGGAGATGGGACCTTGAAAGAGGTGATGGTGTTAACATGAGGTCACCAGGGTGGGCCTTCATCCATTGTGACTGGTGGCTTTATAAGAAGAGGAAATTTGGACACAGAGAGACACCGTAGAATACTTGTGTTCAAAGCCCATGTGAGGACACAGAGAAAAGATGGCTGTCTACAGGCCAAGGAAAGAGGCCTTGGGAGAAACCAGCCCTGCTGATGCCTTGATCTCGGACTTGCAGCCTCCAGCGCTGGGGGAAAACACACGTCTGTTGTTTAAGCTGCCCTGCCTCTGGTGCTTTGTTATGGAGGCCCGAGCAGAGTACTGCGGTACCCTTCCAGGGGCTACTTCTAATTCTCCTCCATGAGAATTTCCTGCTGAGCACTCATTCATTCATTCATTCATTCATTCATTCATTCATTCAGCATTTAATGCACACTGTCTCGTGCCTGGTCTATTCTAGGTGCCAGGCAGCAGTGAATGTTACGAAGTCCCGTTGTCCTGGGACCACCATCTGATACTCCACCCAAAACGACCCGAGCGAGACCCTGCAAACATTTACCAGGGCAAAAGGGGAATGAAGGGACGTCAAAACGGAGACAACCCAAATCATGATTTATAGATGGTTCCAAATGTTTGTTTGAGTGTTTTGTTGTTTGTTTCTTTGTTTTGCTTTTCAATAGAAGCGTCTTTTATAGATTGCTTTGCTGAACAGAGACATGCGAGACAAAGTAGCTGAGGTGGATTATAATTCTGCTTCTCGTTCCGAGGGCGGGTCAGAGAGCCTGGCCCAGTCAATTTGGAGGCTGGCGGCTCTGACAGTGCTCAGAGCTATTGATTTCCTCGCATGTGTCTGATTCCAGAGACAGCCGGGGCTCAGAGAAGGGCTTGGTTTCTACCAGCGCTGTTTGGAATCGGTTCTCTTCTTGGCACGGAAGACTGCAGAAGACCAAATGGCCAACACGTGGGCTTGCTCCTCTCCCGCCCAGCAGCCCTACCCGCTTCCCAGGCCCCTTACGCAGCAGCCGGTTCCAGGAAGAGCGGGAGCCTCCGTGCATCCCCGCCATGACTGGTCCGCCTCCCCAGCTTTGCTCTCGAAATGTGTTCTCCAGCCTTTTCCAGGCAAGCCTGAGCGGCTCATTGCGGATACCCATCATTAACGTGCCTTTCACGCTTCTTAATTCCCTCTAGAAGTTTAACAATCATGGCAAATGCAGGCGGGGGATTCTTTCCAGAGAAAGTCATTCATCACAACTGCACCCCGACCAACCTTCGTCTCCAGTGCGGGAATGACTTCGATTGCCAATGGGAAGAGGGAGCCAACAGGTATTTTTAAAGAGGCTCTTTCCGCAGGAGGATCGGAACGAAAATATCACCTTTGAGCATTTAGTCACACACATCAAAGAAAACAACAGCTTCAATCTTCATTTGCATTGTACAGGCATTAGATGTGGTCCAGTTACACCGAGCTCCGCTTGAAAAGGCAGAAGTGCCAGTACTTTTCAAGCCTTGACGGAGACAGAGAGAAAATGCAGCCAGGCAAATAATACATCATCCTGCCAAGGCATTTTCCATTTTTAAAAGGACAGAACAATTTTACATTATTTCTGGAGCTTCTTTGCAGCAAATATCCCCTGACATTCGGTCTAGTACCCTGGCTGGCTGGTCTGAAAGTGCTTAGCTGGTCCCAGCCTGCTGCTCCTGTGTGCCGGGGACCGCATTCTGCCTTCTGGTCTTGAAGCTCCAGACGTGAAAAGGGCAAGTGAGCTGTTTTTTTTTTTTTTTTTGGAGCACAGACAGACCGAGGTCGGGTCCGCAGGAGGGGCCTGTTAAGACACCACTCTGGTGGAAAGAATATGGCGTTTCGGGTCACTTGACGATGCTAAGTGGAGGGGTCAGCCAGAGGGCCTCAGAGCAGAAAAGGCAAGACAGGCTTGAGGTTGCTCAGCGAAGTCCCAAGGAGGCCCAAGGGGATTCAGAGGTGACAACGATGAGGTGTGCACGCACTTGACAGTGATGCCTCTTGGGAAAGAGGAGAAAGAAGGGCCACCAGTTCTGGAATAATTAGCACAAGCGACTTCTAGTTAGGGAGACAAAGGAACATGTTTCTCCAGATCTGGAGAATCAAGTTGGACTATTTGGCAAACTTCCCCGACTGTTCTCTTTTGAAGTTGCTGGTCCGCTCCTTGCCAGGGGCGAGGAGTTCTGTCTGGGGGGGAGTGGGGGGTGAGCTGAGGTTTGATTTTTTTATAAACCTAAACCCTGGCTAGCCTGAAAAATCTCGGGGCGCTGAATGATGCATTCCAACCCGCCCTAGAAAAACGTTAGTCAGCTGGCCAAAGGAAAGAGCCCAGCACAGTGGCAGAAAGAGCAAATTGACTTTATCTGTGAGTGATTATGTTCGACAAGATGAAAAAGAAAGAAATCTTTTGTCGCCGAGGAAAACGGGGCTTTGAGAAATCGTTGCACGCGTCTGTGGGCCCTGCTTGACATGGTTCGAATTAAAATGAAAATCGTTCCAGCCGTCCACCCCTCAAATCAAGAGCAGAGGAGAGAATATCTGCCTACATTTCCTACAGGGGGGTTTCAGACGTCGGGCCAGGAGGGCTGGCCGGGTCCACTCCGGGGCAGCACTTTCGTTAGCTAGCAAACCCTCCTTTAAGAAACCTACTTTTGAAGTGCTACTGGCTACTAAGATTTATCTCTGCCTTTAAGTATGGTCACACATCAGTCGAATTCTTTGTGGGTGGGAGAGCCGGGCAGATGGAACTGTCTTCCAATGCGAAAGGAAAGGAGAGCCCATGTTCCTTCGGAGAGGGGCAAAGATCGGGTCGGTTTCAACTCCTTTCCCAAGGTCACGTTTGTCTTGGGCCCCCAGCGTCACAGTCTGCTCAGACCTGGAGGGAAACACGTTGCAGCAGCAAAACGAACTGTTTTGACTAAATCTAGGGTTCGGATTTTACTGCTTTCATTGTTTTTCCCTTCACTAATTAAACACGAAATTAACCTTCTTTTAAAAAATTCTGAACTCTTTTTATACTTTAAACCATCTTCTCAGATAGGCACACGGCCAACTCCCTCACCTTGCAGCCTTTGCCCGAATTGTCAATTTCCTAATGACCCGCGTCTTCCCACCACAGGTGCAGACAGTTGGTGCCTGTGCTTGGCCAATGGGGCGAAGCTACCACCTGTGGGACTGTGACCAAGGTCTCTAAGAGTCCCGCCCAGGCAGAGCCATGGGACAGCGCCCTGCGGAACTGGGTTGGCCTGGGTGGAGACCCAGGGCCGCTGCTCCGCGTCCGTGAAGACAGCCTGGTGGGAGCACGGTGGTGGGAAAGAGAACTGCCACCTAGCCAATCACAAAAGCAGCGTTCCCACGTTCCTGGGGACCTGGTGCTACATCATTCCTGGATGACCTGTGTCTGGGTCCGGGTTTTGTAGGTGGCTGCGCAGCTCTGTTGCCGCGATCTGTAGAAAGTCAGCCTTCACACAAAGGTTTGTAAAATAAATAAATAAATAAAAATAAAATGAAATGCATCTTTCAGACAGCAGCATTCCTAATTCCCTTTGACCTGCGCCACTTCTAATTTTTTCTATCCCTCCATGGCCTGCTTTTTTGAGTTAAAATTCTTCATTCTCTTTCCGGCCCCCGCTGGAAGGCAAGCACCCAGGGCTTTGTGCTTCGGGCAGCCATGTACTTTTATTGCAGAGAGTGTTGCGATCACCTAGTAGTTGTTCAATAAATGTTGAATGACAGTGTTGGGAAAAATTGTCCGAGGTTCAGAAACGAGCAAGAGTGTCCTTTTGGCCAAGCTCTGGGTGTTTTGCCTGGTGGACCTTCTGGGAGGATCTGACTGCGCAGGAGGGAACACCTCTGACCGCCTTTCTGTGGACTCGAGAGAAACAGAAAGCAGGGCAAGGCGAGTGATTCTTGCCCACACGTGCTGCTGGGTTTTGCCCTGTAGGAGAGAGAACCTTAGATGTGACTTTATTGCCCTGTGGACAGGAACCAGTTTTGCCTCTCTGCAAGCTTTCTTGCTTGCCTGGAGGTATACCTCTGTATTTCTACTTCTCCTCTGAAGCAGTTTTACCATTTTACTGGTTCCCTCATTAACGTGAGAGCTAAAGAAAATTCTTGACATGTACTTGCTTTATATTTGTATGAATGTCATGATTTTTAAAAAATCCTTACCTGAGGGTATGTTTGCTGATGGGGGGAGAGGAGAGCAAGAGAGAGAGAGAGAGAGACAGAGAGAGAGAGACACAGAGAGAGAGAGAGAGAGAGAGAGCGAGCGACATCGATCATTTGTCCCTGGTAGGCACCCTGACTGGGGATTGAACCCACGACCTAGTTACACGCCCTGAAATGAGGATGGAATCTGCAAACTTTTGGTGTAGGAATGATACTCCAACCACCTCAGTCGCCTGGCCAGGGCAGTGTCATGATTTTTAAAGGAACCCTTTGAAAATTATGATGGAGTAAAATGATGAATTGCACTCCCTCTCCTAGGAGACCTTACCTAGCCCCATGGTTTTACAAACCGGTGGATGCCGATGTCCCCCACATTTGTCCCTCCAGCCACAACCTCTCCGGGCCGCAGAGGTGTCCCTCTATCCAGTCGTTTCCCTGATGTCTCCACTTGGCATCTCGTACACGTCAGAATTAGTGTGTCCTAAATGGGACCCTGGGTGCCTGTCCGAACCTTGCTCCCCGGGCTCCCCAATTTTTAAGTGGTGACACCATGAACTAAACTGCTCAGGGCAAAATCTTCATCATTAGACCTGGCCCAGAGCATTTCTTTATTCTTCACATTGGATGAGTCAGCTAAACTTGAGCGATAGCTCCATGTTCAAAACATGTTCCAAATCCACCTACCTCTTCAAACCTCCTGTTTGGTCTCAGACCTGCTGCCTGTTTTTATAAAGAGTTTTTTTTTTTTTTTTTTTTTTTGCAGGGGGGGCTATAGGCATGCTCATTTGTTTCCGTATGGTCCCTGGTTGCCTTTACACTGCAGTGGCCCTTGTGACAGTTGAGTAGTTGTGACAGAGACCAGAGTCTGCAAAGCGTAAATATTTAGTATCTAGTCCTTTACCGAAGCCAGTTCCTGGTGTGGTAGACTGAATAATCCCCCCTCCCTCCTGCCCAGAGATACCAGGTTATCACCCCTGGAACCTGGAAATGTTACCTTCCTAGGAAAATAAGTCTTTGCCAATGGGATTAAGTGAGGGATCTTGAGGTGGGGGAGACCATCCTAGTTTATCTGGGTGGTCTCTAAGTGCCACCACAAAATCCTTAGGAGAGAAGAGGGGAGGGAGATTTGGTGCGCGAGCACACACGTTCGAGAGGGTGATGTGAGGATGGAACAGAGAGCCGTGTGAAGATGCTGGCCTTGAAGACCGATGTGGCCACAAGCCAGGGAATGCCGGCAGCTACCAGAGGCTGGAAGGGGAGAGAAATGGATTTTCCCTGGAGCCTCTGGGGAGAGAGCACAGTCCTGGCAACACCTTGATTTTGGCCCAGTGAAACTGGTTTTAGATCTGGCCTCCAGGACTGTAAGAGAATACATTTCTTTTGTTTTAAGCTACTAAGGTACTTTATCATAGCAGCCACAGGAAACAGACACACATTCCTTAAACCACCACCAGGTCTTGACTGCAATAATCTCCTAACCAAGTCCCTCTGCTTCCTCTCTTGCCCCCTTCACCATCTGTTCTCTGCCTCATGGCGGAGTGACCCTTTCAAACCCCAGCGAGACCACATTCCCAGCTTCGTACCCTCCACTGGCTTTTTAGGACCCTCAGCATGAAATCCAAAGATTTCAGCATGGAATTCAAAGTCCTGGCGATCCGTCCTTAGATTTCTCTCCGCATTCGTGTCTCTTTCTGCGTGGCCTCATCGCAGAACCCACGATACCCCAGCGGTGCATTTGCCTCACAGCTTTTGCATGGGCTGTTTCCCCTGCCTGTGATGTTCTCCCTGTCCCCTCCTCCCCCCCAAAACTGCATGGCTTGCTCATACTTCCTTCAGCCTCCGAGACCCCATCCCATCTGGCATAGCACCCTCTTCACTCCGCCCTCGCCTCCTACTTAATTTTTCTTCAAACATTGTCTAACCTTTGATCCTATATTCGTTTACCATCTGCTTTTCCCAGCTCCATGTCAGCTTCATGAGGGAAGGGCTTTCAGTCTGTTTGGTTTCCTGCTGTATCCTCAACACCTAGAACCAGCATCTGGTCCACAGTAGGTGCCCAATAAATATCTGTTGGATGAATGCATGTGGCAAAAAAGTCAAACCGTATCGAATGAAGAATAAGCCTTATTTTTATCCTGTTCCACCCTCAAAGGTCTCTATAGGTAGTGGTTACATTCCTCGTTATTCTTCCAGAAACGTTTCCTGTGTATACAAGGAAATCTATATGTGCAGTAAACATGTCATCTACCTACACATGAGAATAGCTCATCACGCCTGTGCCCTCCTTCTTTCAGGGAAGCATCTGGGCTGGAGAACCTCCCACAGCAGCGCACACTGACTCACCACCCCCTTTGTAACGGCTGCGTAATACCCCACAGCTTAATCCGTAGAGAAGAAGAAACTGCTCACCTCGTTTGCAACACAGAACAGCTAATGACGATGCTATGCCTCCAAGACCACGCACTCATTTACTCCAGGAGACAGTGGGGAGCTTTCTCTCCGGGCTCCTCACGGCCGTCACGGACAGTAGTGCCACACACCAGCAGCTTTTCCTGCAGGTGTTTTAACAGGTCGTTTTACTTTCAACAACTAAACAAGTTGCCTTGGAAGACTGAGAGTCAAAAGAAAAATGTGCTGCGAAGTATAAAGGCAAATAAGTAAGGTGACAGAGAACAGCTTACAAGCTCTCCAAATGATCTCGCCAGCCTTTGGTGGTGGCCAGGGGCTGACCTGAGCCAACTTATCACCCCATGAGCCTCCTGGAGCCACCACTCCGATGTCTCTCTGGGTCCCAGGAAGCAGAGGTGGCATCCTGGTCTCCTGTATCTGTCAGCTTCCGAAACCAAGAAGCTCTCTGCATACCAGGAAAACCGCATCTCTTTAACCTTTTCCCTTTTTTTAAGAAAAATAAGCCATTTCTTTGGTCCTGAGTTCAAATTCAGCAGAAAAACCTATCAGGCTGTAATACCAGAAGGCTTGAGAGAGAGGGGAGAGACCCCAGCTTTGAAGGGCAAATCCAGTAAAAATGGGGCTGACCACTTTAGTGGGGTGTCCAGGGGAGCTACATCCCGTCAAAGGCATTTAGCCCCAACTCCAAGGCTGCTTGGAGTTCACGTGCACTCAGGGTTTTTTTTTATGCAGTAGTTGAACAATGTGGGAAAGGTTTTGTGATTGTAACTATTGTTTAAGTAATGCCTCTGGAGACCCCCATCAGGAAGAACAATGTCGTGTTCTGGGTTTTGATACCACAAGGAAAACGAGATCTCCAGAAGTGGTGTGTGTGTGTGGGGGGGTCGTTGGACCTTCTACTGTCCGTTCTGGCTTGGCTACCCTTCAGCAAATATTGAATACATGCAACTATTTATTCATTTCTAAATTTCAACCTATTCCTGGTCCACAAATCAGGTCTTTTATGTTCAAATGCTCTCTCATTGGAGTTGAAATTCAGCCTTATGAGGCCCACAGTTCTTGTTATTTTAGGAGCGTCTGGCAAGGCTTCCCCCTGGCACACAGAGTGGACACCCTGAGATGTTGCAGTGGCACAATCGTGGGTGGACGTGGGCACGTGCAGGCAGGAGGAAAGAGGAAGGTTTACAGGATCGTGAAAAGCTCGTTCTGACAAAGCTCCAGTGTTCATTACGTTTTATCTTGAAAAGGCAAGGGGACACAGGATTTCTCTGTATTACTTCCTGTAACTGTATGCGAATCTACAATTATCTCAAAATAAAAATTTAATTAAAGAAAAGGCAAGGGGAGAAACTTTTTGGAAGTAGGATTTTGGGATATCGTTATGTTTAACAATGCAGACTCTCAAAGCTAAGGAAGGCAGACAAAGGCAGAGAGAGAGCCATTTGTTTCTTCCTTGTCCTGTGTTGGGTGGAAGTGAGCCTGGTATTACAAGTTTTTCTTTAAGGAGTCAAAAACAATTTTTTTAAAAAAATTTCTAGAGAGAGGGGAAGGGAGGGAGAAAGAGAGGAAGAGAAACATTGATTAGTTGCCTTCCATAAGTGCCCTGACCTGGGACCGAACCTATGACCCAAGCATGTGCCCTGACTGGGAATCCAACCGGTGACCTTTTGCTTTGCCGGACGCCGCCTAAGCCATACTGGTCAGGGCCCTTTAAGGAGTCTTTAAGCCTCTGCAATGGGTTCAGTCCAAAGATTTCTTTTCTCAGTCCAGCAATGTGGAACTTCACTAACTCTCCATGTATGGAAGCAAGTCCAACCACTTTTATTATCATCGTCACCAGGAATAATAGTCACTATAATTACTTCAGAAAGCTTATCAGGAAAGAGTGCTCTTTTAAAAATATGTGAGGTTAAAAGCTAACAATTCGGTATTCCAATTATTCACCTATTCTCACCTGTTCCTCAACAGTGGCCTCCTTCCCTTGAAGAACGGTAGGACCCAGGTGGGCAAGGACTCAAGGGTGCGGCTGTCCGGTGTGCCTTCCCTGTGAAAGGCCCACCTCTTGGCTTCCCTCCCATGCAAAGACAAACAGTGGTTATTATGGATGAAGTCTTTGGGTCTTTCTCTAATTCACAGGTGAAACCCTATCTACCACATAAGGATGGTAGTAAGAGGCAGGGTATTCGGAGGTATCATCAATAGTTGAGGTTCAGTTGAAGTGGATGGGGCCCCAGGCGTGGATCAGCACCCTTGTAAGAGTCAGGAGAGAGCTTGGTGCCCTTCTCTGCTCCTGGACATGTGAGGGTACACCCTCGTCTCAGACTCCCAGGCTCCAGAACTGTGGGAAGGAAATCCCTGTTGCTATGGTCACCCAGTAGGGGGTGCTTTGTTACAGCAGCCATCTCATCCTCTACCCAGTGGCTCCCAAACTTGCTGATCTCAGGATCCCTTTAAACTCTTAAAAATCGGGGAGGACCCCAGAAAGCTTTTGTTTATGTGATATATCGATAGTTTATGTACTGTGTAGAAATTTAAAAATATTTATGAGTTCATTAAAAAAATAATACAGCCATTATGTGTGAATGTACATATTTTAATAACTAAAAATCTCACAACAAAATTAGTGACAAGCATGGCATCATTTTATAGAGCTGCTAGTCTTTTTAATATCTTACTCAGTAGAAGGGTGCTGGATTCTCCTGTCGTCTTCTGCTTTCGGTCTGTTTTGATATCATATATTATGTAGCCTCTGAAAAACGTTACCATACACGCATGAGAGATTGCCATTAGTATTACTAGGAAAGCAGCCTTGACCTTGTGGATTCACAGAAAGTGAGAGCTGCCTTAGAATGCCTGAGTCTAAGGTGCTCTCCAGAGGTGACTTCAACAATGATGGTGGCGCTTGCTGGAGGCCCCGATGACACTCATTACCTCCTGTGTCCCCACCGCACCTTGACCTGCTGCTGTTTGTGCATGTTAACCCCTGCTGGGGTATGAGCCCCTTGGAGGGAGACACAACTCCCTTCACCTTCACAGCTTCAGGGTCTAACAGTGCCTAGTTTGCAGTAGGCACCAGATACAATTATTTTTAAAGTTAAATACACATTTTAATTATAACAGCTGTATAGTTATGACTGTATTACAAAAAATAGAGACAATTTAAAAAAAAACCCACTCATAATCGCCCAGAGGGTGTACTATTTTATATCAGTCTTTTTAACAAAGTGCTGTTTTTTAAGACCTAGAGTCATACCATAGACAATAAATGAACACCATGGGTTCGAATACCTTTTCTCCCCACCTAGCAATAGGTGTGCTTTTCTTTCTGTTCTGATGTCTGCACCTAGCATAATGTTTCATTGTGGGGCTATTACACAATTTACTTACTAAATATCCAACATTAGCACATTTGGGATGCTTTCAGTTTTTTTGTTGTAATAAATACAGTGGTCCTGTGAAGAATACCTTCACACATATAGCTTTTTTGGCATTTAGTGTTATTTTCTTAAAATAGATTCCCAGAAGTAAGATTACTGGGTCAAAGGATGCCGACATTTTTTATGGCTTTTAATACATGCTGTAAAATTGCTTTTCAAAAGGTTATACTAATTTTCATTGCCACCAGCACTTTTAAGAATATGTTTCACCACACAAATTGTCGACATAGGTGCTATTAAGAATGCTAATCGATAAAATATTGTACCCTAGTTGTTAAAATTTTGTATATTTTGAGGCTCATAAAATTAAAGTTTCTTGAAGAATAAGTATGCAGTATAAGACATTCTTTCGGGACAGCATTTCTGGAAAACTTAAGAAATTTTTGCTTGTGAAGACTAGAAAAAAGAACACATGTTGAGATTGGCACAAAATTCACTTTGACAGCCACTCTTGATGCCAAAACACTTCGGCAAGGACCTTTTGCTGATTCTGCTAGTTGTCATCAACAGTCGCAAAAGACAGAAAATGTAAAGGAATGAAAGGTTCTCAGTGCAAACCATACGAGATCCACAGAAGGGTTGGAGCTCTGCTTCTCACTCAACTTTTCTTCCTTTTCTTTAAACTTTGAGATTTCAGCCCTCTCCTTTGTTTCTGGCATTACCTGCCTACGTGCACAATTCCTGAATTTCTCTGGGAGGGAGCATTTCATCTTTGTCATCGCATCTGGTTTTAGGCTTCTCTGTACAGTGTGTGCTGGCCCACCAGGTGTGGACGGATTTCCAGAAAAGCTGCAGCCGTGTCTGTCCCCCATCGGATGGATCCTACCTAATCTGTTTCTGGGCTTTCTTCTCGACTGTCACCTAGCTGGTCTCCCCACCTCTCACGGAGCGCTAGTGAAGTGGACGCTGTAATATTTGTTTGGAAAAGCCACGAATATGAGCCTAGGGTTGGAGGAAACTTGGCTCGCTTAGTCCTTCGAACAGGGGCGCCGCGTTTTATCTTTTTTCTAAGATTTTGTTCAGCGGCCTCACCCTGGGACAGGCATTTATGAGTCATCAGCTCTGTGGGTCACATGGCCAACGTGACCAAAATAAAGTTTCAGTATTTTAAGCAGCTAGAAAAGGGGACAACGGAGCACACCAGGGGTGGGAAGCGGAAGGCGGGCACCGGCGAGCACGGGTTGGGTCGGGTACCGGAGAGCCGGGCTGCGGCGTCACCGGCCGGGGGGGCGGGGCGCCGGTTAACTGGGAGGAGGGGAAGGGGCGGGTCCTAGTGGGAGGTGCGCCCCTCCCCCCACGGCTGGTAGCGAGACCAGGACTCCCGGGCCGATCGGCTGGGGAGAGGAGCGCCCGGCTGACCTCTACCCCGAAGCCCCTTGGTCCCTGCTGTCCCCCGGCTGCGACAGACTGCGAGAGCCCGGAGGCCCTGCCGCGTTCTCCACGGCCGTCGGGACCCCACGCGCCAGCAGCGGCTTCCCCGGGAACGTCCTTCAGCCCCGGGAGCACGCGGGAAAAGCCCCGGCGCACCAATGAACAAGCACCTTCCTCGTGACGGTCACGCTCGGGGGCGGGGCTTCTCTTCGCCTCGCCCAAGTTCCGGGAACCCCCCTTTGATTGGTCTGGACGGCCTGGGAAACACTGTAGTAGCGCCCAATCAAAACGCCACGTCTCGGCCTCGAGGAAATATTCCGTGTGGAGCCTTTCCTGATTGGGCAGTCTCTTCGGGCTCTGGCTACTGGGAAGCTTTGTTTAGGTCTGGAAGGCGGGCTTTCCTCAGAGTGGGTGGGGAGGGGGCGTTGACCCTTGACCAATCCTTTCATTCCGTTGGGTGGTGACTAGCCAATGGGCCAGATGAATAGGACGCTCCTCCCGGAGAGTAGTGAGACCCCTGATGAGGGACGATTGGTGGTGGGAGCGATGAGTGGCAGCTAAACAGCCCAACAGGCGCAGTGCGTGGGCCGCGGGGCGGGGCCAGGGCGGGTGCGCGGCGGCGGCGGGGTGGCTGGGCCGGCGGCGGCGGCGGTACGAGGCGCGCGCTCGGGGTCCCGGTCGCGAGGAGGAGGAGGATGTGGCGCGCGGAGGGGAAATGGCTGCCGAAAACAAGCCGGAAGGTAAGAGCCGGAGCATGAGGGCCGGGGGCGGTGCGGCGGGCGGCGGGACCCGGCCCCGCCGGACATCCCGGGCATCGGCGGCGCCGGGAGGGAGCGCGGGGGCGCGGCGGCGGCGGGCGGCGGGCGCCCCAGTCGGGGAGGGGGTGGCGGGTGGGGGGCGGAGCGCGGCCGGTCCTGAGGTGACTCGCGGGGCGGTGGAGCGCGGCGCCGCACACCCCCACCCGGGGGCGGGCTGGGGCCGGAGGGGCGGGGGGCCGGCGGGCGGGGGCCGGGCCCAGTTAGGAGGAGGAGCCGGCGGAGGGAGGGCCGGCGCCTCCCCCACCCGGACCGGGCATCCCCGCCGCTCCCGGGCCCGCGTCGAGGCCCCCGCCTCCCGCCCCTCGCGCCGGCCTGGTGGGGGCCGCGGGGCGGAAAGTTTATCCGCCTCGGGCCCCCTCCGGCCCCGCGCCCCACTGCCCCGGGCCAGTCCCAGTCGGGGCACGGCTGACACTCACCCTTGCCGCCGCTGGCTCTGGAGCGGCAGGGCCAGGCGGACTCTGTCCAGCATCACCCTCCGGCCCCGTGGGCGCCTCCCAGAGCCGGCGGGGTCCCCGCGCTTCTCCCCACCAGGGGGACCCCGTCCCGCTGAGCGTCCCCGGGCAGACGGGCCTCGTGTGACCCCTCCCCCTCCCCTTTCTGGGAGGGGGCCTGCGCAGCATCCCCACCCCTAGCAGTCTTTCCCATCCTACTCTTGCCCTTGCACCCCTCGCCGCTGGGAGGGTGGGGTCTCCGTTTCTATGGCAAGTAAGGATCTCCATACTCCCTTGCCCTTTACCTTCTGTGACCCTGATCCTTCTTTGGCACAGGGGTCTGTCTCATTCTCTCATCTTCCGTGGACTCTTTTGGGGCCTCCGCACAGCATCTATTGACCCTTTTGCCAGGCCAAGGGGACTCGGGCTACCCTTGTTCTTCCCTCACCCAGTGGTTAGTGGGGGGTCTGTGCAGCGCTGAAGTCATTCTAAATGGGAAGGCAGATACTTGGTACAGATTATGCATACTCTCCGCACACTTTCCTGGGTTAGGGTGAGCTCATTTCCTGATTACCCTTTGAGTTGCCCTCTTTTTCTTTCAGGAGAAATTGAACATGCCAAGGCTCCCTGCCCCGTTTGCCTGTCTCCCTTAACATGTTCTCTCTCCTCGGACTTCTGGTCTGGATGAGGGTGGCTGCCACATCAGATGTAGGGCAGGGCTTCCATTGTGCCTCCTACTGGAGTAAGGAGGGACCACGCTACGGTTACTCTGGTGTCTGAGGGAAACCGGGTTATAATTTTGCTTCCAGTTTACTTTTCCCTCTTAGGTGGTGGCAGTGTTCACCAGTTGACACCACCCCAGCAGGAAGACGGGTCATGGGCCCTTGTTTTTTGGTGTTCCCATTACTGTCTTTGCAGTGAGAACCAGACTCTGTACACCCTACACGCAAGAGTCTTTGAACCTTTCCTGGAAATAAACTTCCCATTTCTTTTTTAGGAGAACTCATATCCTCCTTATGGCTTCTGTTTCCCAGTCAGCCATATTTAGTGAGCCTGTTACCTTGACTTTTTCTAATTTTCTTAAATTGTATTCGTGTTGGCTGGGTAAGAAGAAGCCATATGCCTTTCCATCCAGAAAAGGGAGTGTAGACACCCATGTCGCCCACGTGCCTTTCGGGAAGGGGTTGCTAGTGTGCTCCTTGCACTAGAACCTCCCTTGGCCCTGGTGCTGTCCCTCTGGGATCCAGACATTTCTTTTGATCTTGTAACTTTCAGGTGAAGGGGAAATTTGGACGCTTACTATTTTTGGCTGCTCTGATTCTCTTTTGGCAAAAAAGATGATCATGATGCTATGCATATGTTTATATATACACGCATGTAGGATTGTGTTCATAGATGAAATCACATCCATTACATATGAGCAGAAATATGCGAGGGTTAGATGACTATGTATACATTTTGGGTGTATGTGGGCACTTTGAGGTAGTTGCATACACACACACACAGACATACACACACATACCTCTCTCACTGTTGTTGGTAACGCTGCAGGCTTAGGAGAATCGGAAGGCTCATTGATAAATGGCCAGTTCTTACCACTCTTTCATTTGTCATTCGCACAGTACCGAATAAGCGGATGACATCCTGAGCGTTCACACAAAGTGTAGAGGGCTTGCCAAAGCTCACCAAAACTTAGGCATTCGGAATCGGGGGGCGGTATTCTCGGCTTGGTTCCTCATAGGGTTAAAAGTGCTCATCTTCATTTCTCTCCTGCCGTGTAGGGGGAAGAGATTTTCATGTATTTGGGGCAAACGAGGAGTGGGTGAGAAGAATATGTGTTTCTGTGACAGAACTAGAAGTGAACGGCCATAAATATGTCGCTGTTTTATTTTGGCCATTTAAATAATCGAGAGAGGTTGTGCACATTAGGAAAAGGTACCTTTGGGAGGGCCTGTGACACTTTGTGATGGGGTGGGAGGAATTGTTCTTCAGGTTTTTCCTGAGTGTCACGTTCTGTGTATTTGGCTGATCACCCTTGGCTCTGGGGCAGGGGCAGTGATGTGAATCTCCTCTGGTCCCCTCACTTCCTTCCCTTGCAAAACTTGGAATGGTTGTTGGCTGCTGTCACTTACTTTTTGACAGGCTGAGTTTGGAGCTTCATCCTCCCTAGCAAGCAAGCTCTGTTGGACTCGGATTTTTTTTTTTTTTTTTTAGATTTTATTTATTTATTTTTAGAGAGGAGGGGAGGGAGAAGAAGAGGGAGAGAAACATCATTGTGCAAGAGAAACATCGATCAGTTTTCCTCTCACATGCCCCCACCTGGGGATCTGGTTTGCAACCCAGACATGTGCCCTGACTGGGAATTGAACTGGCGACCTTTGGGTTTGCAGGCCGGTGCTCAATCCACTGAGCCACACCAGCCAGGGTGCATTTGGACCTTTAAGAGCTTTTCCAGCAAGGAGGCTTTCCACCTGGGTTCCCGAGTAAGGAGACAGGGTCATCTGGAGGACTGGTCACCTTGGGCCGACCTGCAGACTTTGCCCTTCGTTTAATATTGGGTTATCCAGTAAGCATAATATCCACCGCCTCAAAGTAGCACTTCCGACCTCAGTTTTCTTTTCTGTAGGTTTTTAAAAATTTTTCATATTTTTTATTTTGTCTGTGTCTCTTCTCAGCTTGATGGAATTGTGTGTTTTAGGTTGTAGTGTTACTCACCCTTGGAAAACAGGAGACGACAACCTGCCGTGGATGTTGGTGCTTTCCCGGCAGAGGCACCCTTCCTGCCGGGCATCCTTGCCTGCCCGGCTCCACCCCAGCGATGCCTTGGGAGTGTCCCT
This sequence comes from Anoura caudifer, assembly GCA_004027475.1. Taxonomy (NCBI): domain Eukaryota; kingdom Metazoa; phylum Chordata; class Mammalia; order Chiroptera; family Phyllostomidae; genus Anoura; species Anoura caudifer. Next base: position 71,560 of record PVKU01000844.1, read on the forward strand.
TGCTAATTGGGTGCTCGATCCAGTGGGCAGTGGCAGGAAATGGTAAAGGTCAGAAGAACACCCCTGAGGTTAGTGCGTAAAGTTAGGCCCTGTCCCTGGAGTGTAATGCTGTCGTGCTTTCGTGTCACCTGTCCCCACAGAGCATCGGGGATCGCTCCGCTGCTGCCCCTCCAGTGTGATGTGCTTTCTTGCAGCTAGTCAGGCTGCATCAGTTCTCTTGACCTCCATCACTGTCTCGTCCCTTTGACCCCCAAGCCCCCAGCTCTTTGGACAAGGTTGGGTGACCCCGGACTTCCCTTGTCTCCTGAAGACCTGACATCCTACCTCTGGGAAAGGTTAGGTTTCTCCATTTTGTCCTTCAGTGGGTTCAGAATGTTGATGTGGTCACAGCAACCTCGACTTGAGCTCTGATTGGGTCAGATTTTCCTTTTCAAAGGGTGAGGGTTGCTTTTGCTTGTTCTTCGAGACATATTTATATATCCTGCTTATCCGCGTTTTTCCATTTCTTTAGTTTTCTGTTTCTTTCGCTTTCCCCCAAAATAGCCTATTCTTTGGGGTCAGCTGGCAGTATTTTAGTTCTCTGTGTATGCGGGGTGTGGCCTCTGTGCTGGTGGGATTGTGACTTTCTGACTGCGATGGGCCGGTGTTGGGGCTCCACATTGTTCCCCACGCCTTCTTCACCCCTCGGGGCCATGCGTCGTCTCCCATTTCCTAAGGTTTGGGGGAGAGACCTCTTCGTGTGCGTTGTACTTCTTTCCAGTTTCCTTCTGGAAAAAGCAACAGAAGGTGATTCTCATGTTCCTTTCCCCTCATCGTGCCTGTTGCCTCCTTTGTGGGACCCTTGAATTTGTGGTTTCGAGGGAAGTTGTTGTTGCATCCACATTCCATCACTGAGCACACCTTACTCCAGAGCTGCTGCTGTGGTGAGCGCGCATCTGGGGGTGTCTGACTGTGCGTGAGACCGTTGGGGTCTTGTTAGTCTTTTAATGCGGGTAACACTTCAGTGTATCTCGTGCTTGTCTTTTTCTGTGTTTTTGTAGGGGATTCTTTTCTGAATTTAATCGTTTGGTTTATCATCTTACAAAAATGTACCCTAATAGCGTACTATTCCACCGAGCTTTCCCCCAGCCCTGCAGGACTGGGGACGTGGAGAGGGTGGAGGGCACACCGGGAGAGGCATCTGGCAGCTGTCCCTCAGACTGTGCGTGTGTGTGTGTAGAAAAGTAAAGTCTACTTTCTTTTTAAATGTCTAGGCATAACTGTGAGGTCATTTAGATGTGTGGTTGGCTGGAATGCCTGTTTGACATTTGAACAGCAGCTTACCGGGTATTGTGTAGAACCCAAAACCAGGTGCATCCTTTACAGAAGGAGGTGATAGGGAAATAATTTTCTCTTACCATTACTTGGTACATTTCATAGTATCAGAAAGTAAGAACTACATGAGCTTCTGTTACATTTTCACTGCCGGGAAGTATTATATCTAAATTTAATGCTAATTTTGGTGACCATTCTTTTTTTAAAAATATTTTTTAAAGATTTTATTTTTATTTTTTTTAAAGAGAGGGGGAGGGAGGGAGGGAGAAAAACATTGATGTGAGAGAGAAACATCCATTGGTTGCTCCTGGCCCTAACTGGGAATCGAACTGGAGATACTTGGTTTGCGGGCCAGCACTCAGTCCATTGAGCGTCGCCAGCCAGGGCATAGTGGCAGTGACCATTTTAGGCTAGGGGTCTGATGTAATCATTTTTGCTTTTGTTTATTATGTGACTCTTACTTTTCTATACTTTTTAATATTACCGTATTTGTGTCTTGTCTTTTTTTTTTTTTTTTTTTTGGTAATAGCCTCAGATTATTTTTAGATGTAGGTGTGGTATATATACTGATGGTAGTAATAGTAAAGAATTGACCTGAAATGCACTTTTTCCTTTCCTTCTGTGTTAAGTCAGGTTTCCTTCTAGGTCTGTGGAAACCGCTGCTAGTGCTTCCCTCGTAAGAAGAACCTCGCTGAGGGTTGTCGTTGTCGGTGGTTTGGCAGTCCTTTGTTCATGTGGGCATGTGACCGAGTATTTCTTGTGGTGACAGGCAATATGTGTTTCCTTCGCGTTGCCATTAAAACAGATCGTTTCCTAAAATGTTCTGTATCTTCTAGAATCACTTACAGTGCCCTTTTTCTGACGTTCTAGGTGACTTTGGTCCTACTTCGGTCTCCCACGTAGAGTCTTTTCACTGCCGTCATTATTGTGAAACAGTATTTGTAGCTCTGCTCTGTCCGTGGCCTGTCTGTCATCCAGGGGAGAGGGGCCCCTGTTCCTTTTGTCCTGTGGTGGGCAGTAGTGTTACTTCTTGGTTCCTGGAGGGTAGGGGATGGAATGGGGGGTAAGCCACAAGGCAAGGGGTGGGAGGAGCATTTGTAACTGGATAGTGTCCCTGGTGAAACACTGTGTCCTTCAGGCAGCTGGGCTTCCCCGTTGTAGGATTTTGGAAATTTGTTTTTGCTGTGTTTAGTCTTCCTTCTGTCTCTTTGGCTCGATAATGGTAAATTTCTTTGGGCACAGCGAACAAGTAAACTACTCGTTTGGGGCCTTGATTCACAAGGACGTGTGGGGTTTTCCAACGTGACTTTGCTTGTTACAGTACTATCGCCGGTCTCTGTGTGTTGGAGTAAGGAGTGTTCTGGATCTCCACTTCCTTGTCCAGATAATGTGAACGAGAGGACCCAGTCTTTCACTCTGTCTTCAGATTGTAGTGCGTAGTCTAGATTTTCTTCCTTCTTTCTTCGGAATACCTACCTAACCAGCGTCAGGATGTAGATTGATCAGATGCTGTCAGATGTTGTGATCAGATGCCCTGTATTTTGTGCTGGCAGAGGATGTGTATCCGTCAGTCCTGTGTTAAAATGTATTACCAGCTGTCGTAGAAAGAGGGGCTGGTGTACACGTCGATGGTCTTCCATGCAGTGATACGTTTCATCTGTTCGTAAGGAGAATGTTCTTCTGTGTATGTTCACATTGGACAGCAGTCCCAATTTTTTACACTGTGGGGCAAAGTAAAACATGGGTTTCTTTTTTCTTTTTCCTATCAGTATGCTGGCTGTGTGTTTCTAAGGTTGTATTGCATCTTTCTGCTCTGAACGCCATTGCTTGTAGAAGGTCATGGGCCTCCTTGTGTAAAGATTGGTAATGCTTCCTGAGCGTTTTTTAGCTCATTACCCTGGGCTAGAAAAGAAACGTTATGCACCCCACTGCAAACAGAGGCCAAGTGTCAGCCACACTGCTCCCTCTTCACTCTTGTTTTCAGAGAGCGTTCATTTACTTTCAGCTGATTGACACACAATAAGATGGAATGAGCAGAGGTACTTTAAAAATGATTCTCCTGTGTTTACCCCATCTTTCTCCGCCCTGATAGGGTTGCAGGCTCTCTTACACGCAAGTCCTTTGCTCATTGGCAGACGTGCAGTTTCATTCTGCTTTGTTTTTTCAGACTTAGCCAGACCTTTCAGTCACGCACTGTACGCCTTCCCGAGACTCTTAGCAGAGGGTGACCGCGAGGGAGCCGTGCGAGTTTGGGGCGGCGCCCCCCTTTGCCCTCAGCAGGGCGAGTTCCTGGTTGCCAGGGCCCGCAGCCGCCTGCCTTGGAAGAAATGATTGGGACAAAGTTCCCGATAGTGTTAGACCTGTCAGCACCTGGGGACTAAGTGGCATTGCTCTCACCACTAATCTCACTTCCCGATGTCATCTAAAACTCCTCCCTGCTTTCTCAAACAAAGAAAAATACCCCAAAGCAACAGTCCTACCAAAACCCCAACAGAGCAAACTGGAGGGCCAGCTCTGAGGCTCTGTGGCGCAGCCACCAGCTGTGGGCGTGCTGCTGAAGCGATACTTTGTACCTGCGGTCTCCAGGGGTTGACCTGTGAAAGGCCTTTTGGATCACAGAGCACTCCAGCGTTGACTAGACCAGGCATTGTCTCTTCCATTTTTCCTTATCAGTTACCAGAGGTAAGATTACGTATTCAGTCTCTTAAAAACACTTGCAAAGTAGATAATTTTTCCTCCTTTGTTCCCACCTAACCGTTGGAATGAATGCTGGAATTTGGCTTCTCCTAACAGTGGTAGATAACTGTGTCTCTCCTTCCGTGTTCAACACCTGTGAGGAGATGGTTCCTCATGCCTAGGGGTGCGGGCCTCTCTGCAGCCCGTGCGTGATCATGTGTGCTTTCAGCTGAGTGCGGTGGCTGCAACAAGTGAGAGAGCCCCGGGTAGTCAGGGTTGTTTCATCTGTCTTTACACCGCATGTTCGACCAGGTGCACCTGTGTGTTACCTGAGAATGATATGTATGCACAAGCAGGAGTGCTCCCGCAGCGAAAAAAAGAAAGAAAAAACCAAATCCTTCTCTTCTAGTTTTGAAAAATAGGTATTTTTTTCCTTCATCAGGGTTGATTTAAAATGCTAGGAGGCATTTTTTGAAGGTATAGTAATACAATCAAGAATTAATCTTTTTAAAACTTAGATTTGGCTTTTAGTCCTTGTCTGAAAAGTTGTTTCTGAGGATGTATGTGCGCCATTGGTTTTCTGGGGTATTTGGATATCAAACCATTTGGAAGAGATAAAACGAAATTGGTACAGAGTGTGAAATTATCAAATAGAAGAAGAAAGATGCAGTAGTGAAGAAATCGCCCATTTATCATTAAAAATAATCTCTCAGTGATGATTGGAAGTGTCAGTTCAGATGTTCTAAGGAAAAATGGAGCGTTGGTGTGCGTACCACGTTGAACTCGGCAAATATTCCTGCCGTGCGAAGAACACTCTCCAAAATGGGGATGCTTAGGAGATAAAGAAGTTGATGGGATTGGTTATTTTAAAATGTTAAGTGTTTTTTCTCTTTTTAAAAAGTAATTGAAATAAAATAACCCTTCTTAGTGAAGAAAATGTAAACTCTAATGGAAGGTCAGCAGAATGAAACATTTAAGAAGTGGAGATTGAAGATAAGGATTTTTTATTGCGAATCCACAAGGGGGTAGTGATGTTCTATCAAAGATATTTGTGGTGGCAATGTGAGCTGATCTCTTTTCACACTTTAGATTTAGAGATTGAACTAGTCTGTTTGCATTTTAACTTAATAAGATCTTCTTTTTTCAAATCTTTGGCAAAATTGGCAAAATTTTTTATTGCTTAAACTTTTAAAAAATTTATTTTGGGAGAATGGCTATTTTAAGCCATCTGAACGGTAAGGAAGAGAGAATGTCCTTGTGGTTGTGTGCTTTGGAGACATTACCAAGGATCTGAGGATCACTTATTTTCTAAGAGAGGAACAATCTGAAATTCCCTGGGAAACATTAGGAATCTAGAAATCAGTTATTTAAGTGTCCTGAATAAAAGGACATTAGTAACTTGTGTCTAGACTTTACAGAAGTTTGTATTACTGGCTGTGTTTTTAGTTCTGCCAAGAGATGAAAAATGTGAATAACCCATACCACTAGCCACTTTTAATAGTTGTAAGTAAATCAGATTTTTATAATCTTTCCTATTAGTTTATACTACATCGTTGGATAAACATCGTTGGATGTTTTCCCCCTCACAGAAAGATTCCAGTAGCTTGCCGGAGGTCATGAGCCCCATCCCGTTACATTCAGAATTGCTTAAAATCAGGGATTGAGTGTCAGTGCCAGGTACTTCCGAGTGGAGAGCGGAAACTAGGTATGTTGCGCACTGTTTTCTGAAGATGGCACGTGGTGGGCAAAGGATTTAAGGTGGGGGTGGGACTGTTTTCTACTGATTTATCGGCAGCTAATCATATCTTTAAAAATATCGTTTTTAACAATGATATGAAATAGCTCTGTGGTTTAGAAGTTATGCTTGCTTGTGGCATATACTTAGTGTATTTTTCATTTTTGGTTTAGGGAAAAGGCTATTAATACAGCTTTTTATCTCTTTGTCTTTTTTCCCCCCTTCCCTTGGTCTGAGCAAGGACCTTTTTTTGGGGGGAGGGGGCGTTTATCTCCTTTAGTAAATACAGGACTGGTGACTTAACATCCCCAAAGACACAATGTCTTCACGCATTTCCCTGAGCTCTGCTGGGAGCTGAACTATGACGTCCACATGCCTTCACGAATTTGATTTTTCTGAGTCTCTTTTTTTGTTTTGTATTCCTGAGCTGCCTTCTGGCACATTGCACAAATCAGTTTACCATCAGTCAGCCATAAATCAGAGATAAAAGGTAAAACAAAAGATAAGATGCTGGGGTTGTTTGGATGGAGTTACAGTTGCTCATGTTGATCGCATCAGTGCAGTTTGGACAAGGTTTCTGGTGAAACAGCTTGAAACCTAAAAACAGTCCGTTTAATTATCTCATAGTTTGTGGGCTGAGCTGTGTTGTGAACATGCCGATACCACATTTTTGTGCTCTCTTGAAGTTCAGAGGGCTGGGCTGTAGCTTCTTTGTTACGAAGGAGCATTTCTGTGGTAATTTGACCAAATTGGAACGTTCTGCTTTATTTCAGAGAGCTTGGGCCTGGAGATTAAATTAGCTTCCACTCAGATTACTTTTGGAATGCATTTGGACTTTTGCGGGGGCAGCCTGTGTTGCTCTTGAAATATTTTAAATGGCTTTGCTTGATACTGATGTTTTATGTGTGTTGTAGTTGCTACTCTGGAAGCAGCAGAGTGGGCCTTGTGTTGGAGTTGGGTTTCATCTCCCCCACGCTGCGTGCTCGTCTCCTCCAGGTCCAGGGATGGTGCAGCTTGGAGTTCGGCACTGCGGGGGCGCAGTGTGTCTGCGGCTTTCCTCCAGGGCCAGTGTGAGGCTCGGCCTCTGGGCGTCCAGCCTCTGCTGAGCCTCCTGTACTTGATAAAGGGTGAGCTTTACAGAAGTTCGTTTTCTCTGCTTTCTAGGGGGTTCGTTGACTTTCTATATATTTAATTGCCAAGAAACATTTAGATGCTTCTATTTAGAATGCGTTCTGTTTAGAAATCATTGTAGCTCAGTTACAGTTTATGGTGAGAGTAGATGATTCAAACTGCAAGCATTTTGATTGACACCCAGCGTTAGTCCTAGAATGACTTCTGAGCTCATGACAACTCGGAGATCCTGGCTCCTCCCAGCCTTAATGAAGTGAGAGCTTTGTGCTCCTTCAGGTTGAACCGCTTTGCCTGGCGGGGAGCAGACCTGTGTGGCGTGTTACTTGGCGCTCTCCTTTTGGTAGGCGCTCTAAGAAAGACAAATCAGAGCTCGGAGACATGAATAAGCATTTGAAGATGACGTAAACGACATTTATTACTTTCTCTAAGAACCGAATCATTTTAAAATTATTTAAATGCAATTTCTGGGGCGGATTTTGATTGTACATAATGAAGAAAGGAGTATTTAATGGTAGAGGAGGTCCATAAGCACTCCCTAACTTTAAAACCACCTATCACTAGGGTTTATGACAAGTTTGGGATTTTGATATCAGATTTCAGGATGCTGGGAAGACCAGCCATAGTATCAGCACCTCATTTTGTCTTGCTCTGAACCAAACAGCACTGCGAGTCTCCTGGCTGAGAAGGCTTAGCTTGCCCACGTGGGCTCTTGACCGAGCCCCCTGCGATCGCCAGCCTGGGCGCTTCTCCTTCGGTCTCCAGGAGCACTCAGGACTGGAACCAGGGACCTCAGCGAGGTGTGGTTTTCCGCTGTCCCTGTGCTGCTGTGGAGGCCAGGTGCTAGAGCCCCTTGCCTTGCTCCTTACCAGATACCACTTCACCGCTCTTGGTGCTGGCACCGCTCTCACCTGTTGTCCCCGGTCCCGGGGCCCGTTCAGGGGGTGTGCAGTAAGGGGTGGGCAGTAAGGTGAGGGGGTTCATGTGCTGGTAAAGGGTTGTGCTCGTGACGGCCTCCAGAACCCCGTCCGCCCCGTTCAGGGTGTGAGGCATGAGGTTGGCTCTCCGGAACCGTGCTTCCTGGCTGGCTCCGCTGGTGTCCTACACCAGTCTGTCTTTCTCTTGTGCGGCACCTGCCCCAGGTCAAGCGCAACTGTGGGGGCTCAAGCTGCGGAGGAGGGTTTGCACCGTGTCACCGCAGGGCCTCCTCCTGGGGCCCGTCAGAGGGCCTGGTTTTTCAGGGCTGACACGTCATGGGTATTTACCTAAAAAAATGTAAAAATCCGTTAAAGTTGTTGAAAAGATGAATAGCACAGAATGTTCGTTCTGCTTAGTTATTCCCTATGACACATTTAAGCTCTTTATTCTGGTACGGGTGAGCATTCATAGTTTTGGGGAAAATACACTTAAATAACATACAATTACAGATGGAGAAGTGTCTGCTAACCCCAGACTTTTTATGTTTAAGGTTGTATTATTTATGTGTATTGAGTTTTTTCCCCTGGAGTTGATGAATATAACTGTTATTAAAATGTATCGATTGCTAGTAATTCAGTAACTGATTTCCTACTAAGAAACGTGGGGAGCTTCGGTGGGTCTGCAGTGATTGATCACATAGGGTCTTCACTTGGGCGTACTCCCTGGGCTGCTACGAGCCTGGCATTTGGAGAGGCTTTGAATATAATTTATTTTTTTTGAAAGTTTGTTCATATTTAAAGCTACTGAGGGGCAAGTTAATGTTCCCAGTGTTCTTGCCGAGGTTCTCTGCCTGGTCCTTTCTGTCTCTGCCGTTATGAAAGGTGTCGGCTGAATTATTTGCTTTGACAACGCTTCTGATGCCGGTCTCTTCGTTTAATTTTATTGATAGAGGCTGTTGAGCTTAAAAGGCAAGTATGACAGGCAGAAGGTAGTGAGTGGGTACTCGGCATTTTGAAGTACTTGTCTTTCTTCCTAGGGGTCCTCCAGAAATTGATCATAGGTTACTGGAGCAAATTCAAGGCCCAGAGATTTATTCCAGGCGTCCTGGGAGGTGAGGAGCATCAGTCTTTCTCTCCTGAGTCTGATTATTCTGCATCTGACCCATGCTGCCCGTATGGGTGTCTTCTGATGCAAATCTGGTGATAGTGGCAACCTTTCCGACTGGGCTGAACAGCCTTGACAGCTGTTATCTGTCCTCTCCAGGTATTTTTAGTCTGCAGCCTCCATAGCCGTGTGCGGAGGGATTGGGGAGGGATTCGGCTGTTCTGGTGCCTCTCCAGGTTGTTGTGGATGCTCTGCGCTGGCTTCTCCGCAGCCGCCTTCGTCACAGGCCCACCTCTGGCGAGGCTCCCCGTCCTCGCCACTGGGTGAGGGAGCAGACACCCCAGTCATTTGTTCAGTAAGAATGAAAGTCATGATTTTCAGAGTGCTTTTGGAGATAAACAGTGGTTAGTGGAGATGGCGCACAACAACGTGAATGTGCTTAGTGCCACGAAACTGTGTACTCCGGAAGTTTATGTTACGAATGTCTTACCACAGTTAAAAAACAGACTCCAAGTGCATTCAAAATCGAAGGAGAAAAGTAGCAGTGAGGTCCTGACAGTAAATACATGGCAGTGGTTTCATTGCCCCGTGGGGGAGGTTGTGCCTTAAATAAAGTATCAGAATCCCCCTCCCCACCACCACCTGTCTCTTGTGCCCTTCCCCCTCCGTCTGTCTCACACACGGTGGTGAGCAGGCCCCGACGTTCGTTTGTACAGGCAGTGGACACAGGATGGTCAGCAGGCCCTGCTGTAGTTGGGGCGGTTTGCATGGAAGGAATACAGGCCGTCAGGTTGGGTTCAGTGGAGGCGGTTTCCGTATAAGAAGAGCGGAAGCGCTCGCAGCCTCCCAGCTCCAGAACTGAAGTGCACAGTCCGTATCTGGGCCTGGGGAGTCTGGAGGAGGGTCTTCTGCTGGAGCCCCGGACCGGGCTGGGGTCTCTTCTGCGGGACCGCAGCCTCCGTCTCTGCCCTTCCTCATTTCTCCTCGCAGACCCGATTTCCCCACCTACGTGGAGCTGCTTGCTCCCCGTAACCACGTGTCGCTGCGACCTGCCGTGGCCCGGTTGTGGCTCCACTTGCTCCCTCATAACCACGTGTCGCTGCGACCTGCCGTGGCCCGGTTGTGGCTCCACTTGCTCCCTCATAACCACGTGTCGCTGCGACCTGCCGTGGCCCGGTTGTGGCTCCACTTGCTCCCTCATAACCACGTGTCGCTGCGACCTGCCGTGGCCCGGTTGTGGCTCCACTTGCTCCCCCATAACCACGTGTTGCTGTGACCTGCCGTGGCCTGGTTGCGGCTCCAGCATGTCTGGCTCCATTCCTGTGCTCACTGTCATTTGGTGCTGGTCTCCGAGGCTCGCCTTGAAAATACTCAAGATGGACCTTTGGCCAGTTGCTTTGCTTTGTTTCCGTAGGCCTGGTGTCCACCCTGTTGCAGTCAGCGCTAAGGAGAGCTGGTGAGCATGCGTTTGCCTGCTGGTCCTTTCGAGGCACATAGGGTGAAAGATTGTGTGAGAAAGAGACTAACTATAGCAGGGCCTCCTAGGCCCTCAGACTCTCCATCAAACATGTAAAAGGAAGAATGTTAACTCCCAACTGGATTTCTTGTGTTCGGTTGCCATAGGGGGTAAACTTGCTGCAGAAGCCCCTCTGCTGTAGCTGCACATGCGAGGCCAGGTGTCGTCAGCCCGTACATCACTGTCCCAGGCTTCCGCTCTGAGCGGTGGTGAAGCAGGGGGGGCACGCTGGGACCGGGACACGCTGGGACTGGGGCACGCTGGTCTGTGCTGCTCTGTCCTGGGCGGGTTCTCGGGCCCTTTGGGGGATGTCAGTGTCGCCTGAGGTTTCCCACAGTTTGGGTGCTTGGGTAGGCTTCCTCGCTGTTCCCTCGTTGTAGCCCACTAAACCCGAAAGGCTGGGGACGGACTTCCAAAGGAAGAAAGAGAGATGTTACCTTGGGAAAGGGAGTGTGGGCAAGAACACAGAAAACCGCCTCTGCTGTGCCCGTGCGGCCGCCGGTGCGCACACCGGTCTGACCTCTCAGCCTCCCCTTCCTGTCTCCCCTCCGTCTTCCCTTGACTTCTCATGGCAGAGGAGGAAGCATTTGCAGTAGGCAGGTGCGGGGCTGAAAGAGCAGCAGCTTGGAGGCTCTGAGTAAGGCTGATAACCTGTACACCACTGAATCTTCTGAACGCACAGCTGCTTAGTCACTGATGTCTCATGGCGGTGACCTTGGACGTATTCAGAAAGGCAACACTTAGTGTGTCCTGCTTACCAAAGAGGGAAGCCCGTGGTGTTGGAAAAAACACCTCCGCCGCCGCCGCTGTCTGCCCTGGCCTGTGTGGCCCCGTTGGCTGGAGCGTCGTCCCGTCCACTGATGGGGCTGTGGGTTGGTCGGTTCCTGTGGTCAGCGACCCTAGGAGAGGCATCCAGTCGATGTTTTGGCTTCCCTCCCTCCCCCGGCCCCTTTTTAAAAGCAATGAAAAAATGTCCTTTGGGTGAGGATAAAAAATAGAAAAAACATAACCATCAAAGAAGTCTTTGGTACTTAAGGGATTTGATTCCTTTTTTAATAACAACTTTATTGAGATATAATTCATATACCATAAAATTCATTCTTTTAAAATGCATAACTCAGTGGTATTTAATATATTTACACAGTTACCCAAGTCTGCCCACTGTCTAATTCCAGAACATCTTCACTCCAGAAAGAAACCTCTGTCTACCAGCAGCCATTCTGCCTTCCTCCAAGCTCTAGGCAAGCAGTGATCTCTTCCGTCTTTATCGATTTGCCTGGTCTGGAAATTTTATATAAATGGAGTCTTACAACATGTGGCCTTTAGTGACTGACTTCTTCCCTTTAGCCTAATGTTTTCGAGGTTCATCCATGTTGTAGCATCTGTCAGAACTTCATTCTTTTTATAGTGAACCAATCCTCTACTGTTGTATGGATACACATTGTACTTATCTGTTCATCAGTTGATGGACATTTGAATTGTTTTCACTTCTGGCTATTATGAATTATGCTGCTGTGAACACTGCATCCCTGTGTTTGTGTGAATGTATGTTTCCAGTTCTCCTGGGTGTGTACCTAGCGTTGGAATTGCTGGGTCATATGGTAACTCAGTGTTTAATGGAGGAACTGCCAAACTGTTCTCCAAAGTGGCTGCTCGTCGTAGGCATGCTTTATACATTCTGGAGATAAATGCCTTATCAGAGAGATGATTTGCAAATATTTTCTCCCATTCTGTGGGCTGTCTTTTCACTTTCTTGATAATGTCTTTTGAAGCATGGAAGTTTTCAATGTCAGTCAAGTTCATTTTATTTGTGTTTTCTTTCATTGCTTATGTTTTTTGTGTCACCATTAAAAAACCGTTGTCTGTGGCCACACCACACTTAACCAGCCCCATCCCGCCTGATCTCGGAAGAAACCATTGTCTAATCTAAGGCCACGAGGATTTATAGTCATTTTTTTAAAACAATATTTATAGTTGTAGCTTTTGCATCTAGGTCTCTCATTCATTTTGGGTTAATTTTTGTATATGTTTTGAGGTAGGTAGGCTTTCAACATCATTCTTTTTTGCATGGGGTTATCTGGTTGTCCTGGCACCATTTGTAGAAAAGACCGTTCTTTGCCTGTTGGAGTGTCTTGGCACCTCTGTCAGTCAGCTGAACGTAAATGTGTGGAGTCTCAGTTCTGATCTGCTCGTCTGTGCAGCTGTCCTTATGCCAGTACCACACTGTCTTGGTGATTGTCGTTTTGTAGGGAGTTTTGAAGTCGGGAGGTGTCTGTCCTCCAACTCTATTCTTTTTTTTTTTTGACTAAGTCTCTTGAATTTCCACATGAATATTAGGTCAACTTGTCAGTTTCTACAAAACAGGCGGTTCTGATATTGATAGGGATTACTTTTTGTGGATCAATTTCAGGAGTCTAAAGACTCTGTATAGATCCACTATGTGCTTAGGAGCTACTGGCTAACTGAAGCACCCAAGCTTCTTGCCTTAAAAAAAATGACTGTTTAAATTTATTACTACTGTAGGCTGCTTTGGTGAGACGCTGTAATTCACTGATAGGCTGGAATTGGACTTTCCTGCTGCAGAGAGCACGTAGCTAATTCATACAGCCTGCGGGTTGGCTTCTTTTGGTGATGGGTGCTTTTGATGTGAAAGTTTGCTGATGTCTTGAATGTTTACAAAAAATGTGGTATTCTGGTTAACACTTGTTCTGATTAGTAGAGAATTAACAGATATTTTATACGGACGTTTAATTATCAAAGACTTAGAACGTATCACAACAAAACTGACATTAAAGTTGATGTAGTTGTTGTTGTTATTGTTACTGGAGGTGTCAGGTGCTTTGGGCCGTGTGAGTATCAGTTAGTGTGATGCTCTCAAGTCAGTCCATTTACTCAACAAATGATGATGAAGTGCCAGGTGCAGAGAAGGACGTGGTCCCTGTCCTCATGGAGCTGATGGGGAAGCTGACATTAATCGAGGTGCCATGCGAAATTACACTTGCACAGGGCTAGGAAGACACAAGTACTGTGAAGGGAAGAGCAGTGTATGATGAAGGGATTTGACTGATCTGCGAGGCTGGTGGAGGGTTCGTGAATTAAGCTGTGAAGGAAAATGGGAATTAATTGTGGGAAAAATGAGGGAAAGGAATTCCAGTTAATTGGATGAGCTGGTTAGTGAGATGCATGGGGATACTCTGATTCTATTCTGGCTGTTTATTCTTTCTGAGAAAGAGTATCTCAAGGTTTGACTCTGGTCTTCATTCTGCCCCTTAAGTGCCTTGTGACTTTAATCAAGTAACTCAACCTTTCTGAGCTTATTTACTTACTGTTTTTTAATCTTATTAAAGGCATTGTTTACCTGTTTTTATTTAGAGATAAATAAAACATATATATGAAAACACACAGAAATCTAGGTTTTGGATTGATTGTATTAGTATAACTTAAAAATAATTTTTTTTTGGTGATTTTCCATGTTTGGTTTCTTGGGAATGCAACTGTGGTAAATTGAGTATTTCCTGAATGTTTCCCTAGTGTTTGAGAGTAAGAGGCACTTCAGTCCTACATTCTCTAGGAGCCTCCCATATGCGGGGAAGCAGATGTGGATGTGACAGGTTCCGGGCTGCTCATGTGTGCGCCGTGATGAGGCTCTGGGAGGAACTGGGAAGCCTTGAAGGAGATGGAGTTTGACCTGGCGTCACTGACAGGTTGGAGAGGAAATTCCACCCACGTGGGGGAAAGCAGAGCGAAGGCGTGGGGCCAAGAGGGCATAGGCAGTGGCTGGGATTCCAGGCGCACGCGTGGCCTTGACTGGGTGAAAGTCAGTTCTCTGTGCAGGTGCTGGTCAGGCCCGCGTGCTCACCTCTCCAGCCCGTCCCTACTCAGCAGCCTTGCTCGGTTCTTTCAGACTCTGATTGTGCCGGGGCGCCATGCTTTCTCCCAGTTTCAGGCCTTGCTTCCATTAAATGCCACCAGAGGGTGAGCAACAGTGGGAACTGAGAAAGAATGGTCAGCGAAGTCACAGAACGAATACATGAAGTCAGCAGTGCTAAGTGCAGAGGGTTGTAAGGAGTTGATTAGCTGTAGTGTGCGGAGCTTGAATAAGATGAAGACTACGAAAGAGGTAATGATTTTGTCGATTTGATAGTGAGTGGAGAGAATGAGAGACGTAGCAAGAAGGTAGATAGTTCTCTCAAGGACTTGGTGGTGAAAACAGAGTGCTAGTAAAAATGGTAGTGAAATGACTGGTCAAGTCCAAGTTGAGCAGAGAAATCCCTGGGACCTGATGGACTGTGGGCACGTTAGCTACCTATCGCTGCAGTAACAAATCACCACAGACTTAGTGACTTAGAGTAGGACACGTTTGTCATCTGATCCTGTGGGTCAGGAGTTCAGACACGGCTTCGCTAGGCCTGCTGCTTTAGCGCCTCACAGGCCTGCAGGGGTTGGTTGGGCTCGGTTTCATTTGAAGGCTCACCTGGGGACGGATCCTTGGCCAAGATCCCATAGAATGAAGGATTCCATCTTGTGGGCTGTTGGCCACCCTCACTTCCTTGCCACGTGGGCCCCTCCTTCGTGGCAGCTTGCCTAATCAGAGCCTGCAAAGAAGCCTGCCAGCAGGACAGAAGTATCATCAGTGTCGCCTGCTCACGGAAGTGAGGCCTCTTACCTGTGCCACGTTCTGCTGTTAGGAGCACGTCACTGGCTCTGGCGTACTCTCAAGGGGAGGGTGTCATGCAAAGCCGCGTGCTGACTCAGAGCCGGGGATCACAGGTGGCCCACCGTGAAGCTTGTCACAAGTAAGGAGGGATACTGGCTCTAGAAGGCCCTAGAACAGTTCTTCTGAAGAGGCCCCAGGGGCTGCAGATGGCATGATGGGAACTTTTAGAGAAGCACATTTGGGGGGTGGTGTTGGTGACCTTCCTCAGGAAGCCTTCCCTGCTGTCTCCACTCCAGCGAGGGGGACAGGCGCCTCTCCTACGAGACGAGTTAGCAGGCTGTAGTATTTGCCACGAGCAAGCTCTCTGCCTTGCTGAAGCTGAATGGTCCCCCAGCACATTCCTGGCTAGCGGAGGTGTCTGTACTGCATGGCTTAGGAGGATGTCAGGGGTCAAGTAAGGTAATTCACGTGGAAGTATCTTAGAGGACGTACAGTGGTTTGCGGGCAAATGGCGTTGACGGGGCTCCTTTGCGCAGGAACGTGCGGACGTTGATGTCCGGGTCCCTTGTTAACTTGGGTTCACTGTGTTGTACTGAGTTACTGAACTGTCCTTTGTCTAATACTGGGGTACTTTCAGGGCCTTTTGAGTAGAGTATTTGCTTTCATGATAAATGACCCCAAACTGCTGTACCTTTCAAGTACTTTTATCCAGTTTTTATTGTTTCTTTTTTCTTTTTTAAATTTGTCCTTGCTATTCCTTGTCACTCCTTTGCTTTTCCCTCTGTCACTTTTTAGCTATTCTTTTCCCTCTGATTTGTTGCTTCTGATCTTCTCTGGGCTTGGCAACCTGATAATTAAGCTGGTTAGAACTGTGAGTTGTTTAGTAGTAATCAAGCCAGGAACTTGGGTTGGGAGCCCTCTCATAGTGAAGTGTGTGAGCTTTTGTGGGTGGACTTTGTAAAGACCTCTTTGGCCTCTGAGTGCATCTTGGCTTCCTTGCTGGTTCTGGCTGTGCGTGGATTAGGCGAGGTTCCTGTGGAGCCAAGTTCCACATGGGGAGCGTGGCTGCCGTGCTCTCGGCGCCTGCCTCGTTGCTGTGTTGTGAGAATCAGTGCCATGCTCTCCTTTAGCTTTGGTGAGCTTTTAGTTTTTCGGACAGTAGCAAGTAGTGGTAGGTGACAGGTAGCCAGTCTGTGGTTCACGGACCAAAAAGTGTTAGAGAAGCAAGGGAGATTTTGCCCTTGGCTCGATACCTGGCGTATACAGGAGGTCCGTGCTTGCCTGCTTTCAGGATGGGAGTCCAGCTCAAATGACTAGATAGCCTTTGACACTGAGATATCCTCGGTGTCTTCTCGGTGCTGGCAGAGCAGTTGGGGTACTTTTCCTGCCCAGACGTCTGCGTCATTGCCTCCAGGAAGCATTGGCGCCTGGAGAGGGCCTGTGTTCTGGTGGAAGCAGCACAGGGGTTTGGGGGGCCTGCTCCTGGCTCTCGCTCTGCTCCTTCCTGGCCGTGCCCTTGGCGAGAGTCTGTCCCCATGTGTCTTGATGTCTCCTTTTCTGGGGTTCGCATGAAGTCCGCTCTGCTGCCCGTGGGGCCATAGCAAGAGTGTCCGTGGGCAAATGCTTACTGCAGTACAGGGCATCAGGTGGAGTGCCTCTTCGCTGGGTTGGTTTGTGGGTGTTTCACGTGCTCTGTCTTGGAGGAATCAAAAATATTATCATCATGAGTACTAGTAATGAAAAGTGCTACTAAAACAATGACATTTTAAATTCTGGTGGCTTTTTTCTGAATATGCCCTGCTGGAATGTATTTGTATAAATGTGGACATTTAATAAGTGCTCTTTGATTGTTTTCAGAATATTGAGTATTCTGGCTTTGTAGCCAAATTAAATTTATGAAAGTTCTGATGATACTGCGATTCATATCTAGAAAGAATAATTTTTTTCATTCAGAAATCACTTTAAGTATGCTTTACATGAATCTGGTAATAGTGAATCAATTAATGTGATTTCTCAGGTCATAAATCAGGCTTGAAATATTGTAGCATTAATTCCTCTAAGCCTCTTGGGACTTCAGCAGTTTTGTGGTCTGTTTTAGCTACTTGTTTGCTTTTGAACTCAATTCTAGGTGTTGAACTCAATTTGAGAGCCTAAAATGGTTTGTGCCCCAAATACCTTAGAGGTTACTCCTTGCCTTTTTTACTAGCAGGCCTTCATAGTGTGGAGTCAGCCACCCATCAGACTTTTCCCTTTTAACTTGGGCATATGCTTTAATTTTGTCTTTATCCCATAGGAGTGTTGCAGCAGTTTTTATAGTAGCATTTGCGGTGTATTTTAAACTTCTTGAAAAGAGGTATATGTGAGCAGAAAATATTTTAGTACTGTATCACGTATCTTCCCCCACTAACCTTTTGTGGTTCAGCAAAAGCGATGCAGTTACTTCTGTTCAGGAGTGCGTGCTGGTCTTCCTGGCTCAGAGGTTACCAGCCCTGTCTGTGGACAGTCTCCAGGGCATGGCCCGGGGCAGAGCCTGGGCCTCTTCTGGTCTGGCAGGCCCGTGTTCTCGCTGCAAAGATGAGTCTGTGTTTTCTTGGTATCTGTGAGCGCTGGTGAGTGTTTCTACGCACTCAGTTTTTAGTGGGTCTAAGTTAGCTTTTGTCTTACTGTTCAGTTGTTTGGGGACCAGAGGATGGGTGCCAGGCAACTCAGGGCGGCCTTCGGTGAGGGAGAGGGTTCCTAAGACGGCTGATGGCCTTCAGCAAACCTCACCGTCATCACCAAGGCAAGCAATGGGGCCAGTCTTTTTTCTTTCCATGCGCTTCTGGGAATGTCGTGAATTTAAAAAAATACTTGGGCTTCTGTTATTAGCCAGCCATTAAGTACCTGAGATACCAGAACGGAAAGCCAGACATCTCTTTAAGGATGCCCTTGTTACAGTCTTCTTTTGACTATGTTAGAAAAATACTTTATTGGAGAAGAAAAACTATTAGATTGGTTTTAGGTGCTGAATGGCTTTAGGAATTAAAGGTGGAGTTGTAGGTTAACAGAAGACATTTCAGAAAGGAATGACTCTTCTGTAATTAAAAAAAGAAGTGACAAATGGCACCGTGGCGGAGACTGCCAGCCGATCGTGAACTCCATCTTCTCCTCCTGGGCACGGGGCCAGACTGCATTTCCCAGCCTCCCTTGCACTTAGGTGTGGCTCTGTGGCCACATGTGAGCCAGTGGTGCAGAGAGCTGGGAAGTGGGCCACCTCCAGGCCTGGACCGTAAACCCCTCCAGGTGCAGTTGTCCGTGCCCTTCCCCTCCCTGCTGGCCAGTGCAGAGGTCCCGGTGACCCAGGAGGGCTCCTGCCACGGGACGGAGGGAGCGCCCGTGCCCGGGCCGCTTCCCGGAGGAGGGCTCGCTGACGGGCAGGCGCACCTGCTTGGGACTTCGCACAAGCAAGGAGTAAATATTGATGGCATTCGAGCCATGAGGTAGTTTGTTCCGAGTCAGCCTCCCTCCCTGATCCAGGCGTGACTCCTGGAATGCTCTGTAGGACCGGCGGGTGCAGCGGTGGGGCTCAGGGTTTCGGACTGTGCTCGAGTTTGGTTGTGCATGTGTCATGCAATAGGTGCTGACCAGTGAATTCTAAGAATCGGGGTACGTCATGGTAAAGTTTACGAGGAAGTTGTTTTCAGTGCATCACTTCTAATTAATACAAATGGTTTACTGCGTTCAGTGTGGCCTCTCTCCGTCTTTGATTTAATAAGCCCTGTGCGTCCTCAGTTAGCTTTAAAAGGACTCTGTGGAGACTTAAATGTTCTCAGTCCTTATTTCAAAGCACTGTAAATACAGTTTTCATCATGCTACTTCTGTGTTCAAAAGCCTGTAATCACTTCTTATTACACAGCATTTTGTCTCATTTATTCCAACACCCAAAGACTGTATACGTACATCAGGGATGTGCCTGTGTGCAGCATCCCGAAGGGGGACGGATGTGAATGAGACGGTCTGTGTCTCCAAAGACTTTGTGCTGGGTGCCGGGGCAGCTCCCGGAGTTCCGTCCTGCGGCCACCCGCCCTCGCCCTGGCCTGGGATAAGTCATGCGGTGCTTCCTCAGCCCCGTGTTTTAGTGTCACTCTGACTTGATAGTGTACTTTCTGAAGGCAGGGGTCTGCATTATGGAGTGTGTTTTTCCCCTCTTGACCACTTCCAGAGCCACTGGACACTATAATAATTAACCATCCCTGTCGTTTCTTTTAATTATCTTGCTTGGATAGTCTGGTACAGTTTTATATTACAGTTTGTGTTAACAGACAGAAGTAGTTCATCTACTTAGGAATTCATGAAATTGGCGGTCGAGGAATGATAGGACTGAAAGTGTCTTTTTGTATATTTATTTTATAAGAGAAAGTTTACTTAGAAAGTTAGAGGCAAAAGAAGGGCCCAGAAGGGTCTTTTTAGGTCAAATTCCTGATCTTCCAGATCATCTAGTTCCTGACACTCAAGGCGTGACCCCACATCGTGTGTGGGGCACAGTGCAGACCCCAGTGAGGCCTGGGAGTCAGAGCCTGCCTCTTAGCCAGATCCTTAGGTGATGCAGCCAGATCCTTAGGTGATGCGCCTGTGCACTGAAGGTGCAGCCACGCTGCTTGAGGTCTCGGTGCTCCAGGCTTGCAGCCCCTCCCCCGACATGGACATACATTCAGACGCAGGGCTGCCCCTGCCTGGCGTTTCACCTGTGCACACCGCCCCATTTTTTTTCCCTCACAGCTTTTATCTCCCTACTCTTCCTCCCCCTGGCATGCACCCCACAAAGGTAGGAAGGACTTTTGTCTGTCTTGCTGACTGCTGGGTCCTAGCCCCTAGGACAGTGTCTGGCACATGTTAGGTACTTGTTGCTGTTTCAAGAACAGGTGGAAGGTGGAAGGGTTATAATAAAGAGGCATGTGTCTTATGAGAGGCTACTCAGATAGCACTGGCTGTGGACAGTGGGAGGAAAGCGCCCGAAGGGCTTAGAGGTTGGAGTCGAGGGCAGAGGCCGCCAGGGAGGCCTGGGAAGGCTTGAACCAGCCCTCTCCAGCATTGATCTTGTGCTTTCCCCCTCCGCATGGCTCTGTGGGCAGAGAGGTCAGCTGTTTGCCCAGACCCTTGGCTCTGGGCAGCCTCCTCTCCGTCTGGGAAACAGATCTCAAGAGGTCCAGAGGAAGGGCCTCCCTCAGAGTCTGGCCCTGGCCATTTGACACAAGGTAGCCCTTCCGTACGTGAGTTGCCTTGTGGTTTTTTGGCTTATCTGTTTTGAGAGCCTATTTTTTCTGAAGATAGAATGACATTGATTTCACTCTCAGCTTGTCTGAGTTTCCATCCTCATTAAATCAAACCATTAAGACTGTTTATTATACCAGTGCTGTAGAGCGATCATGGTTGGTTGGTTGTGATGTTTCTGTTACATGATTTTTTGGGTGTTTAATCCTTCTGATTTGTTATTTGGTATATTTTACCATTGATTTATCTATCATCAGACTTTGAAGTCAGGTGTAATAGTCTTTTTCTTCCCCCCAAAGCTGTTAATTAGTGTGTACTACTGCACAGTAGTGATTTGTAAAACTTTGATGTTAATGCCATTAAGATGTCTTGATAAGTGGTAAACTCACGCTACCTTTTTTTGGAATAGGAAACCAGAAAATGTTAAGCCTTGAATGTAAGACATTCTTTTTAGCATCATGAAATTTCAAGTTTCAACTCAGAGGCCACATCGAGATGAGATGTTGCATGAATGGGGTTAGGGAGCTGTTGCTGCGGCTCTTGCACATGCTGCGTGAAGTCAGCACTGCTGACTCTCGTGAACCAGTTTTCATGATGTGCTTTCCTCATTGCACGCTCACCGGCACGGGAAGAAACATGTTGAACTTCCCAGCGGGTACATCGATTCTGGGGTTTGTTCCTGGTTCTCAGGTTGTTACTACAGATGCTGCCACAGGTTGCCCAGTCAGTAGTTACCGTCATTGATCAAGTTAAATGGAAGGCCAGTAGAAGTCTTGGAACGAGAACTTCCCAGAAACAGAAAATAAGTGATTAGGAAGCTGGCCCTTATCCTGGTAGCTAGGAGTCACATTGTGGAGAAAGACTTGTTTGTGGTGAAGCATTTGATCATGGATATAAGGAGGAAAGTTAAAAATTCAGGGAAGTCAACATTAGTCAGACTTCAGCTCTCTTTGGCACAAAAAATTTAGGCTATCCTTAGTTTGTTCTTAGAAACGTTAACGTGGTTGAAGATTGTCCTTACTGACCATGGTAACATTTTATACTGATGCAGTACTTTGGGATTTAAAGCACTATATTGTATGCTTTATCCCACTGAGTTCTCCCGACAGCCTGATGAGTCAGGAGATGAGGTAGCACAGAGGTTAAATTCCTTTCCCAAGGACAGCTAGTAAGTGAAAGAAGTGAGCTATTTATATTGTAAATATAAAATGTTGAGGTGGTTGTCAAACTTTCTAAACAATCCTTGGATTTCTAATGTATAAATATGTGGTTTGTAATGCAGGATGAGTAATCTAAAAATTTTTTTAATACTGTAACCAAAAGAAAAGGATATTCTTAGGACCGAAAATAATTGGCTGTCAAGACTCACAGAAAACTTTTCCTTTTGTTAAAGTTACCATTGTGTAGCTTTTCTGTATGAACACTTTAATTTGATCTACACGGAGCAGCCCAAGAGCAGACACCTGCTCTTCACCTCCTTCCTGACCCCCTGCAGCCATGCTGTTTGCTGGCACCAGTAGGTCCTTTGAGTGAGGTGGGTGTCGGGGTCACTGTTGGGAGACGGTTACTAATGTTGCTGAATGTGGGCTGAGCTACAAAATGAGTATGGCCTCGGTTCTTCCTGGTAAAAGTGCACTGTCCACACACACATGCTCCCTGCTGATCTTTTTACACACAATACATGTTCCCAGCATATGTCTTTTTTCACACACACAGATGTTAAATTTTGCAGCACTCACACCTACAGGAAAACTATGGTGCAAAGAGCTTCTCCCTCCTTGAACTATGTGAGAATAAGTTGCCAATATGTTTTGCCCCCCGCCCCGAATTTTTGTATGTCCTACAAACCACAAAACAGCAGCCCAAATCAGGAAGCTCACACAGACACTTCCACCATCTCGCCCCCAGATGCTGCCCCGGCCGGGCCGCTTGGCCCGGTGGTGACATCTGTAGAGAGCGCTCCAGCCAGAAGCCCGGGCCGCGCTCCATTGTCTCTTCCGTCTCCTTCAGCGCACAGCACCCTCTCGGTCTGCTTGGCGTGACCTTGACACTCTGCAAGAGTGCAAACCAGTCATTTTGTGGACCGTTCTCTTTTGGGGTTTGATCCAGGTTGTGCATCTTTGGCAGGAAGACCACAGAAGAGCCAGTGTGTATCTTTTTCAAAGATTAGTTTTACATTTTATTTTCTGTTTCCTTAGAGCGTTTCCCAAAGTGTATTCTGCGGAACTAGCACCTACTGTGTTCTCAACACCGTGCCACCTCTAGAAGGTAGGATTCGAAAAGCTTTTGACTTACAGGAAGGGGTGGGCTTGGCAGCGAGAGTGTTTCCGTCATTGTAGTGCAGGGAATGAATGGCCTGCGACCAGGATTCAGAAGACCTGGGTTCTGCCTTTAACTTGCTGTGTGATCTTAGATGAGTTACTTAAGCCTTCTGGGGGTAGCAAAGTAATACTTCCCTCATAACCTTTCCGTGAGGATTAAAACAGCAAAGGTTTAACCACATGGGAAATTCAAAGCGCTCTGCAAATGTTAGATTCCAGAACAACGATTCTATATTTCTGGTGTCAAATTCCAGGTGACTTAGAGGAGGAGTCCTGTGGGAAAAGCCGCAGGGCAGTGCGAATCCCATTTGAGCCACTTACTAGCTGTAGATTTTGGGCAAGTTAATCTGACCCTCTGGCTCTTCATCCATAAAATGGGGGTGGTTACGCCCTGATGGGATCTTGTGAGGATTAAATGAGAGAGTGCCCTGTGAACCCCTTTCTGGGTGCCTGACACAGAGTCCCACAGATGTTTGCGCCCTCAGAAGTTGTAGAAAGTAAATTTGCGCAATCACGGGTACCTCCGGTGGACGCTGAGTGGAATGAAGCGGAAGAGGCCCCCAAATGCAAGTGGAAGAAGTACTTGATCGCAAGGCTCTCGCGCTGCCCCCTTATCTGCCCCCACCCACCTATTTTCAGACCAAAAGTGTAAATGCAGATAATAGAAGTTTATTGAACCTGGGTTATGAGTTGACCTAAACCTGGGCCAGAGATTTGATAATACTATTGACGGAAAAAAAGGGTAAATCTGGGCCACCTAAAAAATAGAAAGGGTAACGTTTGACGAACACACACTCTTAAGAGGGAAGGGTTAAATAGCAAAACTAGTTATGTTTTTCTATTAAAAACTTATTTTTTAACTTTAAATATCTTTTGGATAATTACAACTGAGTTTAACTCATTTTGGAGAATCCCTTTGGAAAAGAATAAAGAGAAATCATACCAGCGCTGGCACGTGGCTGGTGCTTAATTGATACTTGTTTTGGAGGAGCAGCGATTCGAAGGTCTCCCATCGGCAGCGCAGCACTAGCTGCTGCGAGGGCCGTGCTGACTGGAGAACAGTGTGTGGTTATGTTTTCCTGAATCGGTTCCTATCCTACTAATTAAATCGAAGCACATAATAATTAGAGCTAAACAGAAAATTGTAGAGCTTCCTTTTAATTTTGCCACTCCACGTTGTTGATCAAATACATTCCCAATAAGATCTAGCAATTGCAGACGCTGTTACTCTGACTTCTTTGGAGCAGTTTGGTTGAGGCATTTATCGTAATCAACTCGACTGAGTAGCAGCGTTTGTAATTATTCACAGAACCAAAATCACTTAATTTTTATTAATTATGACTTAAAATAAAATGGTGCATCCTTTCCAGGTTAGAGTTAATATAGTTACAATTCACTTTGCAAAAGTCAACAGTGTGTTGCAAGGAAAAGGCCAGACATTTCTCTGGATTTAAATAAAGGATTTGGCAATGTGAATCTCAATTTTTAGAAATAAAACAAAAACAAGAATTCTGCTTTTCGCCTGATTAAGTGAATGAGCATCTTTGTATGTTTTAGAAAGTTTTAGTTAAATTATACTATGTATCTGAACTTATTATTTGGAAAATATTTGAGGGTTGGCTGAAAAGGATGGTTTGTTCTCTAGAATTATAGCTGTCAGCCAAGCAAATCACCTGTCAGTTTCAGGAGCATCACTAAGTTATTTTTATTGTGAAGGAGGTGAGAAAATAATTTTCTAAAGTCATATATCACACATGAATATTCTGCTAGATAACGCTAATGAAGTGTTTCACTGTGCCTGGCTGGCACTTCCATTTCACAGCGCGGAGTCTCGCTGTCAGCGTTCAGTCCCGGGTGCTGCTGGAGGCGGCGCGGTGCGCACCTCACCCCGCTGCTCACTCAGGGTGCCGGTCCGGCCCTGGTGCCGAGGCGAGGGCTTGGAGACGGCACACGTGTCTCTCTTGTTGTTATATCCTGTGTAGTTATCCCCAAACAGGAAAAAGCAGCTCTTCATTAGAAAGCACAGCTTTGCACAGGGTGGCCGTGTGAGTCGTGCTTTTCCAGTGGAAAAGCAAAATTACTTTTTATCACACTTTTAACTGGAAAAACTGAAATTTGAAAATCAGACTTTTAACATTTTGCCAATTTGAGTTCCTAATATTCTTTTTCCCAGTATTAAAATTGCCATCTTCATAATGCACAGTGGGAAAATTACCTGTTGTGTTTCTTCAAAACATCCAATTTATATTCAGCATGAACCTAAAATTCTGGGAATAGCACAGTTGAAAAACTGATTAAGGGGAACTCATTGGCCTGTCACACCCCTGTTCCCTTTGAACCCAGGACTGAACAGCCCCGAAGGCGCTATGTTTAGAACCTTGGTTGAGGTGGTGCTTACGCAGCCCTTCTCCTCCTCCTCCTCCTCTTTGGAAGCGGTCAGGCCGGTCCGTCCCGAGGCCTGATTCCACGGCAACGTGGGGTCGGAAGGCGCTTGTGCAGCAGGGACCTGTGCTGTTGAGAAGAGTTCTCTGTCCCTCTCACTGCCCCTCCACACGCGTGCCCACACGCACGTACACACAAGTAGACACTCCTGTGCACAGATAGGTACAGTTTATATGTTACAGAGACAGCGGATTCCTCAAAGAGGCTGAAAGGACAGATAATTGACATCAGGTTGTGACTAGAACCTGAGAAGCTGAGGTTTAATATTCTCTTGCTATTGTTCAAAATTACATTTTAAGCACTTTTTCTCGGTGATAAGACTAGATGAATACCGTTCAGGATATGCCGTTGACGGAACACCGGGCAGAGCACTGCTTTCCTAAACGGCACCAGTAATTGGTGAACGTTTGAATTGAGTGTAGATTTGAGGATTTCTCCTCTACTTTCAGAGATGTGCACTTCGTGGGAGATTTAAAAAATAAGAATCAGACCACTGCAGGGGCAGAGAGAAGGGAGGGGAGGGGAAGGCTCAGGCGATTTGGTATTCAGCGCTCTGGAGTTTTATGGGCCATGGTCCCTCCCTCAGGGGGCGGAGTCAGGGGGCGGTGTAAGCACCTGCAGTCACCAAGGTTTGTTGGCTGTAATTGATGCAGAGCTTTCTATGAGCTTCTCTTTGTTGAACACTCTTTTTGGTTCCATAGCAAGATTTTTTTTAAAGTTTAATTTGATTTTATTATTAAATTAAAATTTTGGATTCTTAAAAGCAGTCAGTTCTGAAGTTTTTTGAGTTTTACACTGCTTGTAGAAATGGAGGCTGGGCATTATAATTCAATTGGTTGTGCAGTTCATGCACCAAAGAAGATTTAGTACGCTAAAACTTGGTCCTAAGTTCCTCCCTATGAAATATTTCCACATGATGTAGTAAATTTTTTTTAGACTTTATTTCTGTGCCCAATATTTTCCTGCTAAGATCTTTTCCTTGAGAAGAAATGTGTAAATCAGATGAAAAAATATTTGGAGAGGATTTTATTGTGATTGTAGAAAATATTTTTTATTCTTTTATGCTTCTCACGTGTTCCCAAAAGAGATTATGCTAAGCCACATTATAGTAAATGACTGGAAAAACGTGTTGTTGTATTTCACTTCTAACATTGTTAATGCCTGATGCCACGTAAGGCTGTGTAATTGGTAGATAGGTAGTCACTGAATGACAGTCAGTTCTGTAGGGATTTATGCCTGGAGGAGAATTAGGGATGATCTAATTCTCCTTGATTTAGGAAAACTGAAGATATTAAGTAACTTACCCAAGGTCACACAATTAGTAAGTAGCAGAACTGGGCCTGAATCCTGGACTCTTGACTTGGAGTTCAGTGTTTCTGTTCTATCTTGTTAATATCAGAATAACCTATTTCAACTGTGATTTTCTGGGGCAAATTCAGTGTTTAGTATTTAATGCATTGCTCCTTCCTATCTGGCTACGCACCACACCTTTTGGATATTGGGGCTGCCGTTTAGCAATTAAAAAATTGGTGTGGGTAATTTGATAGTTGGAACTAAATGTGCTAAAACTGTCAAGAAATTTTGAGCCAGGCAAAGGGACTTTGTTACAGGAATGAAATAGGAAATGATGTGTAAATAAATAAATGAATGACATGATAAAGGAAACAGTCTCTTCTAGAAGGTATCAGGGAGGCTGATCATCAGATAGTGTGACCTGCCGTCCAGTCTGAAAGTAATGGGTTTTTCTTTCACTAATTTAGCAGTTATGTTTTGATGAAATACATTAGTGATACAGATATGTATATGTAAATTGAGTTAATTGAAGTGGTATATTTTTTCAGTTAGGCTAGAAAGGCCAGCCTCTGTATTACCTAGCTAACTGCGGTTTTGAATTCTTTATATCTATAAGATTTGTAATTTGCTTTTGAAAGGGTAAGTCTCATTTGTATTCTAGGGGATGAAGTAGTATTAGTTTATGAATAAAATAGCCCTATTTTATTAGAATTCTTCTTCCCTAAAAAAACTTAAAACTTTTCAACTGGTTAATAGGAGATTTCTGGATTTTGTGAGGTTAAATCATTTTGCAGTTTTGGCGGTCTTCATGGAAACCTGGTGCAAGAACATTTAAAGTAACGTTCTGGTCATGGGCAGCTGCTGGGGAGCCCCTGCTCACCAGCTGGGCAGGGAGCAAAAGCTCGGTCTCGTTTTAGTTGTTGGCCGGACCCCTGCCGCCACCCGTCTGGGAAGTGCGTAACGAGCGTGTTAACTAAGACACGACGGGTGCCCCTGGGCTCTCAGTGGCTGACCTGGGTGGCTGCTTCTGATCTTGCCAGTATACTTAAAAGGA
Organism: Anoura caudifer; assembly: GCA_004027475.1. Taxonomy (NCBI): domain Eukaryota; kingdom Metazoa; phylum Chordata; class Mammalia; order Chiroptera; family Phyllostomidae; genus Anoura; species Anoura caudifer. Next base: position 98,968 of record PVKU01000844.1, read on the forward strand.
GGTTCTCTCTATTATTTTCTCTGAATTTATTGTTTTCTTCTTTATAGATGATCATGGGAACAGCAATAGTAGTCATGTAAAAATCTTTTTACCGAAAAAGCTGCTTGAATGTCTGCCGAAATGTTCAAGTTTACCCAAAGAGAGGCACCGTTGGAACACTAATGAGGTAGATAAATTTCTATTTTTAGGGGTATAATTTCTTGAAGGGCAAACTTCTTAGGTTATTTTGCATAGTACTACTTTATATTAGCTTTTAATTCGAAATAATTGAACTAGGGAACTGTAAATGAGAAGAATATTTAATCTGGATTTGACAGAAACCAATATGGTTCTCGAACTATCTCTGATCTGCTGGTTTTGAACACTGTGAGATTTGCACGCTGAGTGGCTTGCTGAGGTAGCATGAGTTCCTCTGTCTGTGTTTCTCTGCCTTGGCATCTTGCATTTAGTGGTTAACTCTGCCTGCATGTCCACGGAACCTCAGTGCTTTGTTGTCATGAGCAGGCGAGATAAGCCCGGTGCCCATGGGACGTGCAGTGTCTTGGCGATGGGAAGTTCCGGTGGAGCTGGGATGGGCAGGCTTCTCTGACGAAGCAAGGCTGCTTGGAGGTCAGCCGGTTTACCGTGACGGTAGGACTCTATGGAGAACGAAGGCTGTGTAGTAGACTGTATATGCGGTGGGGCGGAAGTAGCTTTACAGCTGTTCATATGGAAAATAATACAGTAATTAATAGATAACAGTACAAGAATAAACTCTGTGCTTCATGTACTCACAACTGTAAACTGACTTTTGCCAGACCCTGTTTTTGGCATCCAATTAGAAAGAAGTTTGATGAACTAGAATGAATAAAAGTTTTTCTTCTTGGATGATGTTTCCTTTTTTTTGGTAAATCTTAATCGGGGAGTCTTAGTACTAGGGGTAGATTGCTTTGTCATTTTTCTCAGTTTGGACTCCAAATACTTGAATTTAGGGTGGTACTCATTTGGTGCGCTGGTGAGAATTGGGTCTGTGTCCATCTCTCGGAGAGTTCCATCCCTTTAGCTCAGATGGCCGGGGTTACTGGTTTTGCAGAGCTTGTTGTAATGGATTTGTGTTGCGGGCTCAACGCTGACTTCCAAGTTTAGTTAAATATAATACCCTACCCTGTATTGCGTACACAGTTTGTTAAAACACATGACAAGAAAACAGTGGTGCCTGTTCACCTTTCTTTTTTAAAGATTATTTTGCTCTGACATCTTGATTTGGAATGCTTTCGTTTGAGTTGTAAGAGGTTATATGGATGAAAGTTTCTTAACTTTCCCAGTTTACCGGTGAAATACTAGGACCTCATAGCTTTGTTACCTCATCTCAGCTGATTTTAAATAGCTTTTAAGGTATGTATGTTTTGATTATTTGCATAAATGATATTTCCCCTTCAGACAGAACCCTCAACTCACTTTGAGAAGCATCAGCTAGTTTAGAGGCCTGTTGTTTTAGTCAGTCATTTATTAACTACTTTAAACATTTAAGATATGAAAACACAGTAGATATGTTGGGAATTAGCGTTAATAATAGATTGTTACTCTGTTAGCAAAATAGTGTAATTTGGGAGCCGTTCACTAGGTCACAACTGGGTAATGAATTTAAAAATTTAGTACATTTCTTTGTATTCCTGAAACATGGATTTGATAACCATATTATTGTACATTATCTCCAGTTTATTGACATGTATTAAAACACGTAATAGGTATGTATTTTTTCAATTTTATATGAAGTTGGCAATTTATTTTAATTATGATTTGAAGTTATATTTGAAACAGCTATTGATTAATTAAAATCAGTAGTCTTAAGAATTTTATAATGCTGGAGATAACAGTGTTAGAAATTTAGTTGGTAGATTATTTAGATTCTTGATTTAAAAACTTCTTTGGAACTTTGGAGCACAGCCCTTCAACTGAGCTCATATGTTTACTTACCTCTAAATTATTTACATGTTTTACTTTAATATTTTAGGTGCATTATAAAACACCCAATAAAGAATATTTATAGAGGATGAGATTAAAAGTAAAGTAAGTTATGTATTTTGTCCCAGGACCCTAGTGCATGTAGCTTCCTGGAAACTGCTGGTTTAGGTCACACGTTACTAAAGTCCAAGTCCAAAGAGTGGCCCCGCATCCCTGTCTGTGATGGGCGAAGTGTGAGGCTGAGGTCTGAGATGCGGGGTTGCCCTACAGAAGCCTCACCTCTGCTGAAGCGGGGAGGAGAGTGGTGCCCAGGGCAGCCCCACTGGCAGTGGCCAGCACCCTGCCCTGGGACCCCGGGGTGCTCAGCGCCAGGAACCACTGCCTGGGAGCACTGAGCTGGAAGGCTGGCCTGCGTTCCTGTGTGGAGGACCTTGGCTTTTTGTTGTTTGTTTTGGGCTTTAGGAAAAATAGGAGAATCTTAGAGCGACAGCAGAAGTCTCAGATTAGAAGTCATTCATTCTGTAGAGTATTATGTGGTACTGGTAAAAAAACAAAAACAAAAACTTCTTTAAAATTTTATTGTATTTAAAATGTTTTTCCATTAGAGTTGACATTCAGTATTTTATTAGTTTCAGGCGTATAACACAGTGATTAGACAGTCATATACCTTTCCAGGTGATCCTCTCATAAGTCTAGTACCTGCCTGTCACCATACATAGTTATCACAGTATTATCAATTGTATTCTTGAGGCTGTACTTTACATTCCTGTGATGACTTCGTAGCTGCCAGTTTGTACTTTTTGACCCTGTCCTTTTTTATCTGGTCCCCCAAGCCCTTTCCCATTCATTCTTTTTAACTGGCTTGGGTAACAGGAGGAGCAGACCGTCCCTACTGTGTGCGGAGTGCGCTCTCCTCTGAGCAAGCTGGGCAGCGTCGTTCCCCACACCCTTCAGCCTGCCTCTAGCACCTGAAGGAAACAAACTTCCGTGCACCCGGCATCTCCCTGGGGCTTGGGGGTCCTACGGAAGGCAGAGTCCCGTTACTCGGAATTGCCCAGGAAGTCGGCTCCTGGAGCAAAGTATGGCCATAGTGCCAATGCCAGGGGCTCTGTCCCTTGATTTGGAGTAGACGGCTGTGTTTTGGTGGCCCTCCACTCACACTGGTTGGCCTGTGTTTTGGAGCTGTGTTGCACGCACCGCGTTTCTGTAGGTCCGCTCACCGTGACCAGGCAGTGTCGCTGCAGAGGCCTGTGGGAACCGTACCCTCATCTCACCACCTGCGCGGCACGTGCGCCACTCGCGGGCCTCGGGGCGGGACTGGCCGCCCTGCTGCTCATCTCTCACCTTCTCCCCCCGCCCCCACTGAGGCGCGTTGAGTTGAACTCCTGGGGGCAGTGCGACTCATCTGTAGGAAGGTGGAGACATCCCTTCGACTCAAACCCGTGTGGTGGTATTTGCGATAACTTGAGAAGGCCCAGCTTCGTTGTTGGGTATTTGCTGAGCGAGGGAGAGGGAGCGTGTGCCTGTTAGTGCCGCCTTTCAGGCAGCACCTGCTCTTTGCTAGTCTAGTGACAGAGTACTGGATATAATTATTTCTAAGCTTTATAACAGTATTACAAGATTTGTAATATTTTATTTGACAGATGAGGGAGTGTTGGTTAAAAGTGGTTAAATAAGCTCTGGCTGTTGTGGCTCAGTGGGTTGGGCGTCTCCTGCAAACTGAAAGGTCTTGTGTTTGATTCCTGGTCAGGGCACATGCCTGGGTTGTGGGTTCGGTCCCTGGTCGGGGCACATGCAAGAGGCAACAAATCGATGTTTCTCTCTCACATTGGTGTTTCTCTTCCTCTCTTTCCTGTTCTCTTCCTCACTCTCTAGAATCAACGAAAGAAAAAAAAAGTGGTTAAATAATTTGGTCAAGATAGCACACTTGATAGAGCCTGTCTTGGTCTGACCTTAATTTGTGTGTTGCTTTTAATTCTTAGGAATATTCGTTCTATTATGTATTATCTAGGCTTTTAATCAAAGACCTGGAACTCTTAACCACATTGGTGTACTTGGCAAAACCATTCCATGATTCAGTTTTGGACTAAAGTTAATATGGAATTTGTCCTGCGGGTTCACATGCCAATATTTGGTGATGCTGAAAGTCCCTGAAAAGGGAAAAGGGAGACTATCGTAAGATAAGAGCGATCCTAGGGCCTAGTAAAGCTACTGTTGACCTTCCTCACTCACGGGGATAGGCGAAGACTCCTTCCCTTCTTGAATGTAGTTTAAGTAAATGCATCTACAAACAGCTCAGCTTTCGATAACACTTTCTCCACCACTTGTGCCCTTCCCTCAGGTTCTGAAGATGATAAAGGGCAGGAGGGCAACGACCACAGTGATTGTGGCCGCAAACGTTTGCCGAGTGGCTGCTGTATACCGGGCACTAGGGGGTCCTGGGCGTGAGTCACCCCCTGACCTGCTTGGATTGGCCCTGTGAGGGGGGTTATGTGATCATCCTCACACCAGAGGTGGGGAGACTGGAGGGCTGGACTTGGGAGTCCACGCCCACGGCCTGATTTTGCAGCCCGTGCGCTCTCCAATTCTGTCCCAAAGAGTAACTTCCCGTGGGCTTTCCCAGGATCTTGCTGCTATTTAGTGATCTTTGGTTTCGGAGGTATTCGGCTTCTTTATTTATTTGCATTTTTAAGTATTATACATAAACCTAAGGTATTTCTGCATGATGATTTTTTTGAAAAGTAGCAAACACTTATAGGGAAATGCTTTTGATTCTTAATAATGAATATTATACATGGACTCTGGATAATGAAGAAAATATTTTACAAGTAGAAATTTTGTACCTCTGGGTAACTGGAGGGTTAGGCTTGATTTTTATATTCAGGGCAGGAGAGAAAGAATGTATTAAACACAGCACATTTGTCAAAGAACCAATTCTTACTTCATAATCAGTTTGGTATTCACATCTTCATTAGGTGAACTATTACAAGGTTTCTGCATTTTAAGTTAATATTTTTAAGGCCCAGAGCCAGAAATAATTATGCTAATGTAACTTTCTGATTGCACAAATGACTACTCCGTAATTACACATATTAGTACTCCATGTGTGTTGTCGGGACTGAAATTTCTTTTGTTTAGTCATTAATTAGCTGTTTGACTTAAAATAGCGCTGCAGTCGCCAGGCCTGCGCTGCTCCAACGGCAGCGAACTAACTGCCTGAGCCACGGACCCTTTATGATGCAAATGGTCCTGAAATCAGCTCAGATCATTCCTTGTGTGCCGCCGTTTTTGAACTATTAATGCTCTTTCCTTTGCTTGTTTTTTCTCTAATACCAAGTTTCTCTAGAGTAAGCAAACAAAATAGAATTCTAGTTTGTACTGATCTTAAAGTTTCATCAAAGGTTTTTAGTTGGTGGTGGCTTCAGAAATTTTCATATTAAATGCATTTTTTTACTGGTAAAAAATCTATGTAGAGAGCAGTACAGATATAGACCAAATAATTTGGAGCCATACCATGGAACCAGAAGAAGAAAACTCCCCATACTATAATGGTTTTTATGGGGCGAAAATTACCCTTTTAAATTCTGAATGCATTTTTACCAACTTTTTATATTTAGGCAACAAAAATGAACTCTGAGACCATGGGAATTGTTAAATTGTATTTCATTTAAGTTATTTTAACAAGAAGCCACCTTATTTTAAAAAATTCCATTAATCATTTTTTTGGTATAGTAGACATATTTTTGGGCATTTTGTATTTTTTAATTTTTCTCTTTATATAACTGATTAAGTCATAGATTTAGGGATGTAATCAAAAAATATTTTAGAGAGAGGAGAAGGGAGGGAGAAAGAGGGAGAGAAATATCGATGTGAGAGACATTGATGTGAGAGAGAAATATCGATACGCTCCCTTACGGGGGACTGAACCTGCAACCCAGGCATGTGTCCTGACTGGGAATCAGACCAGCAACCTTTTGCTTTGCTGGACAATGCTCAACCAACTGAGCCACTCTGGCTAGAGCAGGGATGTAATTTTTGTAATGATTGGGTTTGCTAGTATATTTATATGTTATCTTTTGGAAATTAGGCCCACGTTTTTGGGGGATCATCTAGGACTTTTCCGATATCCAGAATGTGAGCTAAACTAAAAAGCACTCAAAGCTGTCTCAGCCTTCATGACTCGGAAAGCAGTTAGCCCTGAGGTGGAGCTTTGTTTTGTTGTGGATTTTGGCGGTGCTGGCTGTTGGATGGTTCCAGATTATTTTCCGAGGCCAGGCGGCACTTTTCTGGTTGCAGTGCCAGAGGAAAGTGCCAGAGGAAATTTTGGGATCCACTGTCTGACTTCATACTAAGTTCAACAGAGGAATTACAGTTAACCCAACTGCAAGGAGGAAAACGCAGATATGAACACAGAGAGCCAAGTTTTAAGAGTGACACCATTTGATTTTTGATTTTAATATATGGTACCAGATTTCAAATTAAACATAATTTTGTAGCAGTTGGGCTGACAGGTGAGGAGGGGTCAGTACAGGCAGGTTTGCCTCTGAGGAGCGGTAGGGAAGAGCGTCTCACCTGCAGAGAGTAGAGTGGTGTTCATGAAATTGGAACAAGATGCTGAAGAACTTGTTCTATAGAGGAAGAAGGTTCCTGTGGACCCACCTCCGTTTGGGTGTAACTCATTTTATTACAGCATCACTTCAAAATGTAGCACTCGGAGGACTCCTGGGCCCATAGTTGGTGTTCAGTGAATGTTTGTAGGATGGATGAAATACGTAAAAACACAAAAACTCAGTATATGTTCTTGGAGTTCTTCTATAAATATAAAACTCGAATAGGTATGTACATTACATGAAGAGAAATCACAAAACTAATAAAATTTATACTGACATTAATTAAATACAGTGGGTGATGGTTCTTCAGAACTAAATTGTGTCTTGCAGCATGAATATAACACCCAACAGTTCTCAAGCAGGTCCCTTTGAATTTGGCTCATGGCATACCATGTGCCCCGTAGCTATCCGCCCCCCTCCCGCCCCGCCCCCCGAACTGTTCAGAAACCCTTCCTGCTCAGCAAGCGTTCTGTAAGTCTGCCATTAGGCCTTGGCACAAATATATCACTTAGTCTTAAGTTCACTTCTGGTTCCTGTCGTTAGTCCAAGAACAACTTCAGTGACCCTACTGGGGACTCAGGCGATGGTGATCGCCAGGCAGCCTGAGCAGTGACTTTATGTGTTAGAATCTATTCATTATAGGTGTTAGTTTTTCAGGTGATAAGACGTGAAATTTGAACTTTCTTGATGAACTCCAGGGTCACTGATGTCTTGGAAAAGATCCGGAGCTGGCTGTCAGAACCCGGCTAGTCTGGGCTCTGCCACCGGCCAGCTGAGTGCTGGGTGAGGCACCTGCCCACCCTCTGCGAGTCTTCGGTGATTGTGCTTGGAGACCTTTAAAGATTTGTCTTCGACCCAGTTCTGCAGTTTTGGCTTTTGGAGTTGTTTGGGAGCACAGATAGGCTTTGGTCTAATTTAGGAGTTTGTTTGTTTGTTTATTTTACTGTTAACTGTCCTTTAATTTATTTTGATTTTTAAAGTGTACCATCCAGCGTACACAAAGTTGTACAGCCATCACAACCGTCCTCTGATTCTGCAGCGCTTTCTGCCCCAGCACCCCTGGGGCTGCTGTCCCTCTGGCGCGGGGCAGTTGGCTCCCTCAGGGGCAAGCAGCTTCTTTTCAGGGGCTCCAGGTTCTTTCTTGGCCTCTTCTCCAAGTTTCTTTAGCCTGTCTAGTACTGGAGTTAAAGTTTCAACAGGGTGTTCTTTGCCAAGGTCTCAACACACAGTGCTGTTTCCTGAGGTTGTTTATTGAAAATGCTTAATGGCAAGTGAGGGTCCAGTTAGGGCCCAGCTGTTCTCAGTTGGCTGGAGAGGGCTTGCGTGGAGTCCGGGGCATCAGAGCCGTGTTCTGTGCAGACCCCGTCGATGCGATGCGTGGGGGTCAAGCATCCCACGCTCTTCAGTGGGGGCTGGAGACCTTGGTGGCGGTGACGCCCCTAGAGATGTGAGTCCCGAAAGCTCAGCTGAGACAAAGGGGGAGCAGTGCATGGGAAGGTTGGCCTTCTTTAGTTTGGTGGTTTTCAAGCTGAGCTGGCCTGGGAATCATCTTGGGTGGAGAGTTAAAACACAGATCACTGGGCCCCACCCCGAGTTTGTGCTCAGTAGGTCTGGGGTGGAGCCTGTGAATGTACATCTCTACTAGGTTCCCTGTGAAGGCCACCTTGGTGAGGTTCGAACAGCCTCCTGGAAGGGCGTCTGACTTCACTCGACCTGCTTCTCAGCCCTGCTGCCACCGTGCCGCTGAGGAAGGCTTTGCTGGGCTTTGGCTGTGTTGGGTCCGGTTGAGCTTCCTAGAGTCTTTTTCTCATGTCTCTGGTACCTAGATGTAAGGGGGAATGCAGCATTAATTTTTGGTATTTATCTAAAGTATTTATTAAAGTCTTGTTGTCTAGGAAGCCCCTTTTAAGCATGGTGGCAGTGGTAGAAGTATGTGGAAGCATATTGCAGTTTTTGTAATTTTGTTTTTAAAGCAGTAACATGAAAGATAGACTCTACCCACTTTTCTTTTCCACCTCCATTTGGCCCAAATAGCTGAAAATAGCCAAACTCTAAAGCTAAATGTCATAACTACCTACCTGTCTGTCTGTCTGTCTGTCTACCCTCCTTCCAGTCCTTTTAATACTACCTACTAACTGTTTCTAATGATAAATTCTGTGAGCGTGGTACTTACGAAGTTCTGTTGAAAATTAAAAAGGAGTTCCTAAAAAATAATCTAAGTTTCCCAGTTTTAATGCTTTGAAAACAACGAAAAGGAAAAAGCACAAAGAGAAATCTTTTGTAGATGGTTGAGAAAGCCTGGCTGATGCTGGGGTGGCTGAGATGTGAGAAAAGTGTGTAGCAGGTTGTTGGTTTTCTGATTGTTAGTTGTAACAGCTCATTGTTTATCTTGGTTAACAGTCCTTTATCAGTTGTGTCTTTTGCAAATATTTTCTCCTAGTCTGTAGCTTGTTTTCTCATTCTCTTGATACTGCCTCAAAGGGCAGAAAATTTTAATTTTAATGAGGTTCAGCTTATTAATTCTTTCTTTCATGGATCATGCCATTGGTGTTGTAACATCATACTAACATCATACCCATACTAACATCAGACCAGAAGGGCATCTAGTTCTTCTGTGTTGTCGTCCAGGAGTTTTATGGTTTTGCGTTTTCCATTGAGGTCTGTGATTTGTTTTGCGTAGATTTTTGTGAAGGATGTAAGGTCTGTGTCTAGATTTATTCTTTTGCACGTGGCTGTCCAGTTGTTCAGCACCATTTGTTGAAAAGACTCTGCTCCATTGCATTGCCTTTGCCCGTTGGCCAAACATCAGTCGACTGTGTCTCCGTGGGTCTGTTTCTGGGCTTTCTATTCCGTCCCACTGATGTGTTTGCCTGTTCTTTGGACGGCTCCGCACCGTCCTGAGTGTGCGGCTTCATAGCGGGTCTGGAAGTCGGGGGGCGCCAGCGTCCTGAGTGCGCTCCTGTTCGCTGTGGAGCTGGCTGTTCTGGGTCGTTTGCCTCTTCACGCGAACTTGGAATCGGTTGATAGCCACACAATTCCTTGCTGGGGTCTCGAGTGGGACTGTGCTGAGTCTGTGGATCAGGTTGGGGAGAACTGACCTTGTGACAGTGTTGAGTCTTCCTGTTCAGGTGCATGGAGTATCTTTCCATTTATTTAGTTCTTTGATTTAATTCGTCAGGGTTTTGTAGTTTTCGTCATATGGACTGTGTACATATTTTGTTAGGCTTATATCTAATTATTTTATTTTGGGGGCACTGCTAACGTAAATAGTATTGTGTTTTAAAATTCAAATTCCACTTGTTCATTACTGATGTATAGGAAAACGATAGACTTTTAAATTAAATTTATTGGGGTGACATTGGTTAATAGCATCATACAGGTTTCAGATGTGCATTCTGGTGACACACGATCTGTATATTGCACTGTGTACCCACACCCATAGTCAAATCGTGTTCTGCTACCATATATTTGGCCCCCTTTATCTTCTTCGGCCCCTACCCCCTTCTCTCTGGTAACCACCGTGCCGTTGTCTGCCTGAGTTTCAGTTTTATATCCCACATAGGAGTGAAATCCTGGGATTCTTAGCTGTTTCTGGCCGACTGATTTCACTTACAGTGATATTCTTAAGGGCCCTCCATGTTGTCGCAAATGGCAGCCTGTCCCCTTTCCTGCCGGCTGAGCAGTGCTCCGCAGCATGCTGTATGCGGCGTCTCCATCCGGTCCCCTACTGAGCGCACTCTGGTGGGCTCCCTGCTTTGGCCGTTGTGCATGCTGCTGCAGCTAACGCAGGGGTTTGCGCATCTTTGCAAGTGAATGTTTTTGAGTGTTTCGGGTAGGTACCCGGAAGAGGGGTGGCTGGGTCTTTTGGTTGCGCTGTTTTTAATGTTTGGAGGGACTGCCAGACTGTTCTCGTTTTCCACAGTGGCTGTGCCAGTGCCCGTTCCCAGGAGTAGCGAATGAGGGTTCCTTCTTCTCCGTAACCTCGCCAACAGGTGTTATTTTTATTACCTGTCTTGTTGATAAGAGCCATTCTAACAGGTGTGAGGTGGTACCTCATTGTGGTTTTGATTGACATTTCCCTAATAGCCAGTGAGGTTGAACATCTTTTCATATATCTGATGGCCATTTGTATATCATCTTGGGAGAAGTGTCTGTTCAGTGTCTTTGCCCATTAAAAAAAAAAGATTTTATTTATTTATTTTTAGAGGTGAAGGGAAGGAAAAAGAGAGGGAGAGACACATCAATGTGCGGTTGCCTCTCACGTGCCCCCTACTGGGGCCCTGGCCTGCAACCCAGGTGTGTGCTCTGACTGGGAATCAAACCAGTGACCCTTTGTTTGCAGGCTGGCACTTAATGCACTGAGCAACGCCAGGCAGGACCTTTGCCCATTTTTTAATTGGATTGTTTGTTTGGTGTTGAGTTGTATAAGTTCTTAATAAATTTTGGGTACTAGCCCCTTGTCTGAGCTGTTATTTGCAAATAACACCTCGCATTCAGTTGGTTGCCTTTTTGTTTTGCTGTTGATTTCTTTTGCTGACCAGAGGCTTTTTGTTTGATACAGCCCCGTTCATTTTTGCCTTTACTTCTTTCGCCTTTGGGGTCAAATTCATAAAATGTTCTCCATGACCAAGATCCGTAAGTTTAGTGTCTGTGTTTTCTTCTGTATGCTTTATTATAGTTCCATATCTTATATTTAGGTCTTTGATCCATTTTGAGTTAATTCTTATACAAGGGGACAAACTGTAATCTAGTTTCATTCTTTGCATGTGGCTTTCCAGTTCTCCCAGCACCATTTATTGAAGAGGCTTTCTTTTCTCCATTATGTGTTTTTGGCTCCTTTGTCAAAAATTATTTGCCCATATACCTGTGGTTTTGTTTCTGGGCTCTCAGTTCTGTTCCATTGGTCAGTGTGTCTGTTCTTCTGCCGGTACCATGCTGTTTTGGTTATCAGAGCTCTGTAGTGTAATCTGAAGTCAGGTAGTGTGATACCTTCTGCTTCGTTCTCTTTCCTCAGGATTTGCTTTGGCAACTTGGGGTCTCTTGTGGTTCCATACAAATCTGATAATTTTTTTGTTCTAATTGTTTAAAAAATGACATTGGACCCTGTCTAGGTAGCTCAGTTGATTGGAGCATTATCCTGTACACCAAAAGGTTGTGGTTTGATCTCCAATCAGGGCTCATATCTGGGTTGAGGGTTTGATCCCTTGTTCAGACACGTAAGGGAGCTAACTGATTGATGTTTCTCTCCATCCCCCAAGCCCCGGATCAATGGAGATATCCTTGGGTGAGGACTTAAAGAAAATTACATTGGGATTTCGATGGGGGTTTCATTAAATCTGTATATTGCTTTCAGTAATTTGGCTGTTTTGACTATGTTGATTTTTCCAGTTTATGAACATAGGATATCTTTCCATTTCATTGTATATTTTTCAACCTCTTTTAATAATGTTTTGTAGTTTTTAGTATATAGGTCCTTTACATCCTTTGTTTATTCCTAGGTATTTGGGTTTTGTTTTTGGTTGCAACTGCAAAAGTTTTTTTTTTTTCTCTTTTTCTGAAGTTTCATTGTCAGTATATAGGAAAGCAGTGAACTTTTGTATGTTGATTTCGTATCCTGCAACTTTAGTATGTTTGTTTCTAATAGTTTTTTAGACTTTGATATACCGACCAAGTGTAATTGTTTTTTAGTTCCAGGAGCTTTTCAGGAGGCCAAGCCATTTGAACAAAGAGAGCCCATCATTCCGTGTGTGGCTCATGACTGAAGTAGTCCCTCTTAAAGAGGTCAGTGTGGGTGGCCCGGCAGGGAAGGGGAAAGTCCCATCCCAGAAGGTCAAGGGCAAGGTGTTCTTGTGGGGCCAGGAGCTTTCACAGGCTGCTCCTTTGGAAGCTGAGGTTCTTATTTAGAGAGGGCCCGTTTTCAGAAGGAGAAGGGGAAGAACACTTAACTACACTAATCTTTTTAACAATAAGGAAAGAGTTGGAAGAAAGGGAAGGTGCCATTTGCTTGCCATTTCTGAGAAGAGATACATTAAAATGGCTTGAAATTAAGCTGGATCTTTAAAATTGGGGTCAGAGTGTAGCAGTTCCCATTTTTCATGACACACCTTTGCCGCAGCCACAGTCTCCTGTTTCCTGGCATCAGAGACTACTCTTAATGTGCCTGTTAAAGTGTTATTTTGTATTTGTACCGTTGAACAAAATTTAGACTTCCTAACTCTAATTGGTTTATTTAAGAATCATTTTTGTTAAATGCTTTAATTATTATTAATTAAAATTTTTATATTTAAGCATTTTCCAGTGACTTTTAACAATCCATTTCTCAAGTAATTCAGAGCACCTGCTGTGTGATGATTATGTGTTTTTTATTTCATAAATGAGGGTAGGGAGACGTGAGTGTTTGGGAATTAGCATTTATCATCATCTAATACACTGCGCAATTCACTTTTTATCGTGTATTGTCTGGTTGCCCCTGCTAGATAGTAAGGTCTACGTGGACTGGAACCTTCATCTGTGCTGTTTACTGGTGTATCCAGGGAGCTTGGAAGGGTGCCTGGCACACAGTGGGTGCTCAGGGACTGTCATTGAATGCACGCATGAAGACTTGAGTGACAGATATATTCAGGTCTGCTACTCCAGTGTGCTGCTGATATTTGTCCCTGAGTTAGGCAGCCCGGCTGAGTAGCTGTCGGTAGCTCCGAGCAGATCCGTGGGAGCTTCCCTGACAAACTCGTGGTGCGGAGGAGAGGAGCAGGGTGTGTGCTCTTGGCATGCACACAGCTTCCTGAAACCGTGGAAGGGAGGGCTGAAGCAAGCACATTCCGTTCTTCCCCAAACTCAGCAGTCATGTAAGTCACTCCTGTCCAAGGTGGGGTGCGGGGGAGGCAGGAAACCAGGGCGGCCTCTGGGGAGAAGCCCTTGCCATGTAGAAGCAAGCAGCCTGGGAGAGGGAGGCGCTCCCCGCCCACCATCCCCAGGTCACACTGTACAGTACAGGTGGGGAGATGGCCAGGTTGCCCCGGAGCCCCCCGTCAGAAAGAAAGAAACAGCTGCCCTGGGGGGAGCTGTGTCCTCAGATGTTTTTCTGTGCTGATAAGGTCACATATTTTATTTAACGCAGAATAGGTTTACTGTGTATGTGGTTTTGTAACCCAGCGTCTCTCCTGGCGCCTTGTGTGCCTCTTAGGCCTTTTTGACAGTGATGCATGGCATCATGTGTGCTGCCCACAGATCATACGTAGTCCATTGACTTTCATGCTGTCATTTATGCATTTGGCAGCATACTTGAGGGCCTAATACATGCCAGGCGCTGGTTACGGATGACGAGGATACCAGACAGGTAGGTTCTGGTTCTCGTGCATCCTACAGCTTAAATGGAAAGACAGTACATAAGTAAACTAGTAGATAAGAATTTCAGAGGGTGCTGAGAAGAAAATAGAACAGGGTCGTGAGGTATGAGCACTTCAGGCAGGTTGGTTATGGAAGGCCTTTCTTAGGAAGGGACATTTGAGCTGAGATCCAAATGCTGAAAGAGGGCTAGCCACTTGAGGATCTGGGGGAAGAACGTTTTAGAGGAGAGAGCAGGTGCAAAGGCCCCGAGGCAGGAATATGTTTGGTTTGAGGAACAGTAAGTAAGACATTGTGGCTGGAGCAGAGTGAACATGTGGAAGATGAACTAGGCAAGGTAGGAGGGGACTGGATCTTGAAGTTCCTTGCAGGCAGAAGGACTTGGGATTTTATTTGAAGAGTAATCGGAAGTCACTGGACAATCAGCTGTCATCAGACAGAAGGAATATGGTTTCTGAGTGGCGGGATATGGATTTTTTAGTTTTCAAAGCCTTTCTCTGGCTGCTCTGTGGCTGATAGAGAAAGCAGAGAGAGTAGTTAGGAGGCCATTTGTAGTAATTGGCAATCTTGGTGAGAGGTGATGGAAGCGCATGTAACATCCGTGTGAGGGTGTGGGTGCCTCTGCGAGGGACAGTGCTTTTCCTGCCACAGGGGTCTCTGGGAAGCCGATGCGGTGAGGAGGGAGAGTCAGCACTGGGAGAGTCGGCACCTGGGAGCGGAGTGTTCAGTGCAGAGGTGCAGTTGGAGCAGGTTGAGGAAGGAATGTGGTGAGGATGTGGGGACTGCGAGTAAAAGAGGCACGGCGTACAAAGGGCAGATGCTGAGCGCAGCTCTGAGAGTGAGGCGAAGACCTCCGGGGGGGGTAGTGGGGGGACGTGAGTGCGCTCCTGTGTGTTGGAGCAGATTACCCAGGTGAAGAGCCCAGCGCGAAACCAAGGAATGGTTTATGGAGGGGGCTGGCCTAAGAAAGAGTGAGTATGGTAATGTTGAAATAAGCAGAGCGCGCTGATGGCCCTTCGGTTGCCTTTGGTCAGTGGCCAAACCACTGTCAGCAGCCAGTGCGGCCACCTCCCCCGTCGGATGCCGCCAGCACCCGACGGGTGGTTGGCTGAGTCTCTGAGGTCAGCGCAGAACTTCAGCCTTCTCCTCCTTGGGGACCATCTGCGGTTTGGCCGCAACTCAGTGCCGTAGCGGAGAGCACGCGTCCTGTGTGCAGTGCGGCACTGCCATCCTTTCCTGCCTCAGTTTCTGGGTTTCTGTCTTTACTTCGTTACATTTTAGCAACACTCATACTCAGTGGTCTTTACTGAACACTAGGCCTCAGGCAAAACGGGTTGAGCCAGACAGAACCCTGGCCTGGGGCACTTGTGTTCTAGAGGACCCACCTCAAAACCAGCAGGGCATCTGAGCTGTTGTCTCCAGAGGCAAGGCATCGAGGACACTCGTTCCACTGTCTTCTGGGGCTCCCGGGCCCTCCAGCCAGCTCGCGGACCCTCTGTCTGCCTCATTATGCGGCCACCTGCTGGGGCAGACCCGTGTTTCCGGCTTTGGCCGGGCTCCCGCTCCACACCCACAGTCACCCGTTTCTCCAGCTGATTACCTAATGACTCCTCATGGCCTTTCCAGAGCTACGGGAGTCCAGTGTATGATTGCTGCCTTCCAAATACCCTGACTTTCCTGCCCTCCCTGCCCACTCTCTTCCTGTCGTACCCGCTGGACAGTCCTGGTCCTGAATGAACCCCGTCTCCTGGCTTCCCTGCCCACCCCCATGCAGCTCAGTGCTGCTGGAGAAAAACAGGATAATGAGTCAGGCTTGTACCTTTGAATTCTTCATCACCAGCCTCAAGTGGGCTGCTAGCACTACCCATAGTTTTGTAGCTCAGGACCAGCTCAGGACCACCCGATCCTTTCTGCCTTCTTCTCACTGGCACCCCTTTGTCATCACCACCACAGAACTGTGCAGGGGTCTTCTTCCTTCCGTCCGAGGCCAGTCTGTTCGCAGGAGCTTTGGAGCCCAGCCCACGCTCCGAAGGACTTCGGCCTGCGGGCCGTCTTGCACCCTCCGGCACCGTGACCCGTCGTTCCCCGGGACCATTCAGGTTAACGTGCGGAGGCCCTCCGGTGTGCCCTTCCTGCACCGAAACAACCAGCCCCCCTCTCCATCCGTAGCCCCGTTGTTTAAGCTTCAACAGCGAAACTTCTCAGGAAAGCAGTCCACACACCTCCTCTCCTTTCACGTGTCCCAGCTCCGCTCCGGCGCTCCCTGTCTGTCTTTGCTGGTGTCACGCAAATCGCCAAACCCAGCGGACACTCCGGAGCCTCTTCACAGCCTTCGCCGCGGTTGCCCCTCTCGGCGATGGCGCCATCTTCTGGGTGGTCCTCCCTCCTTCTCCCCAAGTCAGGCCTTCCTTCTCAGTCCAGCCTTTTGAAGGTGAGGCTGCGCGGGGCTTCTGCCCCACTGTGTCTCTTCGCACAGCACACCTTGTCTTAAGTGCACTCACCTACCTGTGCCACTCGGATTCCGTCTGTGTCTCAGGGTCAGCCGCTTCCTTGGAAACTGACGCAGATGCTGCGCAGGCACTCTGCACTCGTGACTTTGTCCCCACACCTGCGGCCCTGCCATCGCCCTCGTTTTTCTCTGCGTCCCCCCACCAGGTCTCCCCCTGCCCGTCTCTGTCACGGGTTGCTCAGGTCCTTTTACAGTGGAGCGAAGATGCCCATGGTTGCCATCCCAGATGCATGCGTTTTGGCACACTGTGTTCGTGTGGGTACCGAGGGGGCCAGGTGTGTTGAGACGCTTTCTGTCCAGACAGGAATACAGCACAGATGGTTACGTGACAGTGTACACACTGCGGATCTAGGGGTGGGTCTGTAGCTACCACGGAGGGAAGGATGGTGCACCCACAGCTGGTGCCTCGTACCACCACATCGGTCATTGGGATAAAAGACTCTGAGATGATCAAGTCACCAGTAATGCCTATATTGCTGAGGGCTGTTGCCTGTATCTGCAATGAAAAAAATACTCCACTTCAGCTGGAGGTTAATGAAATGAGGATGTAGTTCTTTTTTCATCCAGGTTCACGGACGCTGTGCTGTCTTCACTGTACTTCTTCCACTTCCCCATCATCACTGTCACTGCCCCTCACCTGGACACCCCAGGGGCTTCCTGGGTGACCTCCTTGCCTCTACCCTGGATCTCCTCTGTCCCCACAGTGGCCATTTATCTTTTTCATGTTATTCCTTAGTCCTCACCCGAAGACATTCTTTTCATTTTAGAGAGAGAGGTGGGGCGGGGGGTAGAGGAAGGGACAGACAGAAACATCGAAGTGAGAGTGGAATGCAGTTGGTAGCCTCCTGTACACCCCGGTCACGCCCCTGGACCGGGGCCGGCTCCTGGGCGGGGGATAGTATGTGTCCAGACCAGAGGTCGCACGCACCTGCGCCTAGATGGTGGGTCACGCCCGCAACCCAGGCGTGTGCCCTGCCTGGGGATCAAAACCCCAACTCTGTGTTTACAGGACGATGCCCATCCGACTGAGCCACACCGGCTAGGGCCCAGCCAGTTAATTACCTTTTTAAAACAGTAAAATGTGAATCAAATAAGGTTTTTCCCCAACTTTACACCCTTTAATTGCTTTTCACTGTTTTCTGGCTCTAAATTTAAACACGTTGAGATGTCTGTCAAATCCCTGCTCAGTCTGGCCTCGTCCCAGCTTCTCGTTCCCGTGTTCCCTGAGCCCAACCCTGCGTTTCTCACACTTCTGTTGTGCTTTGTTCTCCCCACCACAGGACCCTGACACGTGCTGTTTCCACCCTGTCACACACTGTAATCTATTGTTGCGTGCCTGTTGCTACAACTTAAGTGGCTTTAAACATCGTGCATGTACGTGCGTTTGTTGTCTCACAGTTTTACGGGTCTGGTGTCCAGCAGGGCTGAGCTGGGCCCTTTTCTTTAAGGTCCCCCCCGGCTGCAGCCGAGGAGTGAGTTAGGCAGGGCTTGGGCCTCATGGGAGGGCTTGATTGTGGAAGTACCCTGTTCATGGTTGTCAGGTTGTTGGTGGCTCTCCGGGTGAGCTGCTGTTAGATTGTAGCCTCAGTTTCTCGCTGGTGATCAGCTGAAGATGGCTATTAGCTCCTCGTTACTTGTGCCTTCCCAACATGTCTTCTTGGCACAAAGTCAGCAAGGGAGAGGGTGTCCCAGCAAGAAGGATGTTCCAGTCTTGTGATGTGATCACTCGGAACCACTTGCGCCCCATCACTTGGCTGAGTTCTGATGTTTTGGAATCAACTCCCAAGTCCTGTTCATGTTCTGGAGGGGTTTACACTGGAACCCTAGTCCCACTCCACCTGTTACCTGTCTGTACTCGCACGTATCCTTGAAGGAAGAAATAGAATTTCCCTGCACCTCCCTAGAGCAGTGCCTCATGGGCAGAATGCCCTGGGCATGCAGGAGCTGAGTCTGTCTCCTAAAAATGCTAAGTCTCAAAGACAGTGATGAGCAGTTTCCCAAGTGTAGGTTGAGAGAAGGGGAGGAAATTCCTTCTCAGATTTCTTCTTGTTCCTCCTTTTCTTTCTTTCATTATTCTCCAGTTATTTACAAAATTCCTACCATGTGCCAGTTGCTGGGGTTGGACACAGGATGAATAAGGCAGCTTTGAGTTACGTGTTCGTACAGGTTAGCGCGGACCGAACCGCTCATTCTCTGGAACAGAGGCTCTCCAGCGGTGCTTCTACTGAGCCTGAAATGGGTCTTTAGTGAAAGGTGGGAGAACTTTTTGGGTGTCATGGTGAATGAATGTGTGGGGAGGGGTATTCTGTGCAAAATGGCAAAAATGCCCTCACCGAGGACCTTCGAGAACCAGCCTCTGCTCCAGTCCAGTGCTCTTTATGTTGGTGGTTCTCGCCCCTGGCCCCATAGGAGAATCAGCTTTTTTAACATACCTGTCACTAGGCCCCACCCCTGACAGATGAAATTGAGGTCTCAGGGTGGGGCCCGGGCTGAGCATCGGAACACGCTCCCTAGGGGATTCTAGAGTGCAGCCAGGATTTAGAATCACCACCTTCCGTCCACCGTTGACTGCTTTCAGAAGAAAGTTTGAATTGCAGTTAAACACACTGTGGTTAGAAGTAAGCAGAAGGCAGTCTGGAGGGGAACACTTGTAGTAGACAAGCAGGCTTCGTTAATGCGCAGTTACATCAGTAGAACGCAGATCGTTTGGAGCCAGCCAACACTTCTGAATTTGGGTTAAATCTCTTAAGCCATGGGTAGCGGTCAGTCTGGGACCTGTTAGGGCAGCGGTTATCCGTTTCTGTTTGTCCTGCAGCCTTCTTTATCCTTCCTTCTTTTCCGAATATTTCTGCCCAATGTGGCGAAGCGCCTGTTTGTAACGGATTACTTTTTTCTCTTTCCTGTAGTTCGTCTCCATCCATTAGCTGCTCTCCTCTGTCCGTACCGTGCGGCTCTGTGATGGGTGTTCCATTTCCCACCCAGCCCCAGAGCACTGGGGCAGGGAGCATTCCTGATAGCATGGTCATCCAGTCTGCAAAGGCAGTGTTCTGCAAGATGACCGGTTTCTGAGAAACTCCCGATACTAGGAAGTGTAGATTGTTGGCGTGGTCAGGGAAAGGTCTGGGGAAATGACCAAGAGGTAGCTCAGACTTCATGTCGGGCATTCTCAGAGTGGGTGTTGGCTGCTGATGGTCCCTCGTAAGTTTTTCATTGAGGATTGTCTCATTAGTGGCAGAGTAATTATAGCCATCCTCATAGTAAATTTCCCAGTTTTTGTCACTGTCCTGGTCCTGTCTGACACTGACATAGTCTCACAATGTCAGCAAACTGAGTGTGGTTTTCAGATAGTTCACAGATGTGTAGTGGAGATTAATTCCACTTTGCTTTCTGTTTTTTACCAAAATCATTGTTTTTTTCCTAGCCCGCTTACCTTACTAACTTTCAGTTTCCCTACCTCTTGACTTTGTTTGCATTACCCATCTGTGCCGCTGGAGTCTGCTTGTGAGTTTCTGCAGCCTGACGCCAGTCTTCACAGTGCAGCCCCCCGTCTTTCCATTGTACGGAGTTGCACGGAGATGCAGTTTACTCTTTGGTCAGGTTAACGGCTTTAATTTTTGATAGTGGGCTGGAAATGTTACATGTACTTATGTATCGTGTGTGTTCTGTGCATGTGGATATATGTTATGCGCATGTACGTATATGTACACATGTTATGTGGGTGAGGATTGGGCGTGATTATAAGAGCATTCTTGGTAGGAGTTGTGTACTTACACCAGTGGACACAACTTGGTGTCCAGCGCTGACATTCTAAGAGTCTCTCTGCTGGACCTGGCACGTTGCCCTTCCGTCCAGTGCGCCTCCAGCACCCTGTGCTCGGGGATAGCCATGCTTTTTAGAGATAGTTTGGAGGATTCAGTGAGTTAACAGGTACAACACCTGACGTAATGCATTACAGAACATCAGTTCACTTGCCCATTTGTATGGTAAATATCTATTAACTAAGACACAAAGTACTAACTAGATAAAGTGCAAGGTTGATACATTGGGTTACATTAAAAGAACTTCTGATTTCAAAAGACACCAGTAAGAGAATGAAAAGTCAAGTCATAGAGCGGGACTGGCCAGCAGAGGCCTATGATTGGGATACTTTGAGACGTCCTAAAAGTCAGTGAGAAAAAGACAAGCCCAATAGAGAAATGGGCGAGACTTGAACAGGCACTTCACAGGTGGTCAGGGCCGAACCTCATGAGTCATCGGCGACTGTCCAGTAACACCGCAGCAAGGCACTGCGACGCACCCAGGTGACTAAATTAAAAATGGCAACGTCATGTGTCACCGGGAGCAGAGCAGCAGGAGCTTCCCTGTTCTGCCCGGGGGCGTCCACGTGGGGGGCGGGAAAGTGGGCACTGTGGCCTCGGCAGTCCCACTGCTCGTGGGGATTCCTGTGGGCAGTGTTGCATGTGCACACTAGAGACAGGTACGTGGACATTCTCAAGGGCGAGCGTCCACGTCCTGAAAACCGGAAGCTGCCCACACGCTCACCAGCAGCAGAATAGAGAAATTAATTGTGGTTTATCCACATGGTACCGGAGTACAGCCATGGAGAGCAGTGAACTGTTGGCTCATTCAAGATGAGGACAACTCTCACACATCCTATAGAGTGAAGGAGGCCAGCGCTCAGATTTAAATAGCGTATGATTCAGGACATAAGTTCAAAACAGTTCAGAAAGAGGAAAAGAGCATTTATGGGTGGGAAGTCCAGAGGGTACCTTTGGAGAGTAGGGTAGATAGATGAGTGAGGCTTCTTCGGGGCTGGGATGTTCTCTTTGTTGGTCGTGAGTGTGATGCGTGTTACAGACACACAAATATACTTAGGATTTGCTTTCTTTTCCTGTTTGTGTATGATACTTCTGTTAAAGTGGCATGCAGTGCAAAGTAGATTATTAAAGAGCAATGAGAAACGAACAACATACAGCCATGTGCGGTAGCGTGGAGGAGTCTCTCAGGATACAGTGTTCGGTTCTATTTTTGTAGAGCTTCAAAAGAGTCAGTGCTAAGCTGCCCTTCAGGGAAGCAGAAGCAGCTCGTGTGCATCAGTCAGGATTTGGTTAGGGGAGCTGAACCACTGTGAGTATTTGGAACAAGGGATTTGTTTGTTAGAGGAATCCGACCATATACAACCGTGGAAAACGTGGAAGATAATAGAGCCCAGGGGAGGAATTGGAGGGTCAGAGAAGAGGTACGAACTGTCCCGAAGTGCTGGCATGGGTGGCCCAGGCAGCCTGCGTGAGGTCTCGAGGGTCTCGGAAGCCAGCATCACCTTCTACCAGGGGAGACCACAAAGAACCTGGGGTAAACTGTTACCTCTGAGAGGCTTCTGCTTTCGCTGGTCTGCTGCCCAGTATCTAGTGGCACGGGGGTGCTGGGGCGTGGGGAGACTAGGGGTTCTTCCCTTGGTCAGCAGGGGCAGCAGTTGGGGAACAAAGCTAATCTCAGGCGAGGAAACCTGTGGACAAGCTGGAACCCTCTGACACTTCGGTTTCTTTCTGTCGCCACCTCCAATGGCACAGGCCTTCAGTGGAGGCTGGTCCACTTCTGCCTTTGAAATGCTGGGCAGACTCAGAGAAGGGGATCCTGGGAAATTCCTGCTTAACCAAACCCGTAGGGGTAGAAACTGCCACAGTGATGGTTGTACAACTCTGAATATCCTGCAAGTGCCCTGTGGTATATGAATGATAGCTCAATAAAACTGTTACTTAAACAACAGCCACAAGTTGAAACCTCTAAAGAAAAGCAAGGCAACAGTGCAAAGGCCAGGAAGTCAGTTACCTTTGGGAGTGAGGAGGAGTTGCGAAGAGGAGTTAGGTGTGAGAACACTTTTGTCCTTGTTAGGCTGGGGCTTCCGCAGGTGTCTGCCTTGTCACGGGCTTGTGTAGGTGCACGCTGCGGTGCACGGAACAGCCGTGCGCCCCAGTCCAGCGAGGCGGGCAGGCAGGTGTGAAACCAGGGCAGTCCCCCCAGTCGTGGGGGGGCACGGTGTGCTGCCGTCTTCTGGCCAGCTTTCTGGTGGTCAGAAGATGTTGACGTGGGTGCTTTAAATGCTCTTCCTTGAGATCCGGAAGTGGGGTGGTGATTGCTTCCCCAGTTTGTATGCGTGTTACTCATCCCTTACTAGGGATGCTAGAGGGTAGTGGCTGTGGTCTGTTGGTTAACAAGGTCTCCAAGGCTCCTGACAGGTGTGGGACGAAGTTTTAGAAATTAGTTAATGGGGTATCTCTATCATTTTTTACTGTATATATTTGATTTCAAAATTTGAACTAATAAGATTTCTTTGTATTTAAAAATAGATTTTACAGATTCATTAAAACTTGGACATCAAATCTGTTTTGATAACCTGAGAAATTAAAACATCCTCATCATCTAAAATTTAGGGAAATGCCTGTGTTTGCTCTCCATTTACATGGAACCACTTTTCATTTGAACATTTGTTACGGCTTTTTAAATTATTTTTGTAATGAGGATGCCATTGCCCAAATAAAGGTATGCAGCTTTCCTGCCGGGGCTGTGGTTGTACCACAGTTAGGAAAAGGATGTGAACGTTTTCATAAAAGTTGAAAATGAGAGTATTTTGTACCATTTGCAAAGACTGGAAGTATTTTTACTGTAGTTATATATAGTTTTAGCTCCTTTTGGTGTAGAACATAAATAGCATGCTTTCGAGACAGTTTTTTGATTGATTGTTCATTTTATTTTTTTATTGTTTATTCTATTACAGTGTCCCAATTTTTTCCCGTTTGCTCCCCTCTATCTAGCCCATGCCCCTCGCCCACAGTCAGCCCCCTTCCCATTGTCCATGTCTGTGGGTCATTCATACCTGTTCTTCGACTTGTCCTTCCTCCACCTGTCACCATTCCCCCTCCCTCTCCCTTCCTCCCTCCTGCAACTGTCAGTCTGTTCCATGTTTCCATGTCTCTGGCTCTATTTTTCTCGTTAACTTTGTTCATTAGATTCCACTTATAAGTGAGGTCATATGCTGTTTGTCTTTCGCCGACTGGTTTATTTCACTTAGCATGATAGTTTCCATTCCATCCTTGCTGTCTTGAAAGGCAGGACTTCCTTCTGTCGTTCTGCTGCATAGTATTCCGTTGTGTAAAAGCACCATGCTTTTTAATCCACGCATCTGCGGATGGGCACTTGGGCTGTTTCCAGCACTTGGCTGTTGTAAATAGCACTGCTGTGATCATAGTGGTGCTTGAGTCCTTTTGGATTGGTGATTCGGGATTCTTAGGGTGTATTCCCAGCAGTGGAGTCTCTGGGTCATAAGGCAGCTCCATTTTTAATTATCTGAGGAAACCCCACACTGTTTCCCACAGTGGCTGCACCAGTCTGCATTCCCACCCACAGTGCACTGGTTCCCTCTTCTCCACACCCTCGCCAGCACTGGTTGTTTGTTGATTTATTAATGATAATAGACAGCCCAGAAATGAACCCATGTCTCTTTGGTCAATTAACATTTGACAAAGGGGGCATGAACATACAATAGAGTAAAAACAGTTTCTTCAATAAATCATGTTGGGAGAATCGGACTGGTACATGCAAAAAAATGAAACTAGACCACCAACTTAACACCATACACCAGAATAAACTCAAAATGGGTAAAGGACTTAAATATAAGTCGTGATACCATAAAAGTCCAAGTGGAAAATGTAGGCAGTAAAATTTCAGACATCCCACATAGCAGTGTTTCTGCTGATACATCTCCTAGGGCAAGGGAAATAAAGGAAAAAATAAATCAATGGGTTTGCATCAAATTAAAAAGCTTCTGCATGGGTAAAGAAGCCATCATCAAAATGAAGAGGCAACCAACAGTATGGGAGAACGTATTTGCCAATGATACATCAGACAAGGGTTCAATCTCCAAAATATATAAAGATCTCATCCAACTCAATACCAAGAAGACAAACAACCCAATTAAAAAGTGGGGAAAAGACCTGAGCAGACACTTCTCCGAGGAGGACTTACAGAGGGCCCGTAGACATACGCAGAAATGCTCAGCATCACTAGTCATCGGACAGATGCAGATTAAAACCATGACGAGATACCACTTCACACCAGTCAGAATGAGATGATTTATTTTAACTGACAGGAGCCCCCAAACCCTTATTTCCATCCACATGGGTTAAATTTATACTATAAAGCCGTATTAGTATTACTTATAGTGCCTCTGAACTGTAAAGTTCAGAGAGAGATTTTTATACAGTGAGGTTCTCAGTGTTTTATGATTTGAGTTAAATGTCACTCTATAGTTTTTGTATTTCTTTCCATTAAGAAATACATTTTTGATAAGTTTTATAAACCCATTTGACTAAGCGTTGTGTGCGTCAGTCTGTTTGGTCAGTAACCATTTTGAGTGCCTGTCGTGTGGCCCCAGCCCTGAGGTGAGCCTGGCCGTGGGAGTAAATACAAGGGGGAAGGTCACGGTCACGTAGGGAAGACACGTGGCGAAGAGTTGCAGTGTGGCACCGTAAGGGATGTAATGGAATTACGAAGTACGTATGGGCAGCGTACATTTGACGCGTGTAAGTGGCGGATGTTTTATAAACAGTGACACGAAAACTGCACTTTGAAGGTGATTGGAAGCTTGCTAGGCAAAGGGAATCAGCAAGGAAACGCTCCAGGCTGAAGGAACTGCTTGTGCAAAGGGTAGAAGACAGTAGTTTGACTTGCCCAGGGAATTAGGCATGGCCCGCTCAGGGAGAGAGACGGACGCGTCAGGCAGTAGCTGGAGTGCACAGAGCCTTGTGAGCCATGCCGGGCTGACACTTTCACATGTTTGCCTCCTGAGTCATACGATCCATTTGAAAGATTTTAATCAGAAAAATGAAGTGATCAGATTTTCTTTTTACACCGTCACTCTGCGGGCAGTTTTGAGAATGGTTTGGAGGGAAGCTGGAGGTCACACCAGAGATCATTAAGACCTGTTTTCTTGGCAGTGGTGGTAGAGAAGAATCTGATCAAAGAGCTGGAATAGTAGGATTTATAGTGACCTCTGAGATGTGCTGGGAAGGAGCCGAGAAGGTGCCGAGATTCTGGCTCGAATGATGGTGGTGCTGTAGATAATGACACGTGGAGAGGAGAGCAGTTTCGGGAGATGTTGGCTTCTCTCTGTGTAGTCGAGCTTAGAGTGCCAGGGGAATGTCTAGGTGGAGATCCCAGAAGGTAATTGGATGTGGATCTGGGGACTCCAGAGAGAGCTTGAAGAGGCCGACAGTGCAGGTGAAATTTCCCAAGGGGCGTAGGGAGAACATGAAACAAGAGATCTTCTAGAAAGGAACTGCTTCTCTGTGCCTGTCTGGCAAATGAGAGAGGCTGAGGAGAGCAGAAGGGAAGTGAGTGTGTGAAGGAGACTCAGAGGAGTAAGTAGCTGGAGAGAAGTGGAGCTGGGCTGTGGGTTACACAGACCAAGGGAGGGCGGTTGCACGGAGAGGAACCCCAGCGATCAGCAGGGCTAGATTGCAAGTATAGTTACATAAATATTAAGAAAATATTTTCGATTCATATGTGATTAAGGTACTAGGAGGAAATGGAGGGCTGTTTATTTAAATGGATTTGGGACAGTTGGCTTACCAATTAAAAAAATAAGCTTAGCTCTGGCCAGTGTGGCTCAGTGGATTGAACACTGGCCTGTGAGGCTCAGTGGATTGAACACTGGCCTGTGAACCACAGGGTTGCCGGTTGGATTCCCAGTCAGGGCACATGCCTGGGTTGCAGGCCAGGTTGCCAGTAGGGGGCATGTAAGAGGCAACCATACATTGATGATGTTCTCCCTTCCTTTCCTTCTCTCTAAAAATAAATAAATAAAATCTTCAAAATAAAAAAGCTTAGGTCTCTAACCCATACTTTATACCAAAGTGTATCTAAACATTAAATGTAAAAAGTAGAAATACAATACTAGAAGAAAATAGGGTCCATGTTTGCATAGCATTCAGTTTTTTTATCATGACGCCAAAATCAGAAAGGAAAAGACTGATAAGTGGACTATGTATAAATTCACCATTTCCATGTGGTAAAATAGCATAAAATTAAAATGTAAATGGCATACTGGGAGAAGTATTTGCCACATGTTTGACGAATTAAGGTTTAATATAGAGGTCTATCAGTAAAAATGAGTGGAGATTTCTGGTTAAGCTATGCTGAGTAATTGGGTAAGCAGTTAGTCACTGAAGATATATTTATGTCCACTTCCAAAATTCTATAAAATTACAAAAGGAATCAAAAGGTATAAACCTGCAAAGAGGAAATATTGGAATGGGGAACTTTGGTTAATGGGCAGACTAGGTAGTTGGGCCCTCTTTCCTGAAAGTAGAAAAACTGGATCAAATTTAAAACAAAATTTGGGTGAAGGTAACTGAGAGCTTAGCAAAACAGGGAAGCATTGTGGGCCCAAGATCTGGGGCAGTAGGGAAGCTCATAGATGTGAGACCAGCTTGGCAGATCTGCTGATTCAAGCAGAGGCAGGCAGATGAGAAGCTGGGGAAGCTGAACGGAGATTTTGGTGGACTCAAGGGACTGGTGGGTAAAGGACAGAAATTGGAGTTTGGTTCAGGTTGGGAAGGAAGGGCCCTGGAAACCTCCCCGAGCTCTGAGCAGAGGTCTCCAAGGCCTGTGTCCTGAAAGACGAGTCTCTCACAGGTACCGAAGCCCAGCTGCAGATTTCCTCAGTCCTTGATTCGATCGAGGTGACCTGGACAGAAGCAAATGTAAATACTTTGTGGAGGAAATGACATTTTCATTCCTTATTAAGGCTCAGATGATCTCTGCATTTATTTACAATGTCTCACATTCACTGGGCAGATGAAAATTTAAGACAGTTTGTCTGAAAACCAAGAGAATCAACAGATGATGGAAGTGGATGCACAGGGATCTGGAATAACGAAGTTGTTAGGGCTGACGTACGGTCTTTCCGCCTATCCGTGGGGTGTGTGCCAAGACTCCCAGTGGATGCCCGAAAAGTGGAGAGTGCTGAGCCCTACATGTACTACCTTTCTTCCCTGTACATACATACCGGCGGTAAAGTTTATAAATTAGGCACTGTCGTGGGTAGTAGATTTGTTCTTACCCTAGATCTAGCAACCTCAATGTGTGATTTTTTTTCTTATTAAGTCAAGAACCTTCACCTTTTCACTTAAAGGAAGTACTTAATGGCTTCCCTTGAGCACATCTGAATTGCCAACAACCCTATTCTTGAGCTTTGGGGTCATTATTAAGTAAAACGAGGGTTACTTGCATGCGAGCCCTGAGATGCGGTCGATCTGACCGCTGGGTGGAGACGCGGGACAGAGCGGGGCGGTGTGAGAGCGCACTGCGCTACTCAGATGGCATGCACTCTAAAACATATCAATTGCTTATTGCTAGAAACTTTAATTTAATATTTTGGGCTATGATTGACCACAGTTAACTGAAGCCGTGGAAAGTGAAACCACAGATAATGGGGGGACCACAGCATATAATATGTTTAAATAAATAGGAAACAAGATTAGGAATCAGGAAACTGGAACTCAGAAAAAGGGAATCATATGTCAAATTCTAGAATTGAAGGACTAAAAATGAATCAATAATAAGATCTCAATTGATGGGGTTTAACAATAGATTAGTAGTAATTGAAAATAAATATTTGAAATGATGAAATATGGAAAGAGTGCACGGGAAATACATAAAAGAATGTCGTAGATGTGAAGCTCAGTGATAGTCTTGAACAGACCTGTGATTGGAACCTCAGTAGGAGAGGGAGGAGGGCAGCGCAGAGGCAGCATTTGAAGAGGAGGCGGCTCAGGGTTGCCTGTAACGGAGCATCAAACCACAGACCCAGAGATGAGGGCTCCAGAGCGGACAGAGGGTCAGTGAAATCTCCCTGAAACATGAGATTGTGGAAAGACCAAGATAATAAGAAAAAAACCAGAAAAATTACATACTACATTCAAAAGAGCAATAAGAATGACAGCTAACTTTTCAACAGAAGTCAAAAGACAATGGAATGATATTTTCAAAATGTAGACAAACAGGTAAACTGCCAGACTAGAATCTATATCTAGGAAAGATTCCCTCAAAAATGAAAACAAAATACCACCTTTTTACATCAACAAGAATGGGAAGAAGTAATCACACCAGACCTGTACTAAAGGGAGTGAGGAAGATTCTTCTTTGGAAGAAGAGAAATGATCCTAGGTGACAGCTTTAAAATGCAAAAAAAAGTGAAGAGCAAAGCAAGGGAAATGCAAATTAATATTGATAACACAAAACAACAATGATAATGTCTTGCGTGGTTTAATTAAAAGTACGTAACAATAGGTAAGTTGTGGGGATGTAAGCAGTGTTTGTATCCTGCAGTCACCGCATTGTCCGGGAGGTGGGAAAAATACTAATTTACTGAAGACTTTGATAAACCAGGGGTGCATTTTGTAATCTCTAGAATATTCATTCGAAGAACAGTAAAGGATATACACGAACCACACTGACAGAGGAGCACTGGTAGCCGCGGCGGTGGTGGCGGTGGCGCTCAGGTAGAAGTCAGCAGGACAGACGGAAGAGCGTGGAGCACGTGGGAAAAACAGGAAGTAAGCGATGAGATGACAGATTTAAACCCAGGCTATCAGTAATCAATATTGAGTAAAAGTGAACAGAGTTTTCAATTCAAGGAGAAAGGTCGAGAGATTAGATAAAAAAACAAAGTAGATCCCAACTCTGCACTGCTTCAAGGATGCAGAAAAGCAGAAAGGAAGATGGTAAAAAAGGACATACCACTCAAACGCTAACCGAACGGTAACCGGTATACCGTGTTAAAAGAGTGGGATTGAGGGCAGAAGGGCCTTCCTAGGGGTAAAGAGAACTTTACAGTGTTGAAATACACAGTCCAGCAGTTGTACATCTGTATGCGCCTAAAAGCATGGCCTCCAAATACACAAGGCAAAAATCGACAAAGCTAACAAAGAATAGACAAATCCACAGTCATAGTGGTGCATTTTAATACACTTTATTAGCTAACAGAGTAAATGAAGAGTCAGCAAGGATATAAAAGACATCAATAAAACATTTAATAAAATTGACCTAATTGTTCTCAGCGGGTTTAGTAGTAGTCTAGACGCTGGAGAGAGAACTAGTAAAGTGAAAATATTAAGTGTTAAGAACGAAATCTGTGTGTGACAGCGACGTGGGGAAGAAACAGGGCACCGCACCCAGTAGCTGCAGACAATACACTCCTTCCATGTGAGCGGAGAGCATTTGTCCCCACTGTGGGTCTGCAGGGGAGGTCTTGACAAACTTGAAAAGGTTGAAAGGAGACTATCAGACTTACAAAGATAAGCCTACTATACGAAAAATCAATCAGTATAAATCACTAAATAGGGTAAAGCAGAAAAATAACATGATATGTCAATAGATGCGAAAATTGCTTTTGATAAAATTGAACATCCATTCCAAATGAAATCCCTTAACACATTACGAGTAAAAGGTAAGTTCTTTAACTTGATAGAGGTTACTTAGAAAAATCCTATAGCAAATGTCATGTTAATGGTGAGAAGCTGAACGTTTTCCTTCTGAGACTGAGGAAGGAATAAGTTATTCTCCGTGCCTGTTTATTATTTTACTAGAGGTTCTACCTAGTTCAAAAACGTAAGGAAAAGAAAGGTACAAGGATCAGCACAGGAAGATTAAAACTGATTTTGTAGATGATATGATTGTGTATGTAGAAAATTCAAAAAAGTCCCCTTATAACTTATTATAATTAATAAATAAGGTTGCAAGATTCAAGATAATGCTGGACACAAGTGCAATTTTATATACCAACAACAAATAGAAAAGGTAATAGAATATTTGCAATAACCAACAATCAGATTTTTCAAATAAATCTAAAAATGCACGGAATCTGTATAGAAAACAGTAGACATTATTGAGATAACTCAGAGATTGAAATAGAGGGATATACCATGTTCATGGAGTTGGAGACTCAATATTGTAAAAAGTTCATCTGTACTTTCAATGTACCGATCAAAATGCCAGCAGATTTTTGTGTGTGTGTGTTGAACTTGATAAACTGATATCGAATTGGACTTGGAAATGTACACAGCAAGGAATAGCCAAAAATTTGAAGAACAACAAAATGAGCTGATTTATTCTATTGGATAACAAGACTTACTTTAAAGTTATTTTAATGAAAAAGATGTATTAGTAGAAGACTGGACACATGAACCAATTGACCAAAGCAGGCTAGACGCAGACGTGCTCACACCAGGACTCTCCGTGGATTACACCACAGGAGGCACTGACGGCAGCGGGGGAGGAAAGAACAGTCTTTTCAGTACGTGGTGTTTGGTTAGACGTTCACGTGGAATGGGAGGAAACGTGACCCCTGCCTGCACCGCATACGCAGATCGTTGCAAGTCTGTGTGAGTCTGGACCCAATCAAGAAAGAAAACCCAAACAGTAAAGGAAAGGAAAAGTTTAATGTGAAGGACTTTAAACTATAATAGGGAATTGAAGTAATGGGCATTGGCTGGTAACAGGTGAAGAGCACTCTAAAGCATGTAAGAATAGCAGATAGAGCAGCTGCTACCTGTAGGGCTGAGATCGAGTCCCGCTCCACCCAAACCTCGTCTTGAGGGCACACTGGCTTACTGCATGGTGGAGAAGATGCCATGATATCATCCTGCTGGAGCCTGGCAGAAGTCTGCCCTCTGGAACTTGCCCTAAGTCACCATAGTGTGTCTTAGAAAAGCTCCCAAGCCACTTGAGGTGGGGGGTGCTCAGGAAGCTTCTTGCTGCTGGGGGTTGCCGGCCTCTGGCTGCTCTGCTGTCTCTGGAAGTCTGGGAAGCCACATGCCCTGCAGGACCTGGGTGCTGTGAGAGTGCACCGCCAGGGGAGCCGGCTGCTGGGGGGGCCGCGGAGGTGGCAGGAGGTGGGTGCTGTGGAGTAGCACGTTGGAGTAAAAACCCCTGGCAGGCTATAGTACACTTGTATTGTCAAGATGCCATGATGGGAACAATGTATTTTTCTCCCTAGGAAATAGATCATGGTGTCCCTCTTTCTTTGTATTAATTCAGCATTTATTTGATAGATGTTCTTAAACATTCTATGCCAGGCAGTATGTCACCAGATACACAAGGGTAGACAGAATAGATGTTGAACTTGCCTTTGCAGAGTTTATTGTCTAGAAGGACAGCCAGCCATTCAGTTGGTCTGTCGAATTCCTTATTTCACATACTGTTCTAGTCTCTAAGGATCTATAGAGTGGTGATCAAGACTCAGTTTACCTTCCAAGGAAAACAGCCATTAAGCAGCTAATCATAAAAGCAGGCAGGCATTTACGAAATCATACAGAGGGTTGTGAAGGAAAGATAGGGGCTGCTGCAAGGGAGGAGGATATAGAACAACCAGATGAAGAGACACAGGGCGAGGTCTGGGAGGGTCCCCAGCGCAGGAGCTCCTGGCCTGTGGAGTTGGGGGTGTCACCTTCCCTGAGTGGACGTGCTCTCCAACCTGGCAGTTCTCCGAACCCTGCACTGTTGGGATTTTGTGGAGACTTCCTTAGGATCAGTTATTAACTCCATTTCTAGCCCTTCTCCCCTCTCTGGAGAATGGGAGGCGGGGCTGAGAATTCCATTGTTCTGATCATGACTTGGTCTTTCCGGTGACCAGCAGCCCTCAGGGAGCCCACCCAGAGTCAGCTCGTTAGAACGAGAGATGTGCCCAGTGTTCTTGTTGCTTAGGAGTCCACAGGGGTTTTTGGAGCCTGCGTCAGAGACCAGGCACTGGAACAAAAGATGCTCCTATTATTTGGGAAGTCACAAAGGGTTTTAGGGGCTCTGTGGCAGGAACCAGGGCTGGAGACCTGTATGCAGGGTCTGGCACAAATAACGCTCCTTGTTTATCACAAAATCTTTTATCACAAAACCATAAGCATGTCATTCTGTAACATAACAGTATCACACTCAAGCACACCATGTGACATTGTAGGTGAAGTGTTCAAATTAAAACTATAAATTATACACCCCTGTTATTACCCTACCAACCACACTCCAAGCAGCCTTACTTCTGCCGGACTGTATATTTTCTTATATCACACAGAGGGTGCAAAACAGTGCCAGTTGTGGATGAAGATGTATTGTGGGCGGGTCTGCATATTGTAGGGGAATTGATACCGTTATCCCCAATTCAGACTTTCATTATATTTGCTCTTAAAGGATTTAACTATTCAATTATATTTTGAATTCTTCGAGGTAGCTTAGTTTCATTGTATTAGTTTTGTTCACTGTACATTATTAATATAATTTACAGATCTACTTATCCTTCGGGGCATTGAGAGGTGACTGTTTTTAGTAATTTTAAAATCAAATTGGAATTACATACTGATTTACATATTGAAGTTCTTTTACAACCTGTCTTGCTTTAAATACTATATTGCCTGACGGCGGTGGTGCTGGAGGTTTTCCTGCGGTGGGGCCAGTGCAGCTGGAGTGCAGCTGCCTGCAGTATGCGTGTATTAAGTTTAAAGTCATGCTTCTTGCGCTTACTCTTCTGATCTGTTAATTGGGTCGATCCTATAGCGTTTCATGTGGCTTTTGCTAAGTTTAGCCTCACGAAGATCTTGTTTGCTTGAATTCATACAACTCCTTCTTCTCATTTAGCCGAGTCTTGCATTTTATTTGCGGATTCTGGTGCCATATAAAAGTTTCTCATAGTCATAGCTCAAGAGCTAATGTCTCCTGACTGCTAAGTACAGGGCCTTCTTTGTTGAGAAGAACTTGAGACTTCCGGCCAAGATGGAGGCATAGGTGGACACACTGTGCCTCCTCGCACAACCAAAATTAAGGACAATGAAGATTTAGAAACAAGAAAACAACCAAAACTGATAGAAAATTGAACTGTATGGAAGTCCGACAACCATTCACCCATACCGGTAAGAGGGGCGGAGTTGCAGCAGGAAAAAGTGGAGGTTGGAGGACCCGGGCGCGCAGGCAGCGGCTGGCAGACCCCAGGCATGGGGTGGCAATGGACAGACCCAGTGAGACCAAGCAAGGCGGCTGGCTGACCAGGTGGTCCCACATATGTGCATAGATAATCCAGGCGAAAATGGGGAACAAGACAGACCTCGCAATCCAGGACCCCAGTGCTAGGAAATAAAACCTAAAAACACCAATTGAAAACGCTTGTGGGGGTTGAGGTGCCAGGATAGACTCTCAGCCTCACAGGAGAGTTTGTTGGAGAAACCCACAGGGTCCTAGAATGTGCACAAGCCTACCCACATGGAAATCAGCACCAGAAGGGCCCAATTTGCTTGGGGAAAGCGGCAGAAGGGACTGGAATCTGAGAGAGAGTGGAGCAAGCACCATTGTTCCCTCTCGGTTCCCACCCCCACATACAGTGTCACAGCCCAGCAATTGGGCTGCCCCACTCTGGTGGACACCTAAGGCTCTGCTGCCCTTCACTACATAACAGCCTCGACCAGACTCCCCCAAAAAACAAACCCAGAAAAACCCCCAAAATGGCTCAAACGGGAGAACAGATCAAAGCCCCAGAGCCAATTCATCTAAGCAACCAAGAAATAGCCAACCTATCAGATGCACAGTTCAAAGCCCTGGTGATCAGGATGTTCACAGAACTGGTTGATTATGGTCGCAAATTAGATGAACAAATGAAGGCTACAATGAGTGAAATGAAGGAAAACACAGGGAACCAATAGAGATGGGAGGAAAACTGGGACTCAGATCAACGGAGTGGACCAGAAAGAAGAAACAACCAATCAGGAAAGAATGAAGAAACAAGAATTCAAAAAAAAATGAGGAGAGGCTTTGGAACCTCCAGGACATCTTTAAATGTCCCAACATCCAAACTATAGGGGTACCGGAAGGGGGAGAGGAAGAGCAACAAGTGGAAAACTTATTTGAACAAATAACAAAGGAGAACTTCTCCAGTCTGGCAAAGGAAATGGACTTCCAGGAAGTCCAGGAAGCTCAGAGAGTCCCAAAGAAGTTGGACCCAAGGAGGAACATACCAAGGCACATCATAGTTACATTAGCCAAGATTAAAATGAAGGAGAGAATTCTAGAAGCAGCAGGGGATAAGGGGACAGTCACCTACAAAGGAGTCCCCATCAGACTGTGAGCTGATTTCTCAAAAGAGACCTGACAGGCAAGAAGGGGCTGGAAAAAAGTATTCCAAATCATGAAAGTCAAGAACCTACATCCAAGATTGCTCTATCCAGCGGAGCTGTCATTTAGAATGGAAGGGAAGATAAAGTGTTTCCCAGGTAAGGTCAAGTTAAAGGAGTTCATCATCAACAAACCCTTATTATATGAAATGTTAAAGGGACCTATCTAAGAAAAAGAAGATAAAAAATATGAACAGTAAAATGACAACAAACTCACAGATATTAACAACCACACCTAAAACAAAAGCAAACTAAGCAAACAGCTAGAACAGGAACAGAAACACAGAAATGGAGAACACATGGAGTGTTAACAACAGGGGAGTGGGAGGAGGACAGAGGGGGAAAAGGTACAGAGAATAAGTAGCATAGACGGTGGGTAGAAAATAGACAGGGGGAGGGCAAGGATAGTGTGGGAAATGTAGAAGCTAAAGAACTTATGACTCATGGACATGAGCTAAAGGGGAAAATGTGGGTGGGAGGGGGTGTGCAGGGTGGAGGGGAATGATGGGGGAGAAATGGGACAACTGTAATAGCATAATCCATAAAATATATTTTAAAAAAAGGAAAAAAGAAAAGAACTTGAGTCAGATGTAAGACCGTACACTCACAGGTGGACGTGGCTTATGTTTGAGGAACTTCACCTCTTAACAAGGAAAAGGGAGCATACGAAATCACCTGCATCCTTCTGTCATAGGTAGTCTACCCCCATAGAAACTGTTTTATTATATTTTCTGTAGAAAGGTATATAAACATTTAATTATAAAAGTAATAAATGGGCATTGGAAAATGCTAATAACATAGAAGTGTAGAGACTAAAATTTAAAGCTTTTTCTTAAAATTGTACACTGTAGGGTATAACCATAGTCAATAATGATTTGATTTTTATCCTTCCCTGGATTTAAAAACAATGCTTACGTAAAAAAACCCAGCATATGTAAATTGCACATGTGTGCACGCGCACGTGCACGTGCTTGTAGATGTATGTGAGCGCGCTGCCCCGACACACTGTTTTTCTCCTGCACCACAGTCTGTTGTGGTCACTTAAAAAATATGTTTGTTTGTTTGTTTGTTTATTAGGAGAAGGGAGGGAGAAAGAGGGAGAGAAGCATTATTGTACGAGAGAAATATCCATCGGTTGCCTCTAGCACGCCCCCAACCTGCGACCTGGCCTGCAACCCAGGGTTTGCAGGACGACACTCCATGCCACTGAGGGCTGTTGGGGTCACTTTCCATGCCTGTGCACATACGTGGGTGTAGATGTACATCCTTTTAGAGCATGGACATTTTGTAAAAAATTGAAATCCGTATTGATTGCCCATTATTTTGCTCTTACGATCAGCGAGGCATGTGCCATTCTTGTTTGTGTATTTTTGCACACCCCTCCAGTTACTGTCTTAGAGGAGAGGTGTGGCAGTCGAGTTGCTCGTTGGAGCGTCTTCTAGGGAGGTGGTGCCGCCTGTGCTCCTGATAGCCGAATGTGAGCCTGTCCGTTCCCCAGGCCCTAACCGGCGCTGGGGCCACCACTTCATACAGTCTTTCTCGGTTGGCTAGGGTAAAAACTTGTGTCTGCTGTTAATTTGCATTTCTTTGTGTATTCCTGAGATGTAGCATGTTTGGGCCACTTGCATTACTTTTTTGAATTATCATTTCATTCTTTTGCCCTTTTTCTAATAAGTTCTTCATCTGTTTTCTTTCTGATTTTTGATTTTCTTTTAAAATTTTTTTAAAAGTTTGTTTATTAATTTTAGAGGGGAAGGAAGGGGGAAGAAAAACATCCAGTGGTTGCCTTCTGTATGTACCCCTATGGGAATGGAACCCACAACCTTCTGGTGTACGGGACGATACTACAACCAGCTGCGCCATGCTGCTCAGGGCATGTTTTTTCCTTAAAAAAAAAAGGATTTTATTTATTTTATTTTTAGAGGGGAAGGGAGGGAGGAGAGGGAAAGAAACATCAGTGTGTGGTTGCCTCTTGCTTGCCCCCAACTGGGGCTCTGGTTCGCAAACCAGGCATGTCCCCTGACTGGGAATTGAACCAGTAACCCTTCGGTTTGCAGGTCGGCGTTCAGTGTGTTAGGGTGTCATCCCAGACAACTCTGTCGTGCCAGAGTTGCGTGTTCCATCCCAGGTCAGGGCACATGTAAGAAGCACCCAGTGAGTGCATCAATAAGTGGGACAGCAAATTGATGTTTCTCTCTCTCTCTCTCTCTGTCTTTCCCTCCCTCCCTCCCTCTCTTTCTCTTTGTTGCTCCCTTCCTCCCTCCCTCCCTCTCTAAAATCACTGAGTGAAAAAAAATGTACGCATATTTTTTTTCCTGGCTAGTCCACCTATATTTTAATTTTAATTTTTAAATACATTATGTGCTTCTGGCAGACCTCTGAGTCATGCCATCAGACTGAATTTTTCTGGCCTTGATAGCATATCTAGGAAAGTCTTTCCCACCAGTTATTAAGCATTCTCCCTAGATTTTCTTTTCTGTTTTGAATTTTTATCCTTAGGTGTTTGATACAGATAAACCTTTATATATATAACTGTGTGTGTGTGTGTATATATATAAACATGCGTATATAATAAGCATATAATATATGTGACTGTAAGCATGCACATAACACACGCAAGGTGAGACAGAGCTCTGATTTCCAGCCCCTCCACCCTCCTCCATTAGATGCCTATTACTGAATTATTTATTCTTTGCACTGATCTGAAATGGGGTCTCTACCTTGTGCTTTATCTGGATGTTCTCGTTCACTGGTCTGTGCGTTCGGCGCCTGCGTGAGGACCGCACTGTTTTCTCCCTCCCTGTACACACTGGTTTGGTCTCCTTCATCTAAGAGGTGGAGAGAAACTGCTGCTCCTTTTCTAGTAAACGTCTGTGCGACTTCCTGGTAGAGGTTCGTTTGTTTCTCTAAATGATCTATTACTAGTTTTTATCAGTTGAGACCACAGTTTTTTTCCTTTGGCAGCAGCAGTTGTGGGTTGATGAAGAAAACTAATTAAGGCAACTTTTCTTGCCACTGAAAATTGAGTTGTCGTAATGTGCAACCTTCGTTTCTCTAGCGTTGTCTCCCAGCTCTTCCCATGCCTGAGAACACATCAAAGGTGAAAGTACTTCTAGGGGTTGGTGGGCGAGTGCCCTTCAGGTCTGAGACCGATGGTCAGCCGTCTGGGCGGCCCGGCCCTTGGCCCAGCACGAGGGCTGAGTATGTGGACCGTGTGTGCGTGGTGTTGCGTGCACATCGTGAGGGGCACGTTGGGGAAGTGCCGGTCTGGTTGGAGCGCCCCAGCTTTAACTGGTCCCCTTTGTAGGGCATTGTGGCTGGTCTGGAGTTCACATTTTGGGAGTTAGAGTTCTTTTTCTCCTAAATTTTATAACTGTGGCAAACTATACATAACATAAAACTTACCATTCTAACCATTTTAAGCGTGCAGTTCTTTGGTGTCAAATAAGTTCGTGGTTGCGCAATTACCACCACCATCCCTCCTGTGCACTTTTCCTCTTGGCCCAAGGGAAACTGTGTCCCCATCAAACACGCCCGCCCCGTCCCCTGCTCCCCCTGGCCCTGGCCCCTGCAGTCTGGCCCCCGTCTGTGTGGGCTTCGCTGCTCTGCGTAGACGGCTCCGTGTCCCTTGGGGCCGGCTCGTTTCCACGCAGCGTGCCGTCCTCAGGGGTCGCCCACAGTGTAGCCTGTGCCAGAACTGCCTGCCTTTTTTAAGGCTGAGTGATACTTCATCAGGTGTGCGCTCCACCTTGTCCGTTCACCCACCGATGGTACCTGGGGTGCTTCCACCTCTGGGTCTTATGGCTGACGTTGCCGTGGACTTGGTTGCACGGACCCGAGAGCTGGTCCCCTCGTGAGGACTGTCTTTCCTCCATTGTCTCGCCTCGTGGTCGAACACCCCCGTCTGAATTGGGCTTCCATCACTCTGCTGAAACTGCCTTCTGAGCTCGCCGGTGGTCTTGGAGCTGTTAAATATAAGGAGTATTTTTCAGTGCTTATTTTATTTGCTTTTCAAGTGTTATCCGAGCCAGTTGACCACGCCTCTCTCCTTGGCCCCTGGTTTTTCTCCCTCGTGCCAGGTGTTCCTTCTTGATCTCCTCTACCTGGCATCTAAAAGTAGAGTTTTGTCAGGGCTTGAGACTAGACCTCCTCTGTTATGTGGGTATTTCTCGGGAATCAGACCGAGGCCCTTTACTTGTCAAGTTGTGTTTTGAGCTCAGTGCTCTGGAATGCCACGGCCGCGCCGCCTGCCTGGTGTCTGGAGGTCCGACTGGCCGCCCCTCTCAGCGGGCCGCAGTGGAGCTTGTGGCTTCCTCTCTGTGTCTGTCTCCATAAAGGGCGCTCACTCCCAGGGGCCCAAGTCAGACCTGGCGGTCAGTGTTAAATCAGCCTTTACACTTAGAATAGCTTTGGAGTCCCAGGAAAATGACTGGAATATTACAGAGTTCTTGTGTACGCCGCACGCAGTCTCCCCCGCTAACGTGGCTGCGGTGCTTCTGTCCCAGGCAGTCAGCCGGTGCTGACGTGTTATCAGCGGAACTCAGGGTGTTTGGGTTTCCTCGGTCCTCCCCTAGTGTCTGTTTCTGTTCCAGGACCCCGTCCAGGATGTCACATTACATTTAGTCATCATGTCTCCTTAGGCTTTTCGGGACTGGGGCAGTTTCTCAGACTTGCTCTGTGTGTGCTGACCTTGACAGATCAGCTGTTTTGTGTGACGTCCTTCCCTCTGGGTCGGTCCGCCGCTTTTCCCCCGGTCAGGCGGGACCGGTGGGCCCGGGAAGGAGGACCGCAGGGCTGCAGTGTCCTTCCTGCCACATCCGTCAGCAGTACCCATCGCTGATGACAGACGCTAGCCCCGTGCCCCTGGCTGGCTAGTGTTCATCAGGTTCCTCCCTTTGAAGTGCGAAGTTTTCCCTTAGAGGCCATTTTTGATACCCCCTTCTTTTACTTCATGTTGAAGCCAAACCTGTAGGTTGCGTTCCCAAATTTTTATCCCGTCCAAATCACTCTTTACAGTCAGCACTCCAGTCCGAGCCAGGCGGCGCCCTGCCCTGACCTTGTTCTGTCCCTTCCGAGCCCAGGCTCCGCTCCGTTGCCAGACTGGTCTTTCAGAGGCGCCAGTTGGGTTTTGGTGCCCCCTTTCCTGAACCTTTGAATGATTTCCTGTCGTGCTTGCTGCCATGTCAACTTCTCATCGTGGCGCACAGGGCTCATGTAGTCTTGTCTGTCGCCCTCCAGCCTCCTGCCGAGCCCCTCCCCCCTGGTTCCCTGGTCCAGCCACTGGTTTTTCCCCCTCAGTTCCCCTACGCTCTCAGGCCCTCGTTGTCCCGTTGCCTTTGACATGCCATTTCTTCCGCCTGGAAGATGGTTGGTTACCCTCCACCTTGCCACCCCTCAGCTCTCAGCTAATATGGTGTTTTCTGGGAAAATTTCTTAGTCCCCAGCAGTATCAGTGAGACACCCTTGCTTTGTGTTTCCATGGTATCATGTGCATCTCCTTCACTGTTCACAGGGCCTGCTCGACCTGCCCTGTCTGAACCCTCTCCTCCTGGGCTCAGATAGACAAGGCTGAGACCTTCTCTGCTCTTCACGGTGCAGCTTGGCGCCCCGTGCAGAGCCTGTGCAGAGTCTGCCAGAGTCGGGTGCTCAGTAAATATTTGTGGATGAATGATTTGTTCTTTTCTTTTTTAAGTATATTTTATTGATTAGGCTATTACACTTTTCCCAATTTCTCCCCCTTTATCCCTTCTCGGCCCGGCACCCCGCAACCCTCCAGCATTCCCCCTCTTAGTTCATGTCCATGGGTTGTACATTAAAGTCCTTTGAGCTCTCGGTTTACTATACCATTTTTGATGTCTCCCTGTCTATTTTATGCCTACCAATTACACTTCTTATTCCCTGTACCTTTTCCCCTCTATTCTGCCCTTTCCCCTCCCCACTGAAATCTTTCCATGTGATCTCCATTTCTCTGATTCTGTTCCTGTTCTAGTTGTTTCCTTAGTTTTTGTTTGCATTGTTTGTCTTTTCTTTTAGGTTCATTTGTTGTTAGTTGTGAGTTTGTTGTCATTTTACTGTTCATATTTTTTATCTTCTTTTTCTTAGATAAGTCCTTTTAACATTTCATATAATAATGGCTTGCTGATGATGATGAACTCCTTTAACTATACCTTATCTGGGAAGCACTTTATCTGCCCTTCCATTCTAAATGATAGCTTTGCTGGATAGAGTAATGTTGGATGTAAGTCCTTGCCTTTCATGATTTGACTGCTTCTGCCCAGCCCCTTCTTGCCTGCAAGGTTTCTTTTGAGAAATTAGCCGACAGTCTTATGGGAACTCCTCGGTAGGTAACTCTCTCCTTTCCTCTTGCTGCTTTTAAGATTCTCTTCTTTAATCTTGGGTAATGTAATTATGATGTGCCTTGGTGTGTTCCTCCTTGGGTCCAACTTTTTTGGTACTCTTTGAGCTTCCTGGACTTCCTGGAAGTCTATTTCCTTTGCCAGATTGGAGAAGTTCTCTTTCATTATTTTTTCAAATAAGTTGTCAATTTCTTGCTCTTCCTCTTCTCCTTCTGGCACCCCTGTGATTTTGATGTTGGAATGTTTAAAGTTGTCCCAGATGCTCCTAAGCCTCTCCTCATATTTTTGAATTCTTGTTTTTTCATTCTGTTCTGGTTAAATGTTTATTTCTTCCTTCTCCAAATTGTTGATTTGAGTCACAGTTTACTTCCCTTCACTGTTGGTTCCCTGTATATTTTTCTTTATTTCACTTTGTATAGCCTTCACTTCTTCCTTTATTTTGTGGCTGTACTCAGTCATTTCAGTGAGCATCCTTATTACCAGTGTTTTGAACTCTGAATATGATAGGTTGACTGTCTCTTCCTCACTTAGTTGTTTTATGGAGTTTTGATCTGT
This sequence comes from Anoura caudifer, assembly GCA_004027475.1. Taxonomy (NCBI): domain Eukaryota; kingdom Metazoa; phylum Chordata; class Mammalia; order Chiroptera; family Phyllostomidae; genus Anoura; species Anoura caudifer. The sequence goes on from PVKU01000844.1 coordinate 140,489, forward strand.
TCTTTCATTGGGGTCATAGTTCTTTGTCTCGGTGCAGCTGTTACATTGGTAAGGGGTGGAGCCTTAGGTATTCACTAGTACAGGGTGGCCTACTTCGCTGCATTGTGTCACTGTCTGTGGGAGAGGGGTTAGAGAGGGAACAATGCCACTTGCTGTGCTCTTGCCCCACTGTCAGTCACCTCTCCTGCCACCCACAAGCGAATTGCTCCCTTCTGGTGCCGATTCCTGGGTCGGTGGGTTTGTGTACATTCCAGGACCCTGTGAGTCCCTCCAACAGACTCTCCTATGAAACAGGGTGTTTCTCCCACCACCGCAATCCCCACAGGTTTTTACAGCCAGAGGTTTTGAGGCTTTATTTCTCCACACTGGACCCCTGGGTAGAGCAGTCTGTCTTGCTCCCCAGTTGTTCCTCCCAGATTATTTGCACATGAATGTGGGACCACCCTGGCTGCCAGGTGCCATCTTGCCACGTATCCTCTTTGCTTCGGCTGCCCATCTCTGCCCCTCCTACCAGTCTGGATGAATGTTTCTTGTTTAACTCCTTGGTTGTTGGACTTCATGCAGTTCAATTTTTTGATAGTTCTGGTTGTTCGTTTTTAAATTGGTTGTTGTCCTTCTTTTGGTTGTGCAAGGAAGTGAAACATATCTACCTACACCTCTGTCTTGGCTGGAAGTCTGAATTTGTCTCTTAATTAAAGTAGTAGAACTGCAGAATGGGAAACAATTACTCTTCCTTCTTTGCATACAAGCATGCAAGTAAGTCCTTGTCTTTTTTTCTGTTGTTCTACTGATTTAAATCCCACATGTATCCTTTTAAAGGTATTGTGTGTGGTGCTGTGATAGGTGCAGCAGTGAGTCTGGAAAGTGTGTCTCACCCTTGAGGACCTATCTGTTCTTTCGTTGCCTGTCTTCCTACCGCGTGTGGAGCTCCTTGTGTGGAGTGCGGGCAGGACACTGACACTGAGGGTGTCAGTACCTTCTTGACCCTCAGGGCTGGAATCGTGTGTCTTGAACTTAACCTTAGTCCGTCTGCAAAACGGGGGTAGCAGCGCCCTGCTCGTGAAGCTTGGGAAGACTCAGATGAGAAAAGTGTGAGCTGCCCAGCATCGCAGTTGTGGTGACCAGAGCTAACGGCTGTGGCTTTTTAGGTCCTAAGCACCAGGCCGAGCAGCGTTTATCACCTATTTTCATTAATTTTCTCGGCACCCCTGTGAGGTATGGATGTTATTATCTTCATGCTATAAGCGAAGAAAGTGAGCCTTAGTTTAAAAATTATTTGTTCAAGGTTGTAGAAGCAGGAAGTGGTGGTGCTGTTAGCTCAACCCAGGATCGCTTGGCATGCCCGTAAAGCCCAGAGAGGACCCCGGATTTCCTGGGTAGCCATGCGGCCTGTCAGCGCAGCTTTATTCTTCTGGGTGTTAAAGACTTTTTAGGCATGTGTTGGCATTTAAAAATTTTCTCGATAGTCTTGGGAGGGCGGACCGCATTCAGCTGTCACCAGCTGGAGCTTAGTTTTTGCTTTACACCGTGGCAGCTTTGCCAGCTGTGACTGGTACGGAAGGAGGCAGGGCGCGTGTGGGGACCAGGGGGTGGGTCGGACCCACCCGCGCAGTTGTCTTAAAGTGAGAATTGTGGGCTCGTCTGGGAGTTGACTGAAAATGCAGATGGTTCAGCTCCTCTTTTGATGCACTGAACTGTACCCTTGTAGGGGTAGGGCTCGGTGACTATTTCTACAAATGACTTGGCTTAAATAGGGGATTCTCAGTCGGTGAGAATCAGCGAATAGAGGCAGTGGGAAGTGGAGGGACATTAATGATCCCGGCGTGAGCACGGGTCAGCGCGGTGAGTGAGCTTAGAGGCAGGCCACCAGGATGGAAGTCAAGTCAGCACCAGGCCTGTCTGTTTTTCCCTTGTGTTCTGCTTCTTACAAATGGACGTTTGGGGCACTTTGGCGTATGTTCTGTTAATCTTCTCCCTAGTGAGATAGTACCAGAAAAGAATGGGGTATTGACTGGGACACAGTTGACATAATACATACAAGTCTGAGAAAAAATTTAAGAATATTTGATGAATTTAAATGTCATTTGCAAAGCTAGGACCATGTCAGAAGTTGATTTCAAATAGTCTCTTTTTAGAGAAGCTATGCCAAATTGCCCTGACTTTCAATTTAGAAAAGATGGTAAGTTCAGGATTGTGGCTAATATGAAAGTTAGTAATCAATATTAAATGATTAAGAATACAGTGTTTATGTATTTATTCATTTCAAACGAGGAGGATTCTTTTATGCCTCTTACCGAGGAGACCAGCAGCAGACGGCCGGTTCCAGAGTCAGGCTGCTGCCCAGGGACGGTGTCTCTCCCAGGGCTCAGCCCCCGCTGCGCGGGCCGCAGGGAGAGGCTGAGCCCGTCTCGTGCCTGCCTCCCCGCTCTGAAACAGCTTTTTTGATGTACAGTTGGCACTTAATAAATCGCACATACTTAAAGTGAACAGTTGACAAGTGTGCACACGCACACACCACGCAGCCGTCACCTTCCACCCCAGTGAACGTTTTCATCACTCTGAAAGTTCCCTGGTGCTCTGTGCCTCCCTCCTTTATCACTTTGTGGCATCTTCGATGCTATCGGAAAAAAATTGCATTGTCGAGGATAAAGTACTAGGTGGCAAGTTATTTAATTTGTAGTGTCAGCTTTTGTTTTCTTTTTGAGGGCTGTAGTGGAAACAATGCGATGATTGTAGGTATACATCGCTGAATCATTTACAGAGTGTGTGAGAAACAAACAGGGCAGACTCTGTTGGGGAAGCTCCACACAGGAAGCCTCTTCTCAGAAAGGCTGACAGGTAGAGCGGCTCCCGATGGGGCAGGGGAAGAGGGAGGAGGCGGTGCACCAGGTGTCGGAGCCACAGACTTGAAAAGGCCAAATGCTTTTGTCTTGGTTGTTCAATGTGTGGTATTTCTAACACGCTGAAAAACTGACATCAGTTCTAACCTGGAAGGAAAATAGATATGTAAACTCAAGGATAGACTTTACTCAAGTGCGTTTTATTCTAGGAAATTGTCTGTTCTATTGGATGACATGTTGATGATTTACTTATTGATTGATATTTATAATTTATAGATTGATTTTTTTTGTTCCATCCCTGTGTAGATAATTTTTTAGTTTATTTGAGCCCAACTGACGACAGTTGCTGGGAAGCAAAACCTCATCAAATTGAGGAAATGCTCCAGAGAGCAGCAGTTCGCACCTTGGTTTATACATTAGAACAGCGTCCCCAACCTTTTTGGCACCAGGGACCAGTTTGCTCACCAGCTTGCTGCTCACCTCCTGCTGTGCGTCCTGATTCCTACCTAACAGGCCATGGACCAGTACCAGTCCGAAGCCCAGGGGTTGGGGACCGCTGCATTAGAACCCAAGGAGAAGATGCAGGGGGGTTGTGTGAAATCCACTGTTGATCAGTTAGGGAGGCGGGAGAGAGCAAAGGGTGGATATCTCTGGGATTGGATGAAAAGTGAAGTGAATGTACAGTATTTTACATGGGTGGACACAGGATAGTTGACAGCTAACTGTGAACGCACGTGTTTCATGGGCCTTGCTCACAAAGGCAAAGAAGTTACCTTGGCGTTCTGCAGGCATGTTATCGGAGATGCAGAAAGGCAGCAGACAGGCTTGTTGGGGTGCAGATTGACTGCTGTCGAGGAATCTGCTGGCCTGGGACGTGACTGCCTGCCATGACTTGATTTTAATTAGGAATTTTTAAAAATTGACTTACTGATTTTTAGAGAGAGATAGGAAAGAGGGATGGGGGGGGAGAGAAACATCGATTTGTCGTTCCACTTATTTATGCATTTATTGGTTGCTTCTGGTATGCGCCCCGACCCAGGCTGCCATGGTTTCCAGTTGGGCAGTTTCAATTTCAGACCATCCCGGCGGTTACTTCAGGTCTCTGAGTTTGTGAGGCCACGATGCAGACTGCCTCCGAGCTTGTCTGGTTTGGTGTGTGGCCCCTTTTTCTGTCCAGTAAGGTTTTGGCTGGACATTTCTCCCTCCGGTCTCTGAGTGCATCTGCTGATGTTGGTTTCTGATGCAGAAAGCGTGTTGCTGAAGCAATAGCTGCTCCGTGAAGAGTCGGTAACATATGTAGGGTGTTTGGCACGGGTTCCTTCAGCTGTCTTCGAGCTTCTCTGGCTTTCTGAATCTTCTTGGCTCTTTGTGTTCATTTCTTTGTAGTTCTTCTGTGAGTTTTGTTTTGAAACGGATATGCTTGTGGTGAAAATGGCAGCACTTCCGTCATGATTTAACCCTGTTAGAAATGGCGTTCTTTGTTCTGTGTCTTTGTACTTGGGAAGCGAGCCAGTTAATTCTCTATGCTTGCAAGTGCTGATCGGTCCTTGGCACCAAAAATAATTTAACACCGAGTACAGGTGGAGTGTGTTGGAAAACATATTTGTGTAAAAAGTTGTCCAGACATTGAGAGCTTCATATGGGTGAGAATTTCCCTGGAAAAGTGTTTTTTGACTTTTGGCTGAACTCCAATGACTTGAGGGTCTTGTGAAAGTGACACTTGTCGTGTTCCTTACTTCAGGGACACCGGCCTGTGGTACAGTTTTCCAGTTAGACCGTGGCAAGCTCGTGTGCTAGTTATGGACATGAAGTGTTGAGGGGTTGGTAGGGTTTTGAGCATTTGCTGTTTAACTCAGTTTCTGGCCGTCATTTCAGAAGGGGACTCTCTTGCAGTAGACTAACCTCTTTCCCTTGATGTAAAAATGTTGGTGCGGCCAGGTAGGGATTTGGTTCAGGTTAAAGACGTCCTGGTGGTCTTTGCATGCACAGTGTTCGTCAAGGCAGGCTGCCCACGGTCCACACCTGGCCCTAATGAAGAAAAGGGGGCTCAGGAGAGAGGAAGATGGGCCGTTGTGGTCCTTGAGGCACTCTGGCTGGGGCCCAGGAAAATGTTTTGTGTCCAAGTCCTTTGGAAAGAAATACAAAGGTCCTTAGGCCCCACAGCTTCTGGAGTTTGGAGCAGAGATGTTCCTTGGACAGATTTGGGGTGAAGCAGACAGTGGTCATGTTGTGTCTGTGGGGAATGTGTGCGCACCCCAGACACCTGCCTCAGCGAGGAGGCTCCGGCCGTGGTTCTGGGTCGCAGCTGTCAGGTGCGCCCAGGGGTGCTTGGGCCTCCAGGCCTCTCCTGACTTACTGTGTGTCCAGGACCCTTGCTGTTGGGGACACAGTAAATTCTGGAAGCCTTAACTTTCCTCCACCCTAGAGTAAACTCATCTGGGAAGCACGACTAAAATCCTTCCCAGATGTTTTTAAATCACCTAAAATTTGGGCTAACTTACTTTTGTGAGTTGGTGAATTTTAGAAATGATTTAGAAGATTTTTGAAAAGCTTCTGTGAGTACTCTAGACTCTTGTTTCCAAGAAGAAATTACTTAATAAATTCATGTGTCTTGGTAATAAAGGGGTTCATAGAAATACTTGATCTGAATACATAGACTTTTTCTCATTCTTAATAGGAAATTTTTTAGTAAAACAAAACTTGACTAATGTTATACCGCTGGCTTCTTGCCTTTTCTTACAAAGATGCTGAAGTGGTCTGAATAACAATGCTACTAAAACAGCATGTGCATCGTTTTGATGGGGTATTGATTCCTTCTGTAGCGTGCAAAATTGCTTGCATGCCTCCCAGCAACAAATACACATGTGACAGGCTTTATGGGAGATGAGCATTCCAGAGGAATGAAATGCTGGTTTACTTTTCAGTAGCTGTGGAACTTAAAGAAAAAATCATGTTTTTAGAAACAAGGCCTCAAGGCACCAACACACTTGTATCTAGCGCAGGAAACTCTGCAGGCTGTCTTTAACAAAACCTAACCAGGGAACAGAAACCTGTTGTTTATGGAGTTTGTTGACAGGCAAGGTCTCGGAGATATTGCGGGTTGGGGTCTGACGTCTCAATGAAGTGAGTGGTAATGTGATCTTTTTGCTGGTGGAGGGTCTTTGTAAAAGAAAAAAGCAGCATCTGAAATGCAAATAAAGAGAAGCCCAGTAAAACGAGGTTTGCCTGGATTTATTGATTGCTCTGAGCCACCAGAAAGGATATACTTACTGTTCCCTTTAATAAAATCATTCTGGGCAGTTGTCAGTATTGAAATCTCTAAGTCGTTTTGGAATTTGATAATATTGTGGGATGACACTGACTAGGAGGCTGGAAGGAGAGATGGAACTTAAAGTGCGTTTCCGCTAGTTGTGCTCCCCTTTACTCTCAAGTTGGGGAGCTCTTGTCGACGCTGCCTGCTAGGGATTAGGGTGCTGGAATCAGGGGAGGTAGGCGACTGAGGGTTATGCCATCATGGTGGCATCCGTCCTGTTTGCTAGCAAAGTGGACATGGAAATTAATGTAACTATTAATTGTTATGCTTGCTGTTGCCGCAGAGTTGTGTTTGGCATGACGTAGGTGGTTGCTGTAGATTGCAAAGCAAAATCTTGGCTCTCTGCATTCTTCTTAAAACATAACCTCTTTTAGTTTGCTAATGGGGAAGATAAATGAGTAATAGCATTTGTTGAAGAAACTGAAGCCTAACCTGTCAGATGCTTTTTTCCCCTGTAAGATAGTCCTGGTGTCCAGTTTCTATTAGTTCCGTGTAATTCCAGTAGAACTAGCAAGTGATTTTGCTTCAAATGTCTTTTTGCCCCTGTGCTGTGAGAGTTGATGTGAGAACAGATCTTAATAGATATAGTTACACAGTTTATTTTATCATGTATCACTTTATTGCTGTCTTCTAGAACATTGTTACACTAAATGTTCCAATAATGGAAATTTTATGCAGCTACTTCAAATGAAACAAATTTGCAAAACTCAATTTTGGAACTCATTCCTTGAGGAGAGGAAAAAAAAAACTCACCATGCTGTGACCAAATTAGATTTCTGATAAGTTGGCAACTTGTCAAACACCGTCATTCCCAGAAACCAGGGTGTGGGGTCTGGTAGAAGTGTCAGTGCTTCTCAATTTATAATTGGGGTTATTTTGGATTTTAATATGATTGAATGGTTAATTTCATACAAAAATTTGGTTGGTAACAGGTAATTAAAATTTGGTGTTGTACTTAAATAAAATGGCTCTACATGAAATCAGGAATGACTGTGTTCAATTACCGGGGAGCCTTCTTTTCAAGAACTGCGTTTTAATTTCTCAGCGATGTCAGTTTTACTTACTGGAGCTCCTTTGTTTTGCAGAGATCATGATGCAGCCGCCCTTTTGGATTTCTTTTTAATAATGTGTGACCCTTCACCTTTGATCCCCTGACCTGCATTACCTTGGTAACCATTTCATTTTTTAATTTAATTTCATTTTTTAATTTTGGTGTGCAAGCTGTAACATTTCATCTCTCAAAGTGTAACGCGTTGATTTCCTCAAATAGAGATATCCCTTTGAGCGATAAATTTGCAAAATGCTGTCTTCATTTTCTGTATTAAAATTCATTTCAGCTTTTAAAATAAAATGTAATCTGTGTTTTCATCCTTTTAAAATTTTAGTTTAATGAGTACATTTCCCCATACAGTATATCTCTGTTTCTATTCATATTTTGCAATAGCTAAATTAACTTGTAGTTCACACAGATCTCTCTCTCACCCCCTCCCTCCTTCCTTCCTTTGCTCTCTCTCCTCCCTCTCGCCCCCTCTCTCTTTCTCCCTCTCTCCTTCCCTCCTTCTCTCTCTCTCCTCCTCTCTCTCGCACACACACCACACACATGGCACCACAACCCCTTCCGTCTCACATCAGCGCCACACCCTCCACCTTTTTTCAGATTAACTCCTGTTTCTTCTAGAAATCGTGGCAACTTGAATTTATTACTCGTAGCTGCCACATTCTACAGCCTTAGATTACATTTTGCATTCTCGAGTATTGTTGGGAGAAAAGGTTTAGCCCTTTAATTCCATGTATGGTATGGGCTAGAAGATGAGAATGCTGTCTCATTTCCAAAATTCACCTTTCTCCTTTAATATTTCATTTCTTTATTTGAGGCATAAGTTGAGAATAAGCAGCCTTTTACTGACATGATCAGAAATGTCCTTTTGTGACTGCCGAAGTCTGGTCAGCTGTGGCGGCCCATGCACCAGGTCCCTTGATGCCGTATGCTGTTTTAGGGCTGTTTTCAGACAATGCTTTTTTTATTGTGGTCTTCGTTTTAGAAAATTCTTATTCCAAAGCAAACCCAAATCTAAAAACAAAAGTCAAACTTGAGTTTATTGTTTGAACTGGAAAGATATTCCCAAGAAATCGTGTTCTTAAAAAAGATCATGTGAGATCTCTTAGCATGGCCTATGGAAGCACAGATTATTTTTTAAGTGTCTCATTATTTTATTGTCTCACATTTAATGCTGATGCTTTAATTGCACACAGCTGAAGCTGCTAAATGAGCACTGAAATGGATGTAAGTCCTTTCTGAGCTTTGTTGATACCTATAAAAGTTTATGTCATTCATTAGAATCTCAGATGAAAATTAGTTGTAGCGAGCTGTTCGTTGGTGATGGGGACGCTTACAAACTCTTCTTCAGGCTTACCAGCTCGTTCTTGTCGGTACAACCTACGTAGCTGGAAAACTGCTTTGGCCTGTTGGGTGTCTTTTCCCAGAATCACAAAGCATCAGCTGCGAAATGCAAATAGGTAAAACATCTTACGATCATAAAGCCAGAAAGTACGTGGAGTAAATGTCCCAGTAGTTGGGAGCAACTAATTTATCCAACTTTGCATTTTAAGGTGATTTTTAATGAAAATGCTTTCAGCACTGTGTAGGAATGTTCTCCCCATCCTATCTTTTATTCGTGCCTCTGATCGCATGTCCTTCCCCACCCCCACCCCACTCCCAGGTGTCCCGTAGCTCGCAGACTGTGAGACTCACTGGCTGAGCCAGGGGCTGGCAGCCCCACCCCTCTTGCTCAGGCAGCCCTGAACTCGCCAGAGCCTGGGGGCGAGCCGTCTGGGGGTCCCTAGAGAGTCACAGCTCCCTGCTGGGAGAAGAGGGCCTCGCACATGTCCCCTTGGGCTCCCATGGCATCTAGAGAGAGTCCGATACTTTACTCAGAAGTCCAGTAGGAGCGGAAGAGACAATAGGTGCAGAAGAGAAAGTTTGTTTTTAATTATGATGCTTTATTTTGCATTTGGGTCAATTAGATTTTCTTTAGCGTTTTCTGCTTAATACATTTTAAGATAGTCTAGTTTTTCTAAGACAGCTTCTGTATGGACACATTACTTGTTATCAGTGATCATTGCTTATGTGGTTAGTATTTAGGAATTCTGGTAGATTTTGGCCACATGGATGTAGTTTTTATAACCAGGATTCAACGAGAAAACCTTAGTGTGAGAACCAAGGAACCTGCTTATGACTAGCAGGGTTTCTGGATAGCCATTGGTGTCTTTTAAGTCAGCCACATGAAAGTAAAAAACCCGGATTGAAAGACTTCCACGTTGGTGTCTGGAACAGCGAGTTAGCTGTTTGGCCCCCTCCGTAGGGCTTGTGAGCCATTCTGCTGGTTCTGCCGCGCTTGTGCCTGTGTGAAGTGCGGGCGTTGCGTGTCTCCGACCTGCTTGTGCCTGTGTGAAGTGCGGGCGTTGCGTGTCTCCGACCTGCTTGTGCCTGTGTGAAGTGCGGGCGTTGCGTGTCTCCGGCCTGCTTGTGCCTGTGTGAAGTGCGGGTGTTGCGTGTCTCCGGCCTGCTTGTGCCTGTGTGAAGTGCGGGCGTTGCGTGTCTCCGGCCTGCTTGTGCCTGTGTGAAGTGCAGGCGTTGCGTGTCTCCAACTTGCTGTCTAGGGTTGTTGGCAGGATAAATAAGCCACTGATGACGGAGACGCTAGGAACTTAGAAGAGGTGCTTTTGAACTTAAACTGCGCCCTGTGGCCGGGGCGATGGCAGGTGCAGCCGTCATGCCGAGGGGCCGGGCAGTGACCCTGTGGGGGAGGGCTGGGGGCATGGGCTCAGGGCTGGGCTGCCTTGGGTCAAATCCCGCCTCAGCCCCTTCAGAGGTCTGACTCACAGATTCTTAACCTCTCTGTGCCTCAGTTTCCTCCTCTTTAAAATGGCGGTGACAATAATAGTCTTACTTCCAAGGCCATGATGTGTGCTACGTCCTCACAGCAGGGTGGCGTGCAGCGTGGCCGTGGCTTTGGGGTCCCGGCCAGGCCCTGCCTGCCAGCAGAAGCCCAGGCAGGAGGCCGTTCAGTGAACTGGAGTTCTGGGGGCGCAGATACGCCTCACACAGAGTTGAACTTGGAAAGACTTTCCGTTAGTCTTCTGCCGTTGCCTTGGAGGCTCGTGTGCGCTTCTAGAGTGGGGGGCTGGTGCCAGTGCTGGTGTCTGGAGTGAAATCCGGGCTCCTGACCTTTTGGGGAGAAAAGTTTAGGTGACTAAGAGCTACTTAACCATCGCTGATAGGTGCTTTTGTTTTGGCTGCTTTTGGCTGTGGAGACACAAGAAAAGAAGCCCATGGGAGAGACCCAGAATCGGCACTTACTCTGTCCCTTTTGGGCTCCGTAAGCTAACTAGCTTTCAAGGAGTCAGAGTGCGTTGAACTGATTAAAGGTTTTTACCCAGAGGCCTCAGCACTTCCCCCTACTAGATGACTGGGAAGGACGCCTGCTGTCCCATGTGCTTCCCGGGGCTTCCATAGGTTTTGGTTATCTGAGTCTGGGAGGGAGGTGGTGTGTCACCCCTGTCTGTGCCCAAGAACACTGATGTTCAGGCCCAGCCAGTCAGCGCTCTCAGGTCACACCCCTCATCAGGTGCAGACCTGGGCCCCAGACCCGGCACTGCCCTTGTCCTGGCACCTGCCGTGTGACTCTGCCTGGCAAACCCCGTTGCACCCCTGACAGGAAATGGTTCTGCCCTCTGGTTACAGGGACCTCAGCTGTGCTCCCTACCACCCCCACTGCCAGCACCCTGACTTAGTAAGGCCTCCAGCCACCTGCCGCCACCACCATGCCCTCCAGGAAGGCCCTGCCGTTCAGGTGGTACTTGTAGGGACTTCCTCAGTCATGGCTGCACTCCGGTCGCTGGTACAGCTTTAAAATGCGGAGCTTTGGCCCCATCCCAGACTCTTGTGCCGCTGCTCAGCAGGGAACCACTGGCCGATAGGTACAGAAATACAGGAAGAGTGTACATTATAAACAAGAGAAAAAGTGAATAATTTGTGCACATGTGGACCTGTGCTTCCAGGACCTGGGCCAGTGCTATTAATCCCATTACAGGTAGCTACATTGTAACCTAAAGTGGGCCTTCATGGGGCTGCCCATCGTCAGCACCCTTTCTGTGGGGAGAGTCCCAGCCATCTTCCCTGTGGAATATAGTCTCCTGTAAATGGGTATTTGACCCCCACAAAAACCAGGCTAGAAGCGAGCCCAGGGCCAGGTGAAATTGAGGACCACACCTCTGTCGCCTTCACACTTTTACCTTTCTTTTTCCTCCCCCTCGTTAAGGAGGTTGCTTTTTCCACTCCTTCCTCTCCTCTTCCTCCCAGCATCTCCTCTCCTTTCTCATTTTCTGTGTAGCAGATGCTGGTGGGTGCATATCTGTCATAGGCAGGAAAGTAAATCCTTCTAGGGGCCTGGCATATAGTAGTGTTCAGATGGACAGTTCTTGGTTTGTTTTAGAACTTACCTTTCAAAGGGGCAGTACTACCTACCCCTCATTAGACTAAAAACGGCTAGATTTGTTTGTGGCTGGCTGTGCTAACAGGGGTGGCTTATGGGGAAGTTGAGGTCTCTGAGCCCGAGGGGGTTAGAGAGTTGAGTTAGAGAGTTTGAGGGGTGCCAGGCGGCAGTCCCTGGCGGGACAGAGGGCCGGCAGTGGGCTGGACGGGGCTGCTCCAGGGGCACAGATCTCAGGCTTCCCGAGCCCCTGTGGCGCAGTCCTCAGAGCCGAGGGGTCTGGGGTCCTGGGCTGGAGCCCTCGTTTCAGTGGTGATGAGCCCGCTCCCGAGGGGCAGCCCTTCGTCGAGGCTGCTCAGGCACCGCTGCTCCTCCATCACATAACCGGGGGGGGGGGGGAGCAGAGTGCAGGCCGTGACACCCTGAGGGCCTTGAGAGGGACGAGCAGTGGTCAGAGTCACCGACACCCCTGCCCCACTCACAGGAGCCAGTTTCCCAGGGCAAGCTCATGAGGCCCCCACCCCGCGGGGAGGCTCATCGCCGAGGAGGCACCGCGAGTCCGTTCAGATGGCCCTCAGCCCCTCTGCCCCTCTGGGTGCAGGTGCAGTGAGGAGGCCGAGGTCGATCGCGTCGGAGGAAGATGCAGGGGCATTTCTGTCCTTCTTCAGTGGAAACCTGCCCTGGCCAGGAAGAGGAAGGAGGTGGCGGCAGCAGGATCACCGCCCGCTGTGCCCCTGGGAGACGCGCTGGTGGTCTCCCGCGGCTAAGCCACACGTTTCAGACTTCCACACCCACCTTTTCTTCTTCTTCTTCTTTTTTTAATCCTTACCTGAGGGCACTTTTTCCTTGCTTTTAGTGAGAGGGGAAGGGAGAGAGAAAGAAACATTGATGCAAGAGGGACGCATCAATTGGTTTCCTCCAATGCATGCCCAGACTGGGGGTTGAGGATTGAACCCACAACCTAGGCACATGGCCTCACTGGGAACCGAACCCTCAACCTTTTGGTCATGGGACGATGCTCCAGCCAGCTGAGCCACACCTCCCAGAGCCCACACTCGTCTCTAGGTGGGTTCGGAAACAGACCACACGGCAGTCACGTAGTGCATGCGCCTGCCTCGATTTGTGCCGTGCAGGCCGCGATCACCCAGCCCTTTCTCGGCCCCCTGCGCTGATCCTGCTGAGGATTTTACCCCTTTAGTCCTTCAGTTTCCTGAGGAGAAACCGGGGCCCTCCCTTCTCTTGTGGTCACCATCCACACAAGAGGACCGTTGGGGCGGTCGGTGCTCTGGCCACGGCCATTGGCTCTGCTGTTGTTCGCCCGTGCTGGTGCTTGCACGTAGTAGGCAATCAGCAAACTTTCCTCTGCTTTCCATGCTCGTTAGCACAGGTAATTAAGAACAGGAGCTGATAGACCACGCGTATCTGTGCAGAGATATATCTGTAATTAAAGTTTTAATTAAAGAGATACCAGACCAGGCAGATGGTTCTTACCCCCACTTCCTGTAAACCAGACAGCCACAGCTTTTCCATCTTGCAAACCAGCAAAGTAGAGAGCAGGTAGCACTTGGGGAGGTGCTCCCGAGAGAAGGGGTGCTCCCAAAGGCATAGGTGCTCCCGAGGGGAGAGGTGCTCCATCAACGGGCCATGATCTAATTTGGGGAGCATTCTGCGTGATGCCGAATACAGGGATAATCATTGCAGTTTGAAATGGAAATACAATACATCAAAGTTATGTCCCAACCAAAGCTTTTAAGCCTCAAGTCAAGGGCATTACCATAGCCCAGCTGGTATATCACAAGGCATGTGGTTTTGCTAGATCACAAAAGCTGACAAAGTGTTATTTAGGATCAGCAGCTAAATGCAGTATTCGGTTAGAGTGCTAGCCTGAGTTTTCAGGTCTTGCCACTTCCTGGCAGTGCGGTGTTGAGAGGGGACGTGTGCCCGCCCAGCTCATGCAGGTCCTCTGTGCTGTCCATGTCACCGCGACCTTAATGACCCACCAAGCGCAGAATTTAAAAAACAACCACCACGGGAGATAAGAGAAAAAACATGTTACTTCTCAGACCCTTGCCCCTGTGAGCCATAGCCATTTGTTCTGGCGCCTCACGGTGGGGTCGGCCGGCCGGCTGTGGCACCTTTTGGTGGGGTCCATACCTGTTCGCTGTGACCTCTTGGGACTCCTTAACTCCCGATTTCCTACCCTTCATAATCATTTGCTTAGCCGTGCCACGATTTGCTGGTATTCAGGGCAGGTGGGCAGTTACGCAGTTGGAGTGCGTACTGGTTTGTAGTACGTGCTCCCACCACTTGCGCCTCACTCGATCGCTCTCTCCTGGGTGGAACCATCGCTGGAGAGGGTTGTTTTCTGTGTCGCTGGGAGACAGCTCAGTGTAGAGGGTTAGCAGGTAGTTTCTACTTTGCTTAACTCTGAGTGACCTTATCTTCCCCGTTTCTTCGAAAGGAGGGAAGGCTGTTATATCCAAAAGGGCCCATGTCACCCAGGGGCGTGAGTAGGTATTTGCACTCTACAGACCTTGTCCCAAAGATGGCAGAACCTGGAAGTACTGTCTGTCACAAGTCTTAACGCCCTTGTGAGTCAGAACTCTGTGCCCGCAGAAGCGCCCAGTTCCCGAGAGCTGCAGCTTGCTGAGGGAGACGTGGGGAGGGCGGGTCGCCAGGAGTGTTCTTACCACCTTCTGCTTGGGGGAGGCTTCCGTGGTGTTGCAAGACTTTTGTTGTTAGAAGTCAGTTAAATGTCAGCTGCTTGAATAAACCGTCCACTGTGCTGTGTCCAGGAAACACTGTTAGATCGACACCAAGCTGGGCCGCGAGGGATTAGGTTGGCACTTCCCATGCGGGACTTGAGCCCACCTATGAAGTCTACATCCTCACTTAGGTTAGAGACCGAACACGTGACCTTTGAGTGCACAGCACAGGTTCGGGTGCGGGAGGTTTCTCGTGAGGGGACGTAGTTAGCCATTACGCCTCCCTTTGGGCAGTGAGCAGAGAAACACTAGTGGGCAGACCGCCTGGACCAGGAGGGTTCTGCTTTCTCTTTCTGCCTCGGGTTTTGAGAAGGCGTTGGCTTCCTTGATCCTTGTGTGGTGAAGGAGTGCTCTCCTCGCCCACAAAGTGACTGCATTCAGACACGTTCTCATTCGTTCAGCCAGTGTTTGCTGAATGCCAGCACCAGGCACTGTCCTGCGTACCAGGAATAAAGCAGCAAACAAAACAAGACCATTCCCCTCCCAGCGCTTACGTTCTGGGTCGGGCGGGGAGGGTGATAAACAGAAAACCAGTGACACTACGGGAGTGGTCACGCCCTCCCACCTGGCTCTGAGGAGGTGGGGGCTGTCTCCTCCCCCCACAGGTGGGGTGCTGGGCACAGAGGGGCAGGCACGCCTCGCGCGGCGTCATGCAGCCGGGCCGCCCGCCTCCACATTGGGTGTTCCCAAACACCGCGCTGGCTCGTTTCTGTCACAGGGCGGCCTAGTCTGTGCGTTTCTGAATAGACAAACAAATGTCAGGAGCTAGTAAGGATGGCCAAGACCAGTGAAACCAGGTAAACCGTCTGAAGGGTCCTAACTGTTTAAGTTGTTTGCCGAGTTCAGACGCTACTTAGATGGTGTGACTTGCGCACTGGTCTCCCCTAGGGTGATTTGAAGCAAGTGACTCCCTCCTGTGGGAGTCTGAAGTGAGAGCAGTCCCAGCAGAGGGGACAGCAGGGCTGAGGCCCCCAGGTGGAGGTGGGTTTGGCAATAGCAGAGAGCTGCGGTGAGAAGAGCGCGGGCCGGCGCGTTTGCTTTGAGAGCGTGTGGTAGAGAGGAGGGGCTGAGGTGGCCAGGAGTGATGTCCCAGCGGGACCCCTCGGTCACGGGCAGGTCTTTGATGTTACTGGACGAGAAGGGAAGCTGTTTGAGAGTTTTTGAGCAGGAACAGGACACGATTAAAAGGGCCGCTTTGAATGGAGCACAGACGTGGGCAGGGGTCGCCACAGTACGGCCCAAGGGCCTAATTCAGCCTGTCGTCTGCTTCTGTGCGGCCAGCAAGTGGAAAAGCTTTTTACATTTTCCAGTGGTTGAAAAAAAATAGGATGAACAATAGTATCTTGTGACACACAAAAATGAGATGAACTTCAGAAGTCACTGTCCACTTCAGTTCTGTTTTATCGGAACGGAGCCACGCTCACTCGGTCAAGTATTGTCTGAGGCTGTTTCTGAGCTGCAACAGCCGAGTGGTTAGGACAGACCGTCTGGCCCACAGAGCCCAAAGTATTCCCTCTCCGGCCCTTTAGGGGAAGTTTGCTGACCCTGGCTCAGGGGGCTAGGGACGGAAGCAGGGAGACCCCGATGCAATGGCTGGTGGTGCTGGGAGCAGGGCGGAAGGGAGTGGTCAGCTGCTGGACGTGCCTCAGGAGGAGAGCTGGTAGGCCCGTGTGGGTGTGAGGTGCGGGGCAGTGCCTGTGGTTTTGCGCTGAGCTACTGGAGGAGCGCGAGTCGCCTTCACTGAGACTGGGAAGACGGAGGGAGCTGCAGCCTGGGGAGAAAGGGTGCAGACAAGGCTAGAGTTGTGTTGTGGGTGCGCCAACTCTAGGATGCCAAGTGCAGGTGCTGGATAGGCAGTCACATGACGTGAGTCTACCTGAGAGGAGGGGCCTGGCCTGGGCTGCTCATTGTTTTCAGCGTGTGGAACATTCTCTAAGCTCTCCGATTGGTGCGGTCCTGCAGGGGGTGTGCATGGGTAGAGAAGGTCAGGGGGCTCCGTGGGAAGAGGCAGGAGGAGAAGGAATAAAGGAGAAAGGGAGAGGACAACCAGAGGAGGAGAGGTGCGGAGTAGGTGTCAGGTGCTGCTGAGGGCCAGTGAGCTGGACTGAGCGCTGGCCCCGGGTCCAGCAGCCCAGCAGTCCTTTGAGTGCAGTGGGGAGGACAGAGGCCGGGTCCGAGCTGGCTCATGCGCACGGGCGAGGGTAGGGAGGCGCTGGTGCTTTCTGGAGCTGTGTTTTCCGGGAGAGGCAGAGGCGGGTTCAGCAGGGGTTGGGGTTTCGCCAGGGAGGGCTGCAGGGAGTGGGCGGGGCCCTCAGCAGAAGTGGCCCTGGGGCCCGTGGGTTCCCCGGGTCAGGTGAGGGCTTGTTGGAGGGGCCGTGTGGGGTGCTCGCGCTTGGTCTGATGAAGGGGACACTTCAGGGTGACATCACGGCCTGGGGCAGCACCGTCCTGTGGACGTACAGTGTGGGCCACACAAGTCGTCTTTGGTGTCTAGTCGCCCCGTTCTCAGACAGTGTGCGGAAACAAATGAGGTTAACATCAGCATGTTTTATTTAGCCCAATATGTATAAAATATGTGAGCACGTCATCAGTATAGATTCATTGAGATATGAGCGTTGTACATAATTTTGTACAGAGTCTTTGAACTCGGACGGGTTTTACACTCCCAGCACGTCTTAGCTCAGACTAGACACGGCTGCAATGCTCACTGGCCACGTGGCTCCTGGCTCCCACACTGGGCAGTGTAGGTTCTGGGGATGATGGTCGAGGTGAGTCCAAGGTTGTCAGGGGAGAGGGTCAAGGAACAGAGAGGCCAAGGTTTATGAAGATTGTCCATGTGGGTCTCAAACCGCGGGACCTCTGGTGAGAGGAGCAGGGGTGGAGAGGCTGGGGGGATGCTTCTGCGACCTCCACCCACCAAAAGTACTTGCTGACCTGACCCCATCCCCACTTCTTAAAGCACCTGGGGCTTCTTGCCTCATTTCAAGTGGTGCCTCCTTGGAATCATGGGTTTCAGGCAAGATTTCTGAGTCAGAGTAAAATTTCAGGGCACACAGGCCATGGTTTTGACAGGCTTGTCCCAAAATGGCAGCTTTTCATTGGGGTTTTCACTTTTATCTGTAAGACCTTTTCTTGAATCACTAATAAAACATGAACTCAGTGCAGGCAACTCATTCCAGCTGTGATTTCTCCCCCAGGACAAACACTCTCTAGAATCTCACCCACATTTGGTCGTGTCTTTGGGTCCCTACCTTCATCTCGGCACAGTTCCCGAGCCCCGTTGGTGGCACGTGGCTCAGCGGTCCACGAGCGAGCCCCGGCGGGGCCACCTGCCCGGCTCTGAGGCTGTCCCTTCTCACTCAGACCGGTGCCCGCCGGCTGGAGAGGCAGGTGTGATCACCCCCCACCATGCAGGGAAAATTCATCTATTTTGATCCATGTGGTGCCTTTAAAGGTTCATAAGAACTGATGATGAGGTCAGAAAGCTGTTTTTCAGCCGTGCCGTCCAGGAAGAGTAGGCGTTTGGAAAGGGTTAGCAGGACCAGCTCGGCAGCACCCAGGCTGCGACCTCCCATTCGGATGGGGAGTCCCAGGGGAAGGGGGCAGGTGCCCCCATCGTGTCCCTTTATCAGGTTTGAGTGGCTTCGGGTGCTCCTTCGTTCGTTTCCTGCCCTGTGAAGATCAGCCAGAGTGCTGGGAACCCTAGCAGCCCCCGCGCTTACCGAGAGCCCTTCTGGGGCCACGTGTTTACGCACCGTGTGCTCTCAGGCACCCTCTGCGTTGAAGGAGTGAGCGCTCGTGTGCTTTGCACACGCCAGTGTCACGAGCCTGCGAGACCTGGGCAGCGTGTGCCATCGGCGTCCAGCCTGGAGCCGCCCTGCGAGTGCTCGTGGAGAGCCTGTCTGGTCACTGCCGCGCGCCGTTGCCCGGAGTGTCCTTCCCACACCGCTTGTGCACGTGACGGAAAGCCCAGAGAACACAATTTAGTAATAATGAAAGCTCGCTCATTACATCTATTTTCTTAAGCTCTCTTTATTCTAATTAAAGTGTTTTCATCTGATGGAGAAGAGTATGAATACTAAGAACTGGAAATTAAGCAAGAAATTAGAAGAACATTAATGGCCTTATTGCTGTTTGTTTTGAGGTTTTTCTCCCCACTGAATGTGTTTTGCTTACAAAGTTACTCCTTCCACATAAATCTTTGTGACATCGTAATGTATCCCAGCAAAAGAAGAGCTGTTTTATGTTGCCACTTTTAAGTTATAACGTGTTATGTGAGAGAACCAAAGTGTTGGCTTCCTGCAAGCATGGCTGGCAGGATAACTTAGTTGGCGCACCCACAGTTCTGGGTTGCTCGCAGGTGGAAGGCGGTGTGCCTTGTGACCTGTGTCCGTTGTTTTTATGTAAAGCTGGGCCACTAGCGTGCTTCTGTTACAATTTTTGCCTCAAAAATTACAGACTATAACATTTAAGCTTGTAATTTATTCCTTCAGAAATTTACTGCTGAAAGTTAAACTTGAGCCAGCCTAGCCAGTATAACTTCACCAAGACAGACGGGGGACCTGCCGTAGGCAAGCCCTCGCCCGGCCCGGCGCTCGGGTGCATAGAACTCGCACACACCCAGCGCTCTGCATGGTGCCATGTGTTGTCACCGGGACTTGCCTTTGCTAGGTGTTCATTAGTTAGTATTCATTAACCCGAAGTTCCCTCTTCGGATGTACGTGCAGGTGAAGGTAGAGACATGCCAGACCCCGAGGGCCTTCACGGTCAAATCCATCCTTGCTCCCCGACCAGCCAGCCTCCCCTGTCTCCTGCCGTCCTCGGAGGCAGGCCCTTCGCAGTGCTGGCCTTTCACACAGGCTCCTTCCTTCTGCACCCCACCCTTTCCCCACCATTCTGTCGCCCCTGGCAGGCAGCCTTTCTGGAGGCCTGCCTAGGTGTCCTTCCTTCCCAGCACCCCATCTGTGCAGCCTGTCCTGTCCTCTTGCTCCGCTCTCGTCCTGGGCACTGCCTTCTGTGTCCCTGTGCGGGCCCTTGCCGTGTGGTTGTGCGACTTACCTTGTGGTTGGTGTCCTTAATGTGCTGCACCAGGGTGCCTTGGGGTGGGTGCTGGGCCTCACCTATTTCTGTTTCCCTAGAGCCCGCCCAGCACCTGTGTGTGGCTGTGGGGGTGAATGGGAGAGGATGGCTGGGGGAAGCGGCCCGAACGCGGGAAGGGCGACGTGCCTTCAAGCCAAAGAGGTAAACTTGGTAACTGTTTTGGGGGAACAGAATGAATACTGTTTTTGTTCATATAGGTTTTGAAGTTTTGGTGGCAGAGAGCACATGTGCAAAGAGTGATGGAAGACAAATCAGAAGCTGCTGCCTGCTTCCACAGAGACGATCACATTTTATGAAAAAAATGTAATTTACATTTGATCGCCTTGAAACCTTCAATTTGTTGTTCTGGTGCCTTAATTAACTACTTAATTAGTTGAATAACTCCTAGGGAAATAGCTCCTAACTGTCACGGGGACTTTCCTCGTAAGAAGCCCGCAGCTCTTTCCATGATGTGTCCTTGTTAGTACCACTTTCCAGGCTGTGAAGCGGACCGGCCTCCGAGCACCGGGCACGCACACCCGTGTGGCGGCTCCTATTTGCTGAGCTCGATCCACTGGAATTCGGTGGTGATACTTACATTGTCATTTTGAGGTTTGAAATCAAGTCCCAAACTGGGAAAACCAATTAGACAGCATCCCTCCCAACACACTCCCAACTTGCCCCGTAAGACTCATTAGCACAGTGTTCAGTGTTTTACCCCAGATCGCTCACTTCACGGCTCTTCCCTTCAGTGGTACTCGAGTACGGGGAGGTAAGTGAGAGGCAGCTTGGAAAGAACCGGTCTTGGAAGGCCTTCTGCCAGCGTGCGTCGTGGCGGTCCACAGGGCCATGCTGGGAGCCCCCTGCCATGGCCTGTGGTCAGAAGCACTGGTCCTGCTCCTCACCCAGGGTCCCTCTGAAGTGCTGTAGTTTTCTTGCCCATGAAACTGGCCCGGGAAGCAGCGGCGGGAAGCGCTAGGGATTACGGTCAAGACGTCCGCCCCTGGGTCCTGGGCTCCAGCTGAAAGTCTTGAGCAGAGGACCCTCTCGAAGCATTGTGTTCCGTTAATGTCCATGTGCATGGAGACACCCGCATCTGACCTAGGGAGCTGGTGGCGCACGGCGGCTCTCCGGGCGCGCTGCAGCAGGGCACCTGCAAAAACGGAAGTAGACCGCTGCTGTGCTCCTCGGTGTTCACTGGGTCTGAGCTGTGGCCGTCTCTGAACCTGTCGTTCCTAATTTGATCCTTTAAAGAGTGCTGTGGCCTTGTGAAGATAACAGCCTGCAACCCGATGGACGTTACGCTGTTATAACTTGCGATGATTGCAAAGAAAGATGATGAAAGATCCAGTTTTGAGTAACTGTAGGGAAATAAGTCAGTCGTGGGGGCATGTGTGTATGTGGTGTGCCAGGGTACCTGCGTACATGTGTTCGTTTAATGTGTGCCTCAGATGGTCTTTATGCAGTTTCCCCCCGTCTCTGCCTCTGGAAATGGGGCAGGTTTTCTTCAGTTAAACACAGAAATAGAAGTGATGGTCTTGACCCATTTTACACTTATTTATTTCAGGCTCTCACCACACACTTGTTCATGGCGCAGCAAGAAGAGGCTCCGCGGAGCTGGAGCCGGGCGGGCTGACACGCTGGAGTGACAGCTGGCGGAGCTCTTGCGGGGAGTGTGGCCGTCCTGCCAGCTCCGTATCTGGCTTCAAGACAGTTCTGTTAGTGAATTAATTGTACTCAAAACCCGAAGTTACTTTGAACCCAATGTTACTAAAAATGAAATATTTTGAAGTGACCCACTCTTGCTTCACCCAGGGTTATTGTGAGGGAGACCCCAGGGCCTGAGGTGGCCCTGGAAGAGCAGGTCTCTGTCCACATGCCACCTGGTCACCAGGCCTCCGTGACCACCCTCACGCCCTGAGGCCACTCCCAGGCCCTTGACGAGCTCCTCTTCTCGTAAGAGCACTCACCGCCCACGGTTAGGTGCTTACGTGCTGCGGCATCTGTCCCCCGCAAGAATGGAAGCTCCACGAGAGCAGGGCCTCTGTCTCGTCGCCCTCGTTTCCACAGCACGCAGGACGGTGCTGGGCGCGGTGTGGAGTCCCTGGCGGTGCTGTTGAACAGGCGAGTGGAGGGGTCAGCGAGCAGTGCGTCCTTCCTGCTTGTTTACCTTTTGATTGGCCTGGTACATGTGACTTACTGAAATGATTAGGCGGTGGGGTTTGGGGGCCTGATGTGAATATTTTCTTGTGATCGAAATGGCTGGCGGGCCCAGGCAGGGCACCTGGGAGACGCCAGAGCAAGGCCCACTCCATGTGACAGCATCTGTGCCTCCTGGTGGGAAAGGAGAAGGGCCAGAAGGGGAGGCATGAGTCACGCCTCTGGGCTGCTCTAACGCCAAGCCATCGGTGAGAGTCCAGAAAGAGGCATCGAGAAATAAAAACGAAAGAGGCAGACATTTAAAATGATCCTGGATATTTAGTAATTTAAAATAATAAATCTTGCCATCAGTTAAAAACCCCAAATATTTTCTAGATCAAATGGGCACTCACAAGGTTATGGCCTGGAGGAGATCGTTCAGGTAACACTAACTTGCACACTTTCGTTCCAGATTACCTTCGAGTCACTGCATCTTCCGTTTGTGCATTGGGATAGGCCAGACATGGATACTGTGCTTGAAAACTTTTGTGGAGGTTTTTTTTCTTTTTAAATGCAAAGCAGAAACAAAATCAGGGAGACAGTATCCTGTGGTGTAGGCCGTTATCTCAAGGTGATGTTATTTGTGGCACTAACTTGTGATGGATTATTTAAAGAACATACTTTTTTCAGGTATGGCAAATACTATTTTCAGGTTTTTTTCATTTCAGTTTAAACTTTGGTTGTTTATTGCACACTGAAGGAATCAATTAAAACCAGGGAAAAAAAGAGGCTCATTGCTCTTGAATTGTATTTCACGTAGACAAGAAATATTTCTGATCAACATTTCTAATGAACTCAGTAATATGTTTCAGTTTCTTGTAAAGAAAGTGTGAAAAGCAAAGATCAGATTTTTATGCACCACGAAGCAAAACAAAAGCAAAAAACCTTGCAGGGCATAATGCATTTTTCATTAAACTTATTGCTGAACTGTTTTGATCATGTGATCTTACCCAGCCATGAAAGTATCAGAAGTGTGAATTCTGGGGTGAAGAAATTATTGCAGGAGGTGGTTAATGAGGCAGAATTCACAAATCTGCATTTACAATTTTGTGGACAAATAAATCATCACTGGAAGATACAACTGTAAAGAAAAATTCTTGATTGCATTCCAGAAATGCAAGGTTGAACTTTTTACCAAAATAGCGTTTTGCAGCCTCTCAGAGGGACATTGCGAGTATTGCACGTGATGTGCTCAGAATAGCAATGCAGGGCGTCGCGAACCCTGGTAAACGTTCGTGTTTATTCTTACAAGGGTTGCAGTGGGGAAGATTAGATCATGGCTTAATCGTGCGTAATAAACTGCGCTCTCTAATTTTATTATGCTGAATGTCCACATGTAATGCAATCAAGAGTAGCTTTTTAAAGCGCAGAAGTATCTGAAATGTTTTCTTGGTGCTCCTCTTGGTGGTCATGTAAAAGATGCCACAACAATTCACCTGGATGACAACCTCAGTGACAAAAAGACGTGGGAGCAAATGTGCACCTCCTAGTTTCCTCTTCATAATGCGAAAATTCGATTACCGTGCTGTTTTTAGCGCACACCCCCAGCTGCTTATGTGTACTTCTAAGTTTTACAGAATTGGGTAGAAATTTATGACCAACTAATGCTTAAAGCCACTGTCAAAATTACATACTCGGCACTTCATTGATTTGAAATCTAGTTTTCATTCAACATTCCTGCAGCTAAAATGTGTGACATTAGATTTTCAGGAGCGGGCGCTACATGACTTAGTGCCCTCTGCGGGTTTTCATTCAACATTCCTGCAGCTAAAATGTGTGACATTAGATTTTCAGGAGCGGGCGCTACATGACTTAGTGCCCTCTGCGGGCATGCGGAGGGCATCAGGCGGAGGGGCATCGCCCCGGGGCCTTCGGACGGCTCTCCGGGGCATGCGCCCCTCGTCCCTGGTTCTGTCCCAGAGCTTCCCGTTCTGGTGGGGGTGGAGGCGTCTGTGGTGGTGGGTTTACGCCCATCTGGGATGCTGTATTTTCATGTTTGGGGCTGGTCTGCTTCCTGCCCCCTCAGCCTGGCCCTGGCGTTCACCAGCCTTCCAGGGGTTGCAGCGTGGGCTGTGGGCGAACCTCTGGGCGAGAGTTGTCAGGTGAACTTGCTGTAGGAAGATTACACCAACGTGTTCAGATTTTTCATGGGGGACCAGAACATCCATTTTTGGGGGCATCTCTTCAGTTACGTTTTCAAGGGTTGGGAACCATGTTGCTTCCTGGACTGTGATGGCCTTTGGGTGCAGCTTGAGACGAGCCCACCCTGTGGGCAGACGTTCGGTGGGCAGCCCCACCTCTCCCACTTGGGGCACTCAGCCAGACTTGGTTATGCTTTGGGCTTTGGGGTCGGCCCCGGAACGGAACGGGGTCCCATCTGCACCTCTGAGAGGGTGAGGCCCGGGACAGCTGCCACTCGGCCTTGTGTGAGTTTCTTCAGCTGTTGAGATGGGGCTGCTGCTGAGTCCCGCCTCTGCCAGGACACGGTGGGGTTGGGGTGGGTGGATAGGTGAAAAAGCCTTAACAAACCGAATGGCTCACAGTGCTATTAGATACACGTTAATTCTCTCCTCCCCTCAAAAGCTCCTCCCCCTTTTTAAAGTTAAAAGGTCATGAAGAAAACTTTACTTTAGAGTAACTTCCTATTTACAGCAAGTTGCAAAGATGGTATAGAGTTTCCATATACCCCTCACCTAATCTCTGCCAACCTCACTTGGATGCTGTCGAGTTTTCCTGATTACGTTTCTTTCTTAATCCCTGGGAACTTTGGTCAGATGCGGCTGGAAGTGCCAGTTTGGCCCTTAGCAGTTTGCTCAGGCCGAAACGGCTGCCGTGGCTGTGGCTGCCGTGGCTGTGGCTGCCGTGGCTGTGGCGTTTGCTTCCGACCGTCCTTCCGGTTTTGCCTTGGTCCATGTCCATGCCCACTTGATAAAAGAATCACCTTTGGTTTCCTGGGATGCTAACACCTAAGTCATTTCCTGTTTATGCAGATAGCTGCGCCCGCGGAGGGAGGGACGGCAGGGCAGGCCGTTCTTGGCAGTGTTTGCGGGGGTGGGGGGGGGATGCTTGAAGTCTCATGGCTTCACACGCCTCCCAGTTTAGGTCTCGGTAGAAACACTTGCACTTCCCACACCCCACTCCCTTCACGCACTAGATGAAGCGAGGGAGGCCGAGGAGGGACCTGGCTGAAGCCACATAGCAAGAATTGGAGCCCAACTTCGTGAGAGCCATTCCGTGGATGCGGCTGCGCCCCCGGTCCAGGCCTCCTCCAGCACTCCTGCCATGGATGTGGCTTTGAAAACGCCACTTCCCCCCTTTTAAACTGGCCAGGTTCTACCCAGTGGTCCCGTTTGTGCTTTTACAATGCATCACAGTTCCTTGGTACCTAATTGCCAGTTTACATACTTTGTTTCAGCCGGATCCTTACGGAATACCACGAGATGGGCATCGTTAGACTTGATTTAGCAGGACTGCACCAGGGCCTGGGGGCTGCAGCCTCTTTGGGGGCCTGTGCTGTCTGTGAGCTCTGGGCTGCATGTCGTGCTGCAGAGAAACCTTAGCAGTAGAGACTCTTGCGGCATCTTTCTTCCAAGAGCCCCTGAGACACTTGAATGAGAAGATGACGGAGGCTGAAAGGGGATAAGTGGGCCAGGTTCTTGAAAGATCAGTGGGTGTCTTATTTAATTAAACACTTGGATCTGGTCAGGACCAGAAGCGAGTGTCATAAGAAAATATTTTTGCGAGGACGGTGGGGGTAGATGCTCTCACGTGAACTCTGAGAGCTGTCTCTCTGGTTTAAACGCTGAGTCCTGCTGTCCTGGTGGTTTTGTTTCTGGCCGCGTCTCATTGATCCTGCCGAAACCGTGAGTGGCAGCTGTCTCGGGCTGCTCAGTCTCACCGCGTTTGCTGAGTCTGGTGGGTGTTTTTTCTTTTTAAATCAATAACACAGACAGATCTACAAAGCCAAAGTCAAGTGTAAGAATTAAGGTACGTTTTAATCTTTTGAAGTTCTGACAGTCTCATTCAAGATCCCTCTTCTCTCCTCTGTTTTTTAAGCTGACAAAGCACCCCTGTGTTTGCCTGGTTCTGGCCTGGCCCCTCGGAATTCTGGGGCGGCACCCCGTGGCAGCCTGGGGGCTTTCTCAGCGCCTCCGCCTTGGTGGGTGCACTGCTCCCTCACGGCAGTTTCAGGCATCTCGTAAGAAAAGCCTTCGTTGGTGTTGTTTTGGTTGCCCTCTTCAGGCTTGATGCTTTTAGGGATTTATAAAGCAGATGGGCTGTGTGGCTGGACCGAGAAGTTGGGTAACCCTTGATCTGAGAGTGTCCCTGTTGATACGTTTGCAGAACTCGAAATAAGGCGTCCGTTTCATTGTGGGGGAGTGCGTGTCAGAATGGGCTCCTGACCCACTGGGACACCCCTGGGACTGATCCCAAGAAGTTAGACTAGATGGGGGTCCCTCAGCTGCCGTTGGCTCGTGGGCTTGGCTGTGGGTCATTCGAGAGGTTGTCACTCCTCCCCTGTCCTTGAGTGTTGGGAGTCCTGTGACCTAGGTCGCCTGTGTGAGAGGCAGGTGTTTTGTGTTCACTTGCAGTTCACTGGCACCGACTGGAAAACAAAGTAAGATTTTGGTTGTGTGATTTACAGTAATGACCACAAACATCAAGCCCACGCCCACAGATGACCCAGTTACCCGAGTGTTTGCTCAGCTTGCTTGCTTCTTTCAGCCACGGGTGGGCTTTGTCTCCGTTTCTTTCCTTTCTCTTTGCGCTACCTCCAAGATAGCTCCACACGGAGAAGTGCATCCGGCTCCATGTTCACGTGCCAGAAAGCACGGTCTGCGCCCGGAGGTGCCTGGGGCCAGCACAGCTGAGAACACAGGCCTGGGCGGGGGCTGGTGAGCGCTCGATGGCTGGGCGTGGCAGGGGGACAAGCCTGCCTTCTCCACCCCTGCCGCCTGTCCTGGGCTAGAGCAGGCGTGTGAGGTAGGGTTTGCATTTTAAGTTCAATTTTGAGAACCCACCATTCATTCTGAATGCAAAGTTGCTGGGAAGTTGGCTTTAAAGATGATGCCCCCTCTAATTCTGTGAACCCAATAAAATCCAATAAAAATAGCACAGAATAAAATTTAATTATGCTGTACTGAATATTTCATGTGGAATTACGGGGCAAGAGCTGCCTTTAAAAAGCCTTAGGTTTGGAAAGAATAAAGGCTTTATAGGTTCTTTGGAAGATACTATAATTAAAAGATTTGCTCAAAAGTATTCTTCCTTTTTTGAAGAGTTTAAAGAAATCCATCCCTGTCTCCCTAAATTGATTACCTCTTAACCAGCAGCCCTGCTCTGAGTAAGTGCGGGGCAGCTGCCGCTCTGCTGATTTGACGGCTTCTTTCTGTAAACGTAGAACGGCTTTTTAATCTTCTGGTTTAGATGTTTAATAGAAAGTAAGTGTTTGACTTGCTTTGGTTTCTGCCGAACCTGTATTTAAATCCACGCAAACAGTTTGAATAAAGTGAAAACAGCACTGGACTAGCTATTTTAAACCTTCCAGGATGTAAGAATGCTAAACGGGGTTCCCTTTTAAAAATAGAAATGGCTGCTGCATTTCCATAATTACTGCTAACTAGCACAACATTTTAAATGGTGACAAACTCAGGGTGGAGAAAATATCTGTTTAAAAAAGCCTGGTGAAAGGAAGCTGAAGGTGTTCCGGAGCAGCTGCTTTGTATGCAGGGCCTTTGCAAAGCCAGGGACCTAAGGCTTTTCTGTCGGGAGGGTGAGCTCAGGCCGCTCCGTGGAGGCTCTTGGGAGCTGTCCCGAAGCCAGAGCTTACCAGCCTTACATTCTGAAGTGTGGTTATGAGTTCGAGTTCCTAAGCCTGCTTTTCCGTTGTAGGGAGGGTGCGGTGCTCCCTGTTGTATAAGGTGAGCGTTGAGTGTCGGTGTTGGTGAGGAGAGCATGGGGGAGTATTTGTGGAGATGAAGATGAGGGCTGACGCGCAAGCTCCACCGCACTTCCAGCCAGAGAGCCTGGGTCCCGCCCTCTGCATCCCGAACGCGCGGCCCACCTGCGTGCTCCTGTTTGCAGCGCTGCCCCCGAGCCTTTGCCGGGAGAGCCCTCCCCCTTTCCTGTGTAGACGCCTTGTCTCCAGGCTTGTGCCCTGTGCCGGGGCCAGGGTGACATGTTCACTGTAACCAGGGTGAGGCCACCAGCCTGCGCAGACCCTGTGGTGACTCTCCACCCGCTTGGAGCCATCGGCCTGCGTGGCCTGGTCGGTCGCTGCTTCAGCCCTCAGCTCCCGCCACCCGCCCATCCTTCTGGCGCCTTGGCCATGGCCACCCCCAGAGCACACCACACACGCTTCTGTTCTGCATTAGCTGTCTCCTCTACGCCCTTCGCCCCCGGGCCCCTGCCCCAGTCTTCGTGTGCTGGCTGCTTTGTGCCACCTGGGTCTCCCTCAGGTGTCACCTCCTCAGAGAGGCCCTCCCCGGACAACCCAGCCTGGCATAGTCCCCTATCACGCTATCGTGGAAGGTTTTTTTTTTTTTTTAACACAGCATTTATTGTCCACTATTGCATAGACAATTTTCCCTTCCTTTTTCCTGTCACTGCCCCCACCCCCATGTAAGCTCTTTCAGGACAGCAGGGACCTGCCTGTGTCCTCTTCAGATGTACTCCTGTCAGAAGGGCCTGAAAATGCCCCGGTCATCGCTGATGACGCGGATGCAGGAGAGGAACCCTAGAGACCACTCTTGTCCAAGGAGGGCGCTGACCTGTGTATGAACACCTGCAGGGACGGTCCTCAAGTCCTGGTTGTCCCCGACGATGACGGTTTTTGAAACTGTTCAGGAAGCTTTGCTCTAAACCGCGCCTTTTGGCATTGAAAGTTGCAATTTGGGGATTCTCAGGATGGCTGTGATTACACAGAATCAGCCTGCATCCCAGGAAGGACATCAGCGTGGTTCTAACAGCCCAGCACCCTCCCCCACTCCTGCCCCCAGTCACGTGAAGCGTCAGTGTTCCCAGCCTTCTCAGCTCATAAGAGGTGGTCTGCCCCCTGGCTGGGCAGGGCACCAGCATGTCCTCCCCTGTGAACCCACTCACGCCTTGTGTGACGCCCAGACCCCCTTTTCTGTGTTTTGAACACGAGGGGCCACTTGCTCAGCGCAGTGTTTGTTCTGGGCTGAGGAGCAGGTCTGCTGGGATGTCGGTATTTGCAGAAGTCTGAACCTCGGTGGGCAGCTTTCAGCTTCCTTGGTTTCCCTCCTGGTGACTTGTTGGATCCTTGGGGGAAATGTGGCAAGGTTGCTGTTACCGGGAACGCTGGTGAGGCCGCTCGGAAGTCGTTGAGGGCGTGCCTCCCGGGAGGGGAGCATCCCCTGGGAAGGAAAGGCTCGGTCTGTGGCTCCTTGAATCTCGAGCACCTTCCTTGTCTCTCAGACGTGCTGGCTGGGGCTGCGCTGGGGAGCGCGGGAGGCCTGGGCGCTGGCAAGGCCCGGGCAGCTGTCCATGGTGCTGCTCTCTTCCAGGGACGCTGCTGCCGGGGCTGGGCCGCAGGAGTGAAACGGTGGCTGCTGGGGAGCTCACAGCGCAGCGGACCTGTTCGGACCAGCACGAAGCCCTCCCGCTGGAGGGGGTGGGGCCGGCGCCTGATGTCACCCAGGCCAGGGTGCCTTGACTGTGTGGCCCCCACTGCCTGACTGGAGGGAGGCCTGTCCCTGGCCTGTGCAGCAGTGAGATGTGGACATGAAGGCTGGTAGATAGGACTGGAAACGGGGTTTCAACTGGCTTTCGAAGGGCCCTGCATGTAGGAAGTGGGTAGCTATCCCACGCTGGTGAGCTGTGGTGTGTGTTTAGGGTCAGCGGGTGGCAGGGAGCACATGTACCGTGCAGTTTTCTAGTGACTGGGAGCCATCTTCCCTTATGACAAGCGCTGTGAGGCGCCACCTGCTGCATTCCTCTACGCTGTGTCACTTGTCTGATGCCGCCCTGTGGCTGGTTGCTTTTGAAGCTGACACGCTGGCTCAATGAACTGAACACTCTTAACGCATTCCCGCTCGTGCGTGGCTGCTAGTGGTCAGTGACCTGAGTGAGTCTTTGAAGGGCCTTCCTCAGGGTCCGTTGGAATTGGTGTGGTGGGGGCTTGCCCCGACGGGCGTGCGGTTGGTGTGCGTGGTGGCCGTCATGGAGGGGATTGTTTGAGCAGGAAACAGCCTGGGCCCCCCGACCTGGCCTGGGGGAGTGAAGTTGGCCCTGGGGTGGGCACGCTGGCTGTGTTTCACTGGCGTAGTGTCAGTCCAGGGAAAGCACGCATTCGCTCCTGCCCACGCCTTGTCACAGCCTTAACAGAGCCGAAACGACTTCCTGCCTGCCAGCTGCTTGGCTTTCTGTGTCAAGTCCATCCTCTCTTGTCCGAGGTAATTGCAGCATTTCTGGCTCCACCTGCCCGGATGCCGCAGCCGGTGCCCAGAGACCCTGTACACCCAAGGGCGTGGCCTGGGGAGGCTGGGGCTCTGCTGCTTCGGGGGCTGACCTGCAGTTTTTAATGGCTTGCCTTGGTTTTGTGGTTGGCCCATAAATGTTTCTTAAAGCTAATCGAGGAACTTAAATATTAAATTTTAGTGTGTCCTGATTTAGAGAGAACTAACTTCTGAGTATACACTGTAAGACCCACCCAGTACGCCGTCCTCAGGTTGCGGTGCTGGAAGGAGGTGCTGCGATTGTGTTTCCAGCAGAGAAGGTGAGGCTCCGGGATGGGGCGAGCACAGGCTGGCAACGGGCAGCAGTTCTGGGTGGGAGCGGCTGTGTGTCGCCTCAGGTGGTGTAGACGGCTTCCGGGCAGAGCTCAGGAGACACGCGGGACTCTCCCCTGCTCCAGCGGGCCCGTCTCGTGTGCTTGCTGGATGGGTCTTCCATGGTGAGCCTCCAAAGAGGTGCCTGGTTGACCCAGAGCCCCTGGTTTGTTTTGTTTGGACTGTTGTCGTTTTTTCCATGGAAAAGTGGGTGCTGTAGACGCAGCACTGAGGTGCTCCTGCCTTCCATTCCTCCATGTGCCTGAGCTCCACACGTGCTCTCGTGCATGTCTGTTTGTAGGGGGAACCGGGGAGGGCCTAGGCGCTTGTCCGCAGTGGGGGAGGGCCTGCGCCATCCCCCGAGTGTGCCTAGGCTGTGGCTCATCGTCGGGGTGCGTGGCGGATGATGAATCACCGTCACCGTGGTGTGATGGCCGAGAGGCAGGCCCCGGCCAGCGTGTGCTGGCTGGTAGTGCTTTCCTGATGGATGGAGCCTATTCTGGGAAGCAGCTTATTGTCTCACGTGAGCAGGCTTTCTGAAATAAATGACTGCTTTCTTAATATTTTGAATCATTTTCTTCAGCACATGTTTTGTAAGCCGTGGTTTGAAAGCTTGCCAAATATATGCCTTTGCACAGCTCCCTGTAGGGCTGGATATACAGCCAGACCAAACAGTATGATTTAAGGTTGAACATAATTGGAAACTCAGCAATCACTTGCCTTGCATTTGATAGAATGGCAGCGGAGTGCTCTGGAGTTCTTTCTCCGTTAAAAAATTGTGTAGATAACACCACACAGAGGCGCATACACACGCGGTTCACTGTCCCCTAATGAGGAAGTCACGTCTGCAACCACGGGGCAGAAACACTGGTGTGATAATTACTTGACTTTCGTGGTGTAATTAACTTCAGACAGGTCCGGCGTGATGCCACGGATGTGACGGAGGACCTTGGTCAAATCACGTGGTGTCGCGGGGTGGGCAAAAGTCGGACGGTGGCGGGAGCCCGCTTGTAGTCCCAGCCCTTGTCAAGCCTTGCGTCGGTCAGCGTGCTCCCTCCTTCTGTCCTTCAGCCACTGAGCCGGGGTGTGGTGCTGATGCCCTGTTGAAAGGGTCTTAGGTCCTCCCATTTCTTTCTTCTTTTTTGTTTTTTGTGGGTTTTTTTGGCCAAGGAGGTTTTTTGTTTTGTATTATTTTGGTTTTTTTAAAAAATTGAATTTATTAGGGGTGACATTGGTTAATAAAATAATACAGGTTTCATGTGTGCAAGTCCATAACACATCATCTGTACACTGTGTGGTGTGTGCACTGCCCCAAGTCAAGCCTCGTTCCACCACCATTAACCCCCCCATTTACCCCCCTTCACCCACTTCTGCCTCCCCCTCCACCCTTTCCCTCTTCTGATCTGTGCCTGAGGAGGTTTTTCCCCGTAATCTGTCCACCTTTTTCACCCAGCTGCCAACGCCCCCCCAACAGCTGTCCATTTGTTCTCTGTGTATGAATCTGCTTCTGTTTTGCCTGTTAGTTCTGTTTGTTCATTAGATTCCACATGTGAGTGAAATCCTGTGGTATTTGTCTTTCTCTGCCGAGCTTATTTCACTCAGCACGATACTTTCCAAGGCCATCCATGCTGTCATAAAAGGGGAAGATTCTTTTTTACAGACGAGTACTATTCCGTTGCATAAATGCCCACAGCTTCTTTACCCACTCGCCTACTGATGGGCTCCTGGGCTGCTTCCGGACCGTGGCAGGAACGCACTGCTGCGTGTGCCGCCGTCGGCCGTCGGCCGGCAGGGCGCCTGTGCCCGAGGCCTCTTCGTGCGCCTCTCGTGCTGGTGCAGAAACGCTCTTCACAGCCCACTCCCTGGAGCTCTTGAAAAGATGCAGTCGAGAGCTGTCTGAAAAGCACGTGTGAAACCTAAAGTTTGTTTGCCAGGCCAGCGGAGACCCCGTTACCAGAAGCCTATGACAAACACCCTGACACTGGAGGCCAGCGGCACCCTGAGGCGCCTGCCTCATTCCCTGGTGCGCTGGCGTTCTTCGGCCGTGCCGGGGGCAAGAGTGGGGTGTGCAGGGGGTCGCTTCCGACCTGGGTCGGCGTTACCCTGGCCACCAGAGTTCCCTGGAGAGGACAGCCACCCATCGTCCCTGCTAGGAGGGGTCAGTCCAACCAGGGAAGGAATACAACTCTGAGGCAAAAGCGTCAGCCGTCTCAGCCTGTGCGATTAAATGGGACTCTCTCCCAGGTGTTGCCCCTGAAGTTGTGGGCACTTCCCGGTCATTGAAAACAACCTAACTTTTGGAGTTTCAGACGAATTAACTCCAGACTCTAACTAACCGTTACTTGTAAACAATGTGATTGTGAAAAATGTTTTGGAATGTGTATGTAAAAAGTATGCATGCCACCTGAGAGAATGAGTGAATTCAACAAGGCTACAAGATACAGGGTCAGTTGTATTCCTTCATATTAATAATAAAAGGTGAAATTAAAACATCACCACCATTTGTAATGGCTTCAGAATTATCGGGTATTTTAGACTAAGTGAATCTGTGCAATACTTCCTCCCTGAAAACTATGACCTGCGGCTGGGAAAAATGAGAGGAAATCTAGGTAAATGAAGGGTATCCTACGGATTGAGAGATTCAATATTGTTAAGATGCCTGTCTTCCTGAATTGACTTATGAATTCAGTGCCATCCTCGTGAAAATTTAGAGAAGCTGATTGTGAACTTTATATGGAAATACAAAGGACCTAGAAAAACCAAATCAATTTTGAAAAAGAACAAAGCTAGATGATTGTATTGTCTGATTTTGAAGACTTCCTATAAAGTTACAATAATCAAGACCATGTGGTATTGCAAAAAAAAAAAAAAGTAGACACGTAGATCAGTGCGACGGAATAGGGAGTCCAGCAAGAGACCCAGGCAGAGATGGCCAGCTGGTTTTTGACGGAGGTGCAGAGGCTGGTCCGCAGGGGAAGGGTGGTCTTCCCGGTACCTTGCAGTGGGGCAGTTGAACGTCATATGCAAAAAACCAGGAGCATCAGCCCAGGCCCCCTGCCGTGTACAAACATTCACTCAAAGTGGATCATGCACCTAAGTTTAGATTGAACACTAAAAAACTTGTAGACGGAAACACAGGAGAAAGTTTCTGTGAGCTTGGGATAAATAGATTTCTTAGATACCAAAAGCATAATCCATAAGAGAAAAAGATGGATTTCAGACTTCATTAAAGATTAAAAATTCTGTTCTTCCAAGGATACTGTTAAGATAGTGAAAAGACAAGCCACAGAGTGGGAGGGAACTTTGCAAAGTACATGTCTAATAAAGGACTTGTCTCCAGGATATGTGAAGAACTCTTAAAGCTCAGTAACGTGAAAACAACCCACTTAAAACATGGGCAAGAGATTTGAATAGACACTTTAAGATACACAGATGGCAACTAAGCACATGAAAGGTGTTTGGCCTGATTAGTTATCAGGGAGCTGAAACTGAAGCCTGTGGTGACAACGAGTGCGTACACACCTGTTACGGTGTGGCCAGAACACAAGCCCCGACACCACCAGGCCCTCTGTGCGGTGGGAACTCGGAGCAGTGTGGCCGTTTCCTACAGACCTACACTTCAGAGAAACCTTAAATCTGTACTACAGCACGGCCCAGCTCTCCCACTTGTAGGTTCTTAAGCGAATGAGAAGTTCTGTTCATACAGAACCTTGTACACCAGCGATGACAGTGGCTTGATGCGTGGTCTCCAAAAGCTGCCACCCCAGAAGCCACCCAGCCGGTGAAGGCCTCAGCAGCGGCGCTGGGACACTGCTCAGCAACGGAAAGAAGCAAACTGGACGGCAGGAATGAACCTCCCCACGCACTGTGCTTCGTGAAGAGCATCCTCAAGAGAATCAAAAGGCTACATGCTGCCTGATGCCGCCCGTGTGACATTCTAGAAATGGTAAAACCGTGTGGAAGGAAGGACATCGGTGGTTGCTGGGAAGTGGAGGCGGAGCGGAGTTGACGTCAGAAGGGCACCAGGGAGCTTTGTGGGGTGATGGAAGTTTCCCGTGTTTCAGTTACTCCGTTGCACAGCTGTGTGCGTCTGTTAGCATGTATAGCCACTTCGAGCAGGTACTTCACTGGAGAAGGTATTGAATAGCCAGTAAACGTGGCAAGACACTTACATCTTCACTCCGCAGGGAGGTACAGATTAAAAGCCACCAGCATCTGATACCGGGGAGACTGTGGTGCAGTGGCTGGTAGGTGCACCGAGTGGCGTGACTTCCTGGGGACCTGTCGGGCCATCTTTATGACGTCACGCGTCTGTGGTGTGACTCAGCAAGCCCACTCTGAAGTATTTGCTGTAGAGAAATGAAAATACATGTTCGCAAAAGGGCTTGTGTAGGCAAGACTGTGTGTATAAAGCCCCAGACTGGAAATGTCTAAATGTCCATCATCCGCAGGGTGGATGAATAAGCTGTGCCGATGGAATGCTACTGAGCAATGAAGATTATGAACTTCTGATAAAACCCAGCGGATGGATCTTGAAAACAGAAGTACGGTTGACCTTGAGCAACGCAGGGGTTAGGGGCGCCAACCCCCCACACATTCAGAAATCCACATGTAGCACTCGACCCCCACAAAACGTAGTTGTCCACTGGTACCTGTGGGGTTAGGTTCCAGGACCCCTGTGGACACCAAGATACGAGAAGGCCCAGGACCCTACACTAAATGGCACACAGCTTCCTGCATACAGTCGGCACAGGTATCGTCAAGGAACACCCACACACGGTTTAAGCAGACACTCGCAGTTCAAGCCTATGTTGTCCAGGGTCAGCTGCATGTATTTATGAAACCGACCCATGGGGGTCAAAGGTGGATTCTTGAGGGCAGGGAGGGGAAGAGAGCAAGGAGCTTCCTGGGTGCCGGGAAGGTTCTGAATCCCACCTGGCGCTGCGAAAACCTGGGTGTTTGTAACTGTGCAGACTCACCCACACCTTGTGTCGTGTCAGTTACACCTCAATAAAAGTGCCCTCGAGACTCAGCTTTCATACGCGTTTCATCGGGTCCTGACCTCTTTTCAGCTGTGCATTGTTGGTTGTCATTTCGTGCCTTTGGCACAGCCCGTGTTTCTGTGTGTACATCTTGGTGACGTTACCCAGTGTCCTACTGGGGCAAGAGGATCACCTGACACTGAGCGGAGCTTCGCAATATCAAAGGGACAGGTAAGTAACCCGTGCTTTTGACTCTGGGTCCTCCAGGACCTGCCTTTGTTTTTACCAGTTCACCATTTATAGAATGTCATTGTGGCAAGGAACTTGAAGACTTCACCTCAATCCTAAGGGGCAACCACTTCTAGAAGCTGATGTGGCTGAACTCCAGCCACATGGACTGAGCCCCGGCGGGGGGGGGGGGGGGTTGCGGTGGGACGGGGATGGGAAAAGCAGCTCTTGCCCCAGCGCCCTTTAAGCGCCAGGGTTCTTGCTTTGGCATTTGTTTCCTCCTTGCACTCTCCACGGCGGAGCTGCCCTTGCACGAGGCCTCAGCCCTCACCAGTCTGTCTGCTGTTCCCACACCATTTGCAGTTCACGCTTTTCCTCTGAGTTGAAACTATGTATCTAGATATCAGCTGTATATTGCTGTCTCCCCTCTACTCACAAGTGTACCGTTACTCTTATTTTATGTAAGTTTTCTCTCAGGTCTTTCTGGCTGCTGTTTTCTCTCTCCATTTCCCTTCCCATCCTGTCCTTAACCACAGAGGCCTGGCATCTGCCTCCTCATCCCATTCAGTAGAAAGTCCCCCACTCGGGACTCCCCTGGAACACTTAGATCCTGGGCCCCCTCATCGTTCCTGGCTTCTCCACAGCCTGTGTCCTGGTGTCTGTCCTCTCCGCTGGCTCCGACGCCACTCTCCTCCTGCCTCCCGATGCGGACTCCGCCTTGTCTCTGGCTCCCCGTTGAGACGGCAGCGCTTCCCACGTGCCTGGGCCCCTTCTCTCCTGTAGCAGAATGCGCATCTGTCTTCCTTTCTGATGCTTGCACTTCCGCTTGTACGCCAGTGACACCCACAGCTGGATCTGCGGGCCCTGCCTCCCACCCCGTTCCAACTGCAGCACCTCACCCCTGTGTCCCTGAGGCCAGTGGCCGAGGCTCACAATCCAGGGTCCTCCTTGGTGCCCTTTGGTGCTTCCTGGTCAGCGAAGGACGATCATTGGTTCTGCCTGCAAACTTGCATTCCCTCCGGTCTTCTCCCTGTCCCCCTCCACTGCCCCAGCGTGGGCCCTTGTGAACCCCAGACCATTCCTGGGTCTCGCCACCTTGTTCTTCCTGTCTCTGCAACCCACTCCTGCCATCAGGGACCCCCGCTCTGCAGGAGAAAGCCTCAGCTCCCTGGAGTGGCACCGAAACCCTTAGCCTGCCCCATCGGCCTGCCCAGGGGCTTCGGGCACACCCTCAGGGTTCAGTTGCATTGTCTCTCCTCCCCTAGCGCTGTGGGTTGCTGTCGTGTGGTGCTTGGCATGTGTCCTTATTGGTGATTTGTGCCTGTGTCTGTCACACGTTGGGGATGGTGCCTACACGTCTTACTCGTGTGCTTGGGGATGGGGGCAGACACAGGGCCTCGGACGCAGGATGTGCTCAGTAAAGGGCCACGGAGGTGCACAGGGGCTGCCAGTGCAGCCCGAGGGAGCTCCAGCCGCACCCTCCCCGACAGGCTCTGGCCCTGCCCCTCTGGACGCCCCATGGGGTGAGGTGCTGGGGCAGTTTCTGGCCGTGATGTTGGAAAGTTTCTGTTCTGGCCCTTCAAGTTGCCTTCAACATCCTGACAAGTCGGGAAGGACCACTCTGATCTGGAAGCTTCCCAGAGGTGATGCCAAGAAGAGGGATTTCCTCCTTTGTGGCCCACTGAAATGGTCCTGGTGATCTGATTCTCCAGGGTTGTCCTCTGGGGGGTGGGGTGGGAGAAGGCTGGGGGCGGTCTCTCACTGAGGAGTGAGTGCCTCCGCCCAGTCCGAGCCTGCTGCCTGGGTCGCAAGTGCTGATTAGAGAGGGAAGGAGAGGCTCACGTGACTGTCAGCTGCTCCTCCTCCCCCCACTCCCGGCCTAAAATAAAGTGGCCCCGGAACCAGAGGAGAGGCTTGCTTCTGGACTGGCCTGCCCCCACTGGCACAGCAAGGGTGGTGGGACTCGGGGCTGCAGGCAGGGCCGGAGCCATGCCAGGGACCTCTGCCGTGGGAACAGCCGAGCGGGGCGTTTTTAATTGATGCCTTTAATAATTACTGTTTGAGCAACAGAAGGCCAAGTGAGATTGTTTCAAAGGCAAATCGGAGCGGCATGAATTTGGAAGTTGGCTCAGAAATCTGTGCCTCCCACCCCTGCTCTGTGGCTGTTACCTAAATATATTTTTTATTTAATTTTCCCTCCCCCTCGTTTTTGAGTGTGGCAGTCTTTCCCTAAAGGGAGTGAGAGGGGAAGGTGCTGTGTGAATATTTTCATACAGTGATGATTTGCTCGGGGCCAGAGCAGGTTTCTTCACTAAATCAGAATATGTGCTTCAGCGAAGTTCGAAGCCGTCCTGCCGGGGCCACGGTGGGCCAGGGAGCTGGAGCAGCCCGGGCCCAGCCTCGCTGTCGTCCAGCAGGGTCCTCGGGCCTGAAGAGGAAATGTAGGGCTGTCTCCACAATAGACATCATTCTTAGGCCTCAGTATTTAGATATTTGTGATTTGTCGACTCTAACTGCTTTTCAGTGAGTTTGCTTTTTGAAAATCTGGTGTGTGGTCCCCACTGTGCCCTTGAGCTGGTGGAACAGGAGTTGCGGGCGTCCTCCAGCCTGAGCAGCATCGTCAACACTCACTGTTTGCTGAGTCGCCAGACATCTGGGCTCTGGGACGGACAAAGGGACACGGTCGCTGGCCTCTCAGTGCTCACGCTGGAAGGAGACCTGACAAAGTAACTTGCAACCTCAGCTGTGCCCTCCCTGCGGTCCCCCTCCCGCCTCCCCGTCCCCGTATTTCTGGACGGGGCGCGGAGATTTTAAAGGACGAGAGTGGGTCGCTGCAGCCTAATTCAGGGCACCTGCGAGCAATGCGTGCTCAGGGTGAGCTTCAAACGGTGGCAGCTGAGGAGTCCTGGGCTTTGTCCAAACCACCGCTCTGTGACCTTCAGAAGCCAGGGCACTTTTGGAGGTTCATGTGCCTCCTGCCAGACAGCGAGCTTGCACCATTCCCTGGGGTGACAGTCCCTTCCTGGTGACACGTGGAAGACAGAGCTGACAGCAGGAACGGGGCCAGCCCAACGGGAGTATGGGCAGCCATCCCCGGGGGCCAGAGCCACCCCAGCACACGTCGTGGCCCCAACTTCTCAGACGGAGATCCCTGGTGGGCAGCCGGCCACCCAGCCCTTCCACTCCGCCCCACCCAGGAGCCAGCCCGGCCCTCCTCACACCAGGCTCCGACCCCACCACGCTCCATTCGAATCTGCGGCCCTCCCGTGACTGTAGGGCCTCAGGCGGTCAGGCCTCAGTTTCCCAGTTCTCCACGCCTGTGCACCTGCTGCTCCTTCTGCCTGGAACCCAGTTCCTGTATCCTGGCCCCTCATCTTTGCTCAGACGCCCCCTTTGCACGGCTTCCTCCCCACCCCTCTGCACGCCGGCTTTCTCCCAGGGTTTCAGCTGCCTGACACTGTGTCATCTCCATTTCTGTGTTATCGGTGTCCCTGGAGGCTAAGCCCTGGGAGGAAGGGGCTTTTGCTCTCTGACCGCTGTGTGGCTGCTGGTCTGGGCCTGGTGCAGGGGGTGCCCAGAGGTCAGTGGGGTCCAGCCTTTGCCCGTGGTAGGCAGGCTGGTGGCCAGGCTCTCACCATCTGTCCCACCCATAGCTCAGTTTCCCGCCACAGGGGGCCCTGTTCCCCACCCGCTGCAGATGCTAACCTTGGATATTTGAGACAGATATTTGAAATAAGAGTTTAGTGTGCTTTTCCCAATGGAAGGTTTCCATGTCAGTCAATTGGCAACTTGCTCGCCTCCTGATTTCATCCCCATCGGGTCCAGCCTCTTAGGACAGTGGCCCTGTCACCCGTTCCAGGTTTGGCACAGTTGGAGTCGATAGTTGGAGCTATAGTTGCGTTCATTTTATTTTCTTGGGGTGAAGGGTTGGGAGGTAGACATAAAATTTTTAAAGCGAGCTTTAACTGTGACAGCACCCCACTCATGGGGCTCTGGGAGTGTGGTGTGGTGGGATCCCACTTTACAGCTCCTTGGGAGTCGGCCCAGGCGCCCCTCGCTTCGCCCTCCATCACTGCCCAGCGGGGCGGGGCTGCGCCTGCCGCCTCAGCGTGTGCTTCACGCCAGGACCGTGTTGACGGGTGCGTGTGCGGTGTTCATTCAGCCCAATTCCAGCACCTGCAGAAGCGCACACGAGGGTTGAGGAATCATTGCTGAAACTGCTCGATCAATTTAAATTTAATTAAAAGGCTTTGAATCAAAGAATAACATGGTGGGGTACAATAATAACCACAAGCATCCTGGCCATTTTATATCATAACCCCTTTCCCATGCCTTCAGTGGGGGCAGGTAGGGTTAAGCAGGCTGCCTTGCCCCGTTCTCTCCGGCTCTTCCGGAAAACAAAGATTTCCTTGCCTGAAGGGAAAGCTCGTCTGATTTGTCTGCTTCCGTTATCTGAACTGTTGGGCATCCACTCGAGAATCCTTGAGGCTTTTAGTAATACCTGTGAAAGGGCACGTGAAGCTGAGTCACCTAGTAGTCTGCATTTGGACAGAGTCCCTGCGAATTCAGAATGGATGTGAGATGTCAGTTTTGCCTCCCTGCACCAGCTGCACCTGGGAGAAGACTCACAGGTGCGCTTTCCAAGCAGAATTGTTCGTTCTCGGAGCTCCCTGTACTGACACGTAAAGAGAGGCTGCGGGCCCCGGGCGGTGGGTGGGAGCAGGCGTTCCTCCGTAGTTCAGAGCCAGAAAAGGCCCAGGTCAGCGCTGCTGGGCCTAGGGACCTCTCCCGCAGGGGATGCAGGTCTCAGGTGAATGGGTCTCCCCCTGCGGGTGGGCCTAGTGCAGACCCACGGGCCACTTGATGCAGCGAAGGGGTGGGCTGTACTTGGCAGAGGTCCAGATACGTGGGGGAGGGGTGTAGAAGGCTGTGGTCGTCCCAAGGAGCTGGGGAGGTTGGGAGATTGTGATGTGGACTTAAGTGGAGCAGGTGGGGTGGCCCCAGAACAGGTCACCCACGGCCTAGGGCTGACCTGTCACCTCGACTATGACCCAGGTAGTGTGAACCCGTGTACACAAATGAACTCCCCAAGTCTCATTTTTCAGGCTCAGCTCTGAGAAACGATGGCCCCTCTTGGGTGTCCCCCTCTGGCCTTTGTCTAAAGCCAAGAAAGGTTTCCTGTTTCTGCTTCAGCTATTTGTCCTGAGGGCGGCCCAGCCCAGGGTGGACTCTGAGTAGCCAACCCTGTCCTATTCCCCAGTCCTCACCTCCATGGGCCTTTCTTGCCATGTGCCATCGTGGAGTCGGCAGGACCCCTTCTGGCTTTTGGCTCTACCTGGATGGATAACGAGTAGGTCTTGGGGCCCAGCAGAACCCCTTGCTGGATGCCCTAAGTCAGTGTCCCCTGTTGGACGGCCCAGGTGGCTGCTCAGCCGTCGGAGGGGCACTTTATCTTCCTTCTGCTGTGTCATAACTAAAGGTCACAACCCAGGTGACTCCAGAGCTGCCGTCGGCTGTCCCTGGGCGACCAGTGAGTGGCAGAGGAGAGCAGTGATCTCCAGACACCTACATGGCACCTGCTTTTCTTTTCTTGCTCAGTTTTCCTCCGGCTTCCGCATGGGGAGAGTCATGGGGGAGATCAGACCTGCGTGTCTGTTCCGAGCCAGGCAGGAATCTACCGCACAGCGCTGCCTTCTCTCGGGGGTGTTTCTGCTGCATCGGAGGTGAGGGGGAAAGCCAGCTCAAATAATCTTTTCAGAGAACTGCTGGTCTTGTGTTTTGAAGGGGAAATGCTGATGTGACTTGGTGTGTGCTTGAGCTGTTGGAGAACTGCTCTCTGCTCCCTGGGTCGCCCCTGCATGGCACGACTTGGGAAGGTCGTCTTGGCCTCTTGTGTTTACGGAGCACAGGGGACGGGGCAGGAGCCCACATGGAATGTTTAATGTGGAATATTTAAAAGGGGTGTGTGTGCTCCTGTCACCTAACCGGTCTCTGTGCGAGCCTGTGGTCCCTGAATCCAACGTGCTTTGGGCCACCTTGGGCCACCTGGCTCTGGGGCCACCAGCCTCTCCAGATCCAGAACCTCTCCTGCTGAGAGTGCTTTGTTTGAATTGCTCAGCAGTGAGCGAGCTGAAGTGGCGGGTGAGGTGTGGGCCCAGAAGTGTGCAGTGTGTCCCCATTGCTGTCCTCCAGGATGTCATCCTCGAGTGCGGTACACCTGCTAATGAGGACGCAAGGCACGACCTTCCGCTTGGAACAGCTGCATTAATTACATCCTCTCAGACGTCCCCTGTGCCTACCACTCCTGGCCAGCATCCTGTGCTTTAAATTAGACCCAATCAGAGGGAACCGGGAGGTGTCCCTGGAGGCCAGATGCCCTCTGCTCCTTGGCTGTGGATGTCGACTTCTGCTCAGGGCCAGGAGTGGTGGGTGGGCTCTGCGAGGTGGTCCTTGGAGGGAGTGCCGGGAGCCAGGGGGCCACGTGTGCGGGGCGACCCACCTGAGCCCAGAGGGCACTGCCTGTTGTCACTTCCTTTGACTCTTTGCGCGCTCGTGGTTTCCATCCAGAGCGAGGCAGTGACAAGTCTAAATGCCGGGAAACAGCCCCTCTGTGCAGAGTCTTCCTGTGTGTGTCCTCATCTCCAACCGGGGTGGGGCTGCCTGAGGAGGGCAGGTCTGGAACCCCCATCCCTCCAACCCCCCATTCCTGCCCCTGTCCCTGCCCCAGCATCAAGGAGGGGCGGCTGAGTCAGTGGCTGGAGCTGCAACTTCCCTGAGCGGTTTATCATCTGAAAACAAGGCACCGAGACCGCCTCTTGGGTCTGCTGTGAAGTCTGCATCGTTTCTCTGCCTCCTTCGCTGCCTGCGTGCTCCTGCCCTGGGCCAGCACCTAGCACCCAGCGCGTTGTTCCTGGCGCCGCACCAGGTGCCTGGTACATGTTTGTCGAGCAAGTGAAGGTGACAGTGGTTTGCACAGTGATAGCTGAGGACACCCTGCCCCTCATCTTTCCACCTCGCTGCTGCCTCCCCTCCCCTTTCTTCAGTAACTGAAGGGAGAACAGCCTTGGTGGCCCAGATTTTAGGGTCCCCTAATCGGTGGGTGGCTCTGCTGTGACAGGCCGGAGGGGTGAGCGGGGTGCGCCTGGCTTGAGGCACGCAGAAGGCGGTGTTTCGGTTCGGTTGCTTGGCTCTGCATCCCAGATGAGCAAGCTTGAGGAGCACTGGAGCTCAGTGGCTCTTGGGTAGCTCTAACCCTGAAGGTCAAGTCCTTTCCAACTGGCTGCTTCAGGATGCTTCACTGGCCGGCGGGGTTCCCACTTATTTCTGAATGAGACGTTATCCCCAGGAAGTCACCACGTGTGAAGATGTGTGTTGTGTAGCTAATGGGACACTAATGAAATATTAAAGTGCATCTCTCTTCCCGCTGGCCTCCTGGGGCCCACTCTCTTTTCTTGCTGTGGTCTGCCCTTACTCGGCGAGCCCCGGGGAACTAACATTTCTCCGCGCTGTTCTGAATAACCTTGCAGCCTCCGCTGTTGCCGTACAGAGTTGA
This sequence comes from Anoura caudifer, assembly GCA_004027475.1. NCBI lineage: Eukaryota > Metazoa > Chordata > Mammalia > Chiroptera > Phyllostomidae > Anoura > Anoura caudifer. The sequence goes on from PVKU01000844.1 coordinate 183,728, forward strand.
TGGTTTACGTCCGTGACAGTCTGGCTGGTGGGGTGCTCCCTCTCAGCAGGCGTGTGCTACCTGGGGAGGTGCCTTTGGTGGCTCCCTCCATCCACCTGTCCTCCAGGCTGCCGCCTTCTCCTCGTGCCCACCTCTGCCTCCCTCTCAGCAGCAGACTTGACCCCAGGTCGCAGGATATGCTGTCATAGCCGCTCTGGACTTTGCCAGGACCACTGCCCGTCACCATGATTGTGTCACAGAATCCTCCCACCTACCCAGCTGGGCACCTGGGGAGGCATTTCTGTCCCCACTTTGTAGGGGAGGCAGCTTGGGCGTGGTGGCTCTGAGGCCTGCTCGCTGGCACACCCCTGGTCAGTTGCGGAGGCAGCATGAGGGTCCAGGCCACACACTGCGAAGTCAGGTTCCAGCTGGGCTGCCTTCCCAGACCACCCCTCCTGCCCCGTCCCCCTGGCGCCGTCACTGTGCTGGGTGTGACCGGAGTCAGCCGCCTCAGCCTGTTCTGCCCCTCTCTGAAGAAGGACCTGAGGGCCGTCCTTCGTCCTCACACCAGCGAGCACTCCCTGGGGCAGAGTCTGTGATGGGGATGGTCAGATTTCTGGGCCAGTGCCTCCCACCGGGCTCCATATGTGCCCTCCTCTTTGCCCCAGCTGCTCGTGTCCCTCGCGTGCCTGGCCTAGATGCTTGGAGTGGCTGGGCCACCCACACCCACGCTCCCGTGAGTCCCATGCGGCAGGACACCTGTCCGGTCAGGTTGCTCAGTGCTCTGCTGAGTGAACCCCCAGGGACCTCCCAGAGCCGCTTGCCTTTCCGTTCCCTGTTCCTCCAGCCTCGTGGGGGTGCCCTCGCCCGCAGAGTGCCATCATGGGAAGGGAGGCATTCCGCCCCTGGTGGCCAGCACTCTGTGTGACCCCCGGAAGCCCTTGGCCAGGCCCTGGCCCTACTTCTCCCTCCCTTCCCACCCCCTTAACTTACTCCGGGAGAGACTCTGATCAGCCTCTTCCTGGAAGCTTCCGCCAGCAAACTGTTTCCTGCCCCGAAGTCCGCTCATTCCTCACACCTAGCTTCAAGTAGCTTTTTGGATACGCGTGCTGCGTGATGCCCTCCACTGCGCTGTGCCGGGCTCCGGGCTCCGGGCTCCGGGGCGGAGACCAAGCTGAGGGGCGAGCTGACGGCGGGAAGGTGGGGAGAAGACCAGCGCAGGCTCACAGGGTGGCGTGGAGTTGGGCTCAGCAGGGTGTCTGGAGGTAGGGGCGGGAGCAGGCAAGGACGAGTGGAGGCGAATGAGTGCTCCACGTGGCCTGGCATCCCGAGGGGGGCAGAGAGGCTGCGCTGTGCGGGGCGCTTCCGCTAACGTGGTCCCATATGGGCTTTGGGGCCGAGCCTCATCACAGCTGGGGGCTGCGCGGGGTCTGTGCGATGTCTCTCCCCCGCTTGCTGTAGGGTGCAAAGAGGCAGGGTCCATCTCTGGCTTTGCTCTTGTGTCTGGTGTTAGGACGGTGCCTGATACATTTAGCAGGTACTGCGTAAGCTCTGGGGTGAATGAGCAGGCACTTGGATTGGGTGAAGCAGATTCATGCACAGAGCTACAGAGTGGCCTCGCTGGTGGCCGCCCACAGCCATTTATCTGGGCCTCTGCTCCTGGCATAGCTGCCCGGGGCACTGTCTCCCCCTGGTCAGGGCCGGTCCCAGGCAGATCTGGGGCAGGGGTGGCACATGTGCACGGTGGGGTCACAGACCTTCCGCTTGCCGAGACGCAGTCGGGCGAGGCCTGGTTTGGAAAAGTTGGGCTTTTGGTTCAGTTGGTCTGAGGGAATGCGGGGACCTTGTTAGGCGGGGGCGTCAGGAGCCACAAACTTGGGGCGCTGTTCTGCTGCTTTCTCCCCCCACCCCAGGAACACATTCTTGTCTCCATCTTGGCAGCTTTTTATCTTAATTGACGAGCCTGCTGTAGCATGATGAAGACGTACTGCGTCTCCTGCAAACACAGAGCAGAGTTCTAACTCTGCGCAACGCGGAGGCCGAGCTGCCGGGGGCGGGGAGATGGGCTGTGCGGCCCTGCTCGGCCCCGCCGGCCGTGGCTTCCCGAAGCCTCCTGATTTGTTTTTCAGCTTGTTATTTCTTGAAAAAAGAAAAGCTGCTTTAATGGAAGCTTTTAAAATCCAGGAGCTTTGGACTCCTCCACTTTGTCAGGCACAAGTGGATTCATTTAACTAGTTCTATTTTTTTTAAATGGATATACTTATGAAGGTTTCAAAAATTAGATTTTTCACTCCTTTTACTCCAGGAACCTAAAAGCCAAACTTGGAAAACAGCGTTGGTAGTGGGGTGTGTGTGTTCACTCGGCCGTTTTGTAAGGGCTCTGGGTTTCTGCCCTTTACCCTTTCTCCGTCCTGTGCTCTTGGGGACTCAGGCTGCGTTCCTCTCCTGTGCGGCCTCCTCACAGCGGGGTGGGGAGGGGTTAGTGCAAACTGCAGTTTCAGAAGTTTCACAGGAAGGAGGAGAAGAACCATCAGATGGGAAGAATTTGCGGGAGCTCCTGGTAAATGCTGCTTTTCAAAGTGGGGGAGACCAGTGCAGCCTGGAAGGAGAGTGGGGTTTCTTGAGACATGGCTTCAAAGAAAAGGCGTGCCAGGGGCAGGCGCTGGGGGCAGGGGCAGAGTCCGGGGCCGGAGGCCGGAGGCCGGAGGCCGGCGTGGTGGCTGCGTGGGAAGCGGCAGCTGGCCTTTGACCTGCCGCTGCCTCGGCCCCTTGGCGCAGTGGAGTGCAGGTCTGGGGCGGGCGAGGGGGTGGGTCGGTGGTGAGCAGGGTCACTAAGAGAGCGAGTGGCTGCCCCGTTGCTGGCCAAGCCTGTCCTTAGGCAGGGCCTGGAGGCGGGCTGTCCCCCATGAGCTCTCCTCGGCCCTTCAGCCGAGAGTCTGCTCCCCCCATCAGGCTTCTCCCAGACTCTGGCTCAGCATGACCCCCGCCCTGGGCTGTGTGCTCGGAGCCTGGGGATGTGCCGGGTGCTGTTGGTGGGTCTCTCACACTGGACCCAGGCTGTGGAGCCCGAGTGTCCAGGGTGAGCCCTGGGAGGCAGCCAGGCTGCCTGGGAAGGGGCGGCGCAGGGAGCTGGGGCACCGTGTCGTCCTGTTTCCTCGGCCTTCTCCTCCCTGGTGGGAGTCCCCAGGACGACAAGGTCTCCAGTTCTCCCCTGGCTGGGCGGATCGGGCTTCTCCACCTGTCAGCACAGAGCTGGGCCTTTCCCAGGCACCACCGAGTAGAAAGCTCGTTCGTTTTCCAAGAAAGGATGCTGAGCGAGATGGCCAAATTGAGTTAGGAGTGCCAGGAATCCAGGCCCACGAGCAGGCGTGCCGAGTTCCTGTAAGGCCCGCCCGCTCCGAGTTACAGCTGCTCTCCGCGCTTCTGCAGGGAGGCCGGGCGCTTTCCCTGTGGCATTTACAACAGCTTGATTTACAGGCCTGCGTGCTTGCTGCGCACTTCACATCAATTCTCTCTCCTTCTTTAAACTTTTAAGCCTTTGCCTTATGAATGAGGCTGCTGAATATTTAGGTGCCCTGCACTTTTATGAGGTCTTATTCTTTCTTCCTTCCCAGTTTCTCCATAAACACCTTCTGAACGCCTGCTCTGTTTGAGATCTGTGGCAGGCTCCCCAGGGGTCCAGAGATGAACTCCCCATAGTCCGGGGCTCCAGGGAGTTTCCTTTCCAGGGAGGAGTGGAAAGAAGCCCACTGTGCACGGAGGTTCCCTGTGCTGTGCGCCCCTGAGCACCGGACGCTGGGTCTGTGCCGGCGCTGCGTGAGGTGCTAGGCTGCCACTGACCCAGACCAGCGTGGATCCTGAGCTCACCCGGCGTGAGGGCAGAGGTGTGGCAGGAGGTGGGAAGGCACAGTCACAGGCCACTGCTGGGGCCCACAGCGAAGCCGTGTGGTGTGGGTGGGTGAGTCAGGGAATGTATCTCTGAGCAAGTGATCTTTAAGCTGAGACCTGGAGGATGAGCAGGAGTTAGCCAGGTGGAAGGGACTGGGGAGAGGAAGATTGTTCTAGGAGGGGGAGCTGCCCTGTGAAGACGTGGTGTCCAGAGAGAGCGTGGTGTGTCCAAGAAGCTGCAGGCAGTCTGGGATGTGTGCAGTGTGGGGGGCAGGAGTGAGGTTGGCCTAGGGTGGGGTTGGGGTGGGCTGCAGGTACCAGGTGATGGCAGGTCCAGTCGGCTGGGGTGGAGAATTTAAATACATATTTGTAAGCCCACACCCGAGGTTATGTTTATTGATTTCAGAGAGAGAGAGAAACATTGATTGGCTGCCTCCCATAAGTGCCCCAACCAAGTACCAAACTGCAAGCCTTTGGTGTATGGGATGATGCTCCAACCAGTGGAGCCACCCGACTCGGACTGTGGTGGAGAGTTTGTACGCTGTGCCTAGGAGGCACAGAGAGAGGGTGGCCAATGAGATTTCTGTCGCTCAGAAGAGAAGGCCAGGGCGGCAAGACCGCAAGAGCTGTTTACAGACCACGCACTTGCTGTTGCTAATCTAGGCGACAGCTGCGCCAGAGTGTTGCAGTGCGGCTGGACGGAAGCGACAGGTCTGAGAGATTAAGAACAGGAGCCTCCGGGACTTGGTCGTCAGTGGGACAGGGTGTCCAGCACAACCCCTGGTTCCCTGTGTGGGGCAGCGGCTGGAGGAGATGGTGCTCCCTGAGACGCACGTCCCTGGGGAGCACAGGGACTGCTGTGGAGGCTCAGGGGACACCTCGTGCAGTGGGGTCTGTGGGCGGAAATGGCGTGCAGGAGGCCCGGGAAGTGCGGGTTTGGGAGGAGATAGAAACCGCCCAGGGAAAGGCACCGTGTGTGTAGGGGGGCAGGCAGAGAGCCTGCAAAGTCCCAGCATTTAAGGGGGACAGAGGCAGACCCCCCCCCAGGCAGTATCAGAAAGGTCTGCGTCAAGGGGACATTGGCACGCCCTCGTGGGTGGTGGAGGAGGCACTGGGGGGAGACGTTCAGGTCCCTGCACCAGCATGACCAGGGTGAGAGGGAGGAGCCTGGGCTGCCTGGGGTCTGGGCTGGATGGGGCTGCATCCGACTCGGCGCCTAGCGGGCCCCAACGCCCTAGGCCTGGGCCCTGCTCGCCTGCCCCTGACTCTCCTGCTGTGGCACCAGCGGTGAAGGCCTTTCCAGTTCCTGTTGGCGAAGCGTCACGCTGTCATCCTTACGTGGAGTGCATGTGGGAAGCCCTGCGCCCGAAGACACACCGTGTTCGAGCAGGAGCACCCTCTCACCCAGGCCCCAGCCTGCTGCTTCTGAGTCCTGAAGAATAATGTTTTCCTATTCTGAAAAAACTTCACCTTTATGCTTGACTGAAGCAAGGACCACATTGTCCCAAGAGCCAATGGGAAGCTGGGGTTTGGGTAATCTATGCAAAGGCCCCAGGCTGCCCTGCATCCATCATCGGAAGTGACAGAATTTACATCATTAATCATTGGCGGTAATAGAAAAGTCATTGGAATAGAATGTTGTCACAGGATAAATGTCTCCCAATTGCATATAAATGTCTTGGCTTTACTGTACTGTTTGTGCTCGGGAAATACTGCGGCTTCAAAACGGTGTTTATCTGGCATCCGGAAGCCACGAGCCCCAGCCCATCCGCCTCCCCACGGGTGCCCCTACTTTTACTTCCTGTCCTGCCCTGGGCCCAGGGGTGTGGCCCACACAGCAGGGGGCTCATGGGCGGGGGCAGACGGTGCCCTGAGAGTTAGAAGGCACCCCGGATCCAGCAATCCCTTGTGCCGCCCAGGCTGCCCGCCATCCTGTGGCCGGAGGGGTTCGCGCCCTTCCTCTCCGTAGCCCAGAGCAGGAGAGGATGTGACCCTGGCCCCGCCGTGCCGGCAGCTACAGCAGCCTCAGCTGCAGGTGCATGGGCTGCGAGCCGACCTGGGCTGCAGAGGCCAGGTGAGGCCCAGCAAGCCAGAAGTGAGAGAGGAGCACCGAGAGGCCACGTCACTGTTTTGGAAATGAAGGCCACAGCGTTTTTTGGCTGGCGTCTTTCTGTTCCGTGACCTGAAAACACTCTGTTTTTGGAAAGTGCGGATCTGCTGACGCCTTTCTCTGGAGGGGTGTGTGTGTCTGCCTGTGGCCAGCGCCATGCCTCGGCCCAGCCAGGTGCTGCTGGCAGAGCTGGGCTTGGGACGCCGGGCGTGTTTTCCTGGGGTTTGAAGGATTTAGTTTTGTTTGAGCCTCAAGCTCTCCATCCGCTCAGCGGTCTCGGAGCCCCGAGGGCCCTGCGGGAGGAGTGGGCCCCAGAAGCAGGCACCCCTGAAGCCGAGAAAGGAGGTCCTAGGTTTGCAGGAGCCTGTTAAGGACAGAAGCTGGGTGTCTGGGCTGAGCAACCCAGGTGGGGCTTCGCAAGTGTGTTTGGTGGGAAAAGAGGCTGCTCCCCCGATTCTGCAGCTCCCCCGATTCTGTATTCCTAAACCACAGCCTTTTGGACGTGGAAGTGATACGGGGCCACCTAACCAGGCTGTTCCCTGAGCGTGGACATCACAAACCGGTCAGATGTAAAAGATACTTCATTTGGCTGAGTGAGACCATTAAAAGCCAATGGTCAGCCACTGTGTCATTGTTTCATAAACAGAAGACTATTTTAACAGCAGTATGAGGGACATAATGTGAAGATCAAGGATATTGCTTCAAATGGAGTAAGTTTAGCTGATGAAGAGTTTTTTCTGGTGTATCCACCCTCTCCCTCTTTCTCTCTCGTTTCTTAAAAGGCTGGTAAAAGTCGGTCCCTAGTCCCCGGTGCCGTCACTCAGCTGAGCGGAAGGAGGGAGGGGGCTGCCCGGGGCCCCACAGGCAGCGAGGCTTGAGCAGTGTCCCGGTTGTTTCTGGCTCCCTAACGCTTCACCCCAGACGCAGCAAAACCGTTCGTCAGTGCTTCTGCTGGCTCTGGGCTGCCTGGGCTTGGGGTCCCGGTGATGGTGGGCACACGGCCGCCAGGCTGGGCTGCTGGGGGGCTGCTCCTGCAGTGACTGGGCAGCACAGCAGGGCCCCTCAGCCTCTCCCTCCGTGATCCCCGAGGCTCTCAGGACAGCAGACGTCCCGTGTGGCCCGCAGGTGCCTGTCCTGAGAGAGCCAGTGGGCCTGTGGGGCCTCCTGTGGGCTCACAGTGTGACTTCTGGGAGTCGGTGCTCACGGAGAGAGGAGCCAGGCCCCCTCCTGGTGGGGAGGTGCTCGAAGGGCCTGCAGATGTGTTTCAAACCCCCGCTGCCCACCAGCTCCCAGCCTTCCGGGAGAGCCAGGTGTTCATCCAGGGGGCTGGACCCCCCCCCAACCCCCCACCGCGTGTACCAGGAGAGTCTGGTGGACGATAAAGGCGGTGGCCCTCCAGAGACGGTCCCTGCTTGCTCCTCTGTGAAGTAATAAATTTCATGGGTAAGGTAGTGCCATCAAATAAGTATCAATTAAGCTCTTTTATGATCATAGCCGACATGATGAATTAAAGTCAATCTAGAGAAAAACCAATAAAAGCACAGAGACTTCAGGAATGCAGCGTGAACTCACTGAGCTCCCAGCACTCGCTTGAGTTTGATGGGAAGGCAGCCAGCCTCCAGCCCTGGCTGAGCGAGTGCCTGCTGTATGCAAGGCCCTGGGATAGTGCTGTGGGGAGGTGGAGGGGGTGCAGACCTGCACTTCCGAATGTCCATGGTAGGTTGGGGTGTCCCTGTGTCACTGCCAGGACCAGACTGCAAGCAGGGTGAGGATCGGCCCTTGTTAACTACCCTGCTTGATGTGGGCCAGGGGGCTGGCTGGCTTTTGGTTTTCAGGGACAGGTGCTCTGGGCGTCCCTCTGTTGAAGGGGACTTAAGGATCCGGCGGGGGGAAGAGGACTAACGGGCGGCCCTCCCCAGTCTGTCCCCAGACCTGGCCTCTTCAAGGTCCAACTGCACAATGGAGGCCGGTAGATGGGGTTGGGGAGTAGGTTTCAAGCAGCCTGGGAAGGGCCTCAGGGCCGAGAAGTGGGCAGCTGCATGGCGTTGCTTGGCGGTGATGCGCTGCCCACTGGGGCAGGAAGAAGGGTAGGGGTACCTGCCGGCCCCTGGTGTCCCAGTTACTGAAAACCAGGTGGCCTTTGCTTGGGTCTGGCCCAGCATCCTGCCTCCATGGTGACCCCGGCTCCCCAGCCGCCAGCTAATTCTCTGCTGGCCTCGCCTCCTGGGCTCGATGGAAAGCTGCCTTGAGCCTCCCTCGCTGCCGCTGCCACAGACTGTGTTGGCTCTGTGTGTCCCTCTCCTTGGGTGACCCTGTCCTTGGGTGGCCAGAGACTCTAATGCTTTGAAATGTCTGAGGGGGACCTTCCAGTTTCCTCAGAGTGAGAGGCCTCACCCCCTGGACGCCCCCCCAAGCTGGCCCTGCCCTGTCAGCTGCCCCTTCTCTGTGCTCCTCGGGTTCCTAAGGGGAAACAGAGCGTGGGAGGCTTTGGCACCCACCCACAGCCCCTCTGAGCACAGGTCTTCCAGACAGGTGTGTCTGTGCCAGACCCCGGTGCGGGGCGGGGCCGTGTCCCAGGGCCCCCAGGAAGCAGCTGTCCCTCTGTGTATGGTGACCAAGCACCTGTCATGTGCCAGGTGTTAAGGATGGAGTAATGGACAGACAGACTCTTGCCTTCCCATGGGCCTGCCCAGAGGTCACGTTCTTTCTCTCTGGATCACCAAGGCCTGCAGGGCTTGGCGATAAATTGTTTGTACCACGGCTCTTGCCAAAAGGCAGGGGGAAGACAGTGCTCCCAGGTGCAGAGCCTGCCAGGAGCAAGGACCCCTCCAAAGCTGTCAGGGTGTGGTCTGCGGCCCCCACAAAAGGGGCGGGGGCTGGAATCAAACCAGTAACAGCTCAGCCAGGCCTGGGCACATGGGCACTAAGCCATTCGCATGGGTAAGTGTCGATTCATTACGTGCCAGCCACCATTCCCGGGGCCGGGCGTAAATGGTGAACTCAAGAAACGTCTGCTCTTCCCAAGCTTTCCTTGTGCTGTGCTGGGAGACGACAGCGGGGAAAGCCAGCTGCTGGGGAGGCGGTGGGGCAGCAAAGCCTGGCTGGGCTGGGTGACATTGGAGCAGGGGCCTGCCCCCTTCCTGAGCTGGGACACGGGGCTCCACCGGGGTCACCTCTGAAGTGCGGGAGGTGCCCTGGCCTGGCTTCTCCTTCAGCCCTGGGGGCCGGCCGCGTTTCCGATCTCGCTGCCTGTGAGGAGGAGGTGTATATTTAGACTCCTCTGTACTTTCCGTGGTAACAGTCGCTTTATTCCTGGTGAAGAATGAGGAAAATGGGTCAGCTGTATTTACTAAGAAGCATGTTCCAGCTCCTTTTTCGAGGCTATTTATAAACTTCAGAAAACGCGAGCTAAGTTTTTACATCTTATTGGCAGCCGAGCGCCTGTAAACCCCCCTCTGTTACTACGTGGGGCCTGGCCCTATGGGAGGGAAGCCAGTCAAGGAGGGCAGAGGGGAGCCTGGCAGATGGGGACCTGGACGAACTCTGGCAGCCCCGGCGTGCCTCCCGGTCCGAGTGCTCTGGGTGTGTGCCTCACGTGACACTGTCTAGCCTTCTCGGCACGGTGGGGGGGCTGCCCTCGTGCTGCACAGGTCAGAGCTGCCATGCAGGGCCCATTGCAGCCCAGGTGCGAGGGTAGGTGGGCCCAAAGCCTGGGGAGGTGCGGAGCTACTTGGGAACCCTCCGTTCCTCAGTGGACTGGGCCACAGGGCTGCTCCAAGGCAGGTCTTGCGGGCTCGGCCACGGCTCACTTTCTCTGCATCCACCCGTCCCTGGTGCCTTGCCTTGTGTGGCGTGGGGTCACGTTCACTCACTTGCACCCCATGTGCAGAGAAAATGTAGCTTCTCTCTCTCCTGCTAGGGCCTGACCCTGCTTTGCAGAGATGAGAGCTGGGTCCCAGACGTCAGATCCAGGCCAGTGGGTCTTACGGCCGGTGGGCTTAACCACATGGGCCTGAGGAGGTGGGCTGTCTCTGCCTGGCTGTTTGGGATCCACGTTCAAGCTTCCTGGGCACCCCTGCCCTGCTCCCCTCTGCACCTTGGGGCACAGAGGTTGGATCCTTGTGACCTGGCAGTAGCTGAGGGAGGGGGTCCCTGCGCTTGGTGACTCCTTGGGGCCCTCCTGGTGCCTGTTGCAGAGAGGCTGGACTGTCGAACCCCAGGAGTCAATGGGCCCATCTAGACCTTGTGGGGGGCCTTCGAATAGACAGAGCCCGATCCACTTTGATCTTCTCCTGCCCTTCCAAGGGCGCTTCCAAGAGGCCTTTCATCCTGACCGTCAGTGGTCTCAGCCTTTTCCGCTCCCCGCAGAGGTGCTGGGGTCTTGGCCTTCAAGCTCTGATCCGCCCTCACCTGATGTGTCCACCAGGGGGCAGCGTGTGGGGTCCGTGAGGCTCCTCTCCGCACCCGCTGAATGACTTGGGAGACCTCACCCCACCCTGTGGGTATCACATAGATAAAAACGTGGTAACAGCAGTGATAGCCATCACTTACTGATCACTTACTGATCACTTACTCGTCTGTGTCCCCGCGTGCGCTGATTTCACTTAAAGGCGCAGGGCTGTTAGCAATGATGACTCTCATTATCCCTGATCTGCTCCGTGTTGGAAGGGGCCTCGGGCCAGGATTCCCTCAGAGAAGTTCCCAAACTTTCTTGGTTCCCTGAGTACCTCCGTGATTTTTTTTCATGACATGCCAGAGCCCAAAGAAGTACCTAATAGTTTCATTTATTAAGTAGCTAGATCCAAACACCTTAATAAATATTTGAGTCCTAACAACTTAATGGCCACTTGAAAATATAGAACACATAATTTTTTATTTCATTCTTAAATAACCAAATTACTTACTAATGGGATATGTGTGCCCGTTGAGCACTGGGCAGCGTTTCAAATCTGGAACCAAATTGGGAATCCGTATGGATTTTTGCAAGATCCTTGCTTCTAATCTCTAACTACACAGCAAACCCAGCGTCACCAGGATGGGACCCCCCAGAAGGGCTGCCGCGGCTCTGGGGGCAGCACTGTAAATTACCCGTAGCTGGTGGCTCCAGCAGGGCCAGGCATCAGCACTTGCTCGTCTCCCTCCCTACGTCACATGCTCTCTGCAGGTGTCGTGAGCGAGCCTAGGCTCCCCAGGTGCCTCGGTGCGCAGTGTGGGAACTGTGTCCCCAGAGCCTCGCCGCTTCCCCCTGGCAACCCAGGAAGCAGCCGCTCTTTGCGCTCAGGGCCTCAGACTCCTCCCTGCCTCTCTGCGGGGTGGTGCTGCACAGGTGACAAGGATCTTGTGTCCCACCTTCTCCATCCCCTCCTCCCCTCCCCTCCCCGCTCTCTCAGGACAGGAAAGGGTGTGCTCTGTACCTCCCTCTGCACCTTATTCTGCCTGGGCATGGTGTTGTGGTCCAATCGTCAAGGGTGGGAAGACACCTTCTCCTGAGCGGAAGTCTCTAGGGTACCGATTCAGACAGCCCTCCCTCCATCAGCGTGCTTTCCAATCCACAGCCACGCTGCTGACACCAACAGAAGTCACGTGCCGTTCAGGGCTGAGGTTCCCTTTGTGGTCCTGGTGGGTGGGTTCTCTACCGGAAGTGCTGAACCCTGTTGCTGCACGGGCTGGGAGCTCCCTACACCATTCCATTGGTAAGACGGGGAGTCTGGAAAGGGTTGCAGAATGCGGTGCCCACTACGTAGGAGGGGGAACCAGGTGTTCCACATGTTCCTGTCCCGCAGGTGCAGGCTGATTGTTGCCAGGTAGTCAGGGCTGTGCCTTGTTACATGGGTGCTTCACCCCACAGCCCTTGCTTCTGCTGCCCTGGTTCTGACACTGCCCCTTCTCTTTACTGGTACTCCCACCTGCCTCCCCCATCCCACCTCTCCCCCAGGGAAGCGTTCTCTACACCATTCTCCCCCGGGAGGCGACCTCTGGCTGCCCTGGTCCCCCTCCGCGGCCCTCCGCCAGTGCCAAGATCTCAGTTCACTCTCACCGCAGGCCCTTTGCACTGCCATTCCCTCCTACCTGCAACCCTGTGTTAGCCGCTCCCATGGCTGGATGGTGCCTTTTCCAGGTCTCCCTTTACATGCTGCTGCTTAAAGAGGCTGCCCCCGAGCACTCTGCCCAGAGAAAGCCCCAGCCCCTCATTTACTCCTCACAGCCCTTCAAACTTGAGCTTCACCAGGGCAGAAACCTGGCCCTCTGTGGGCCCAGTAAACGTGTCCCGATGAGTAAGTGCTTTCACAGGGCTGTGGGGTTTTTGTTTTGTTTTGTCTTGTTTTTTGAATAGAAGGAATTCGTAGGGTCACCAACTCTTAATTTTGCCATGTAAGACTTAGAAAAATTCCAGCAGCCCCAGATCATCAGCGTTTCATGAAAGGAAGGAGAGTTGGAAGGACGTATCTCAGAATAAAGGACACGTCTGTAAATGGAATAAGTTCAGCTTTCTTGAAAATGTGCTGCGCTGTCCCTTCCTTGTCTCATGGGGGATGGAACGACATGAGTCCATCAGCGAGCCTCCGTCCCCCTGTCCTGTCCCCTTCACTAAGCCAGGGACTCCTGGTCAGGACTGTGTGTTGGACCCCAGCTGCCCCTGCACATGCTGCTGCCTCTGCTTTGAGGCCCCGTGGGGCCCCGATGCTTCCAGACCTGCCCGGACGCCCTGGCTCGGTGCTTTGCAGGACTGGGCTCGCCTCCCCTGGCTCCTTGGCAACTTGCGACATTTTCATCATCATCTGCATGCAGGTCTCTCTGGCAGAGGATGAGTTTCCCTGGACAGGACCAAGGACACCGCCCCCAACTGCCGCTGCACACCGTGTCCCTCACCGTGTGCTTTGCATGCCTAACCCACTGCCACTGGCCACCCCTGAGGACGTGGCAGGACCGGCCTCAGGCCACAGCTCAGGGACACATGCTGTGGAATGTTCTCTCTCTTCCGATTACCGAATTTAATTTCTCTTTCAACCCTTCACTCCACCAGGCTGCAGAAACATAATCACATTTAATTCTGGGCTTTCTAAGTGAACTTAAGGCTTCCCCTGATCCCCTGCTGGGGGAGGTGAGGGCTCCGGCCCTCAGTGGCTGCCGTTCCCTGGGGGCCCTGGCTGCTGCTGCATATGGGCTGTGACTGTGCTCCATCGTCCCCGTGCAAGGAGGCCTCAGCAGGGCCTGGCCCTCCTCAGCTGTTTCTGCACCTCTCTTGTGGGGTGAGGAACCCTTCGACCACCACGCCCCAGCAGCCGCTCTGGGCGCAGGGCGGATGCCACGGGCTCCGCTGGAGGAACAGGGCCCAGCCCCGCCTTTCTGGGACTCTCACATTCCCATCACCAGGGCGGGAGGAGGCACACCCACACCTCCTGTTCTCTGCTCCATGTACCAGCCCTTGCCCAGCACATAGGTGTCCCCGGTCAGGTTAGAATAAAAGGCTGCAGGACAGAGGGTAAGAGAACCTATTCACACCCGCCCCGAGGGAACTTGCTGCAGGAAGAAGGTGCTGATGTGGGCTGTTGCGAGGAGACATCCAGGGGTTCCAGGGAAGGGGGGAGTGCGGGCCACGCACCATGGGGTGCTTGCTTTAGACGTGCCCAGGCTGTGGTCAGTGCCAGCTTATTTTTACCTCTGCGCTTGTATGTACCTAAAACTTCCAGTTTAGGGGAAGTGCACATTCGGCGGGGAAGGGTGAGGTAGCACAGAAACATGAATGGAGATGGCCACTCGTCTCGGCCCCCGGAGCCCTCTTCACGTCCCCATCTCTACAGAGAGCTTAGCGATGTGCTGGTGGTGGTCACAGCGCGGTGAGGTCACACTTAGTGAGCGCTCACGCTCTGCCAGGCCGTCCTGCGAATCCTGCAGATGCTAATTTATTAAACCACAATCGGAGCAGGCGCAACTGTGCCCTCATTTTGCAGGCGAGGAAAGCAGGCACAAAGTGTTTGTGTCATTTGCCTGAGGTCCGTCAGCATGCTCACACCTGCATCGGGTGGGGTGCGTGCATGTGTGTGCGTGTGCACACATTTGTGGCCAAGACACAGCGATGAGTGTGCCCACCAGTCAGGGTTCTTGTCCTGACTCTTCAGGAGAGTAACCGTATCTCTGTGTCCTCGGGGCTTGAACGCCGAGTGAGTGAATGGATGAATGAATGGACAGACGAACGAATAAATGGATGAGAAAGGCTGTTTGGAATTCTAATTCAAGCTTCCCCACCACTAGTGAGGAGATTGCTGCTCCTTCTCTTCCTTCCTGGTTCATGGCACCTGCGCATACCTGAGCCTCTCACACACCATTCACATTCTGTTCTTTTTCTAAAACAGCTTTACTGAGGCCTAATTGGCATGATAAACTGCACGTATTTAAACATACAGCTGGAGGGGTTTGGGCATCATTGACGCAAGAGAACGGATGACCCGAGCCCGGGGGTGTCCCGAGCCCCTGCAGTTCCTGCTCTCGGCCACCCTGACCCCTCCCCAGGTAACCGCTGTGCTGTTTTCTGCAACCGCACGCAGTTTGCATTTTCTAGCGTTTTGTATCAATGGAAACTCACGGTCTGTACTCTTTTTGGTCTGGCTTTTTCCACTCCACACAGTTACCATGCGCCTCATCCGGGCTGCGCAGACCGGCTCATCTCGTTTTATCACGGGGTTGGGCTCCGTTGGGCGGCTGTGAGGCAGCTTGGCCACTCACCTGTCTTTGGGCGTTTGGGCTGCTTCCAGCGTTTGTTACAGGTGAAGCCGCGGTACGCGCTTGTGCACACATCTGCGTGGGGCATGCGCTTTCTCTTCTCCCGTGTGAGCGCCGCACCGTCTCCTGCCCACCCCCCCAGTGTCACCTGTTTCAACTGTGGCCATTCCAACAGGCGTGTCATGGTATGTGGCCAGGTTTTAACTTGCATTCCCGAATAACGAATGATGCTCATGCACTTATTTGCCCTCTCTCTGTCTTCCTTGTGAAATCTCTGTTCAGCTCTTTCGTCCATTTCAAAAAATTGGTTTGTTTCTTCCTGAGCTTTGAGAGCTCTTTCTTAGCAGATACCTGCTCTACAAAGATTTCCTTCTGGTCTGTGACTTCTCGTTCCAGCCTCCTAAGAGTACCTTTGGAAGAGCAGAAGTTCATTCTGATGAAGTTCAGTTTATCCGTTTTGTTTGTTTGTTTTTATGGAACTTGATTTTGGTGTCATGTCTAAGCAACCTTTGCCTAACCCAAGGTCACGAATATTCTCTCCTGCATCCGGTAGATGTTAAACCCAGCTCTGTCATCCGTTCTGAGTTACTTTTGTATGTGGGGTGAGGCTCAGTCGTTTCGTTGTAGCCCAGCAGCATGTGCTGAAGGCTCACTCCTTTCCCCACTGAATTATCTTACTCGGTTTTGCAAAAAGCCGCTCATGCCCGTAGGTGGGGGTCCGTTTCTGGGCTCTGCTCCGGTCCATTGATCTGCTTGTCTGTCTTGACTGCTGCAGCTTTACAACGGTCCCGAGAGCCTTTGGGTCGCCGTGGCGTTAACTCTCCAGCGTTGTTCTTCTCCTGGTGGCTGTGGCTGCTCAGGGTCCTTTGCGTTGCTGTATGGATTTTAGAATCGGCTCCTGTTTCTAAAGCAGAGCCTGATGGGATTTCGAGAGGGATCGAGCCCCCCGGCAGATGCCTGTCTTCCAGAGTTGTCACCTGGTGGTCAAACAGGCGTCCGGGTGGGACAGCACCTGCCTTCCATGAAAAGAGACAGTGTCAGTGTTCACAAAGCACCTGGGGGCTCTCTGTGCGTTGACCTGGCTTAGGGGGTCAGGACGGGGCGTTTCTGGCTGAGCTGGGGTCTCTGCTGAGAAGTGCGGACCTGACGTCCTAACATGCTTGTGGAAGCTGCCATGGCTCCTGGGCCCGTGTCGAGGCTCGGCGAAGAAACCACTCCTCCGAGGAAGCACATGTGGCGGCTCCTTTAATCTGCCTGTGTCACCTGCCTCTGGCTTAGTGCTTTAGGTTGCACAGGTGTGAATGCATGCCCACCCTGGGTGAGCCTCAGGTTGACCCTCTGAATGGCACCAGGCAGGGCTTTTCTTTCTAGAACATTCCTTTGAGGAAGAAAGAGAAGACTTGGTAGTGTGGCCCTGTCTGGGTTGGCCACGTGTCTCTGTGTGTCCCTGGCCATAAGGTAAGCCGTGGACTCCCTCACGTCCTTCCAGGGGTGGCCGTCCTCACGGCAGCTGGCGTCCTCGCTGCCCTCCCTCACTTCCCCGGCCCTGTTCTCCAAGGCTCGGCTCGGAGGAAGCGCTGACGTGCATTTCAGTGGGCTGCCCCTGGGGAGAAGGAGCCGTTAAACTGTCAAAATAAGAAGTCAGGCAAACTCCTTAGGCCAATCGAAAGCACTTAACTCAGACGACAGGCAGCAGAAGCAACAGATGGAATTTAAAGAATGGAGGAAAAGTTTTAAAATATTGGAATATACCTAGTCAATAATACATTAAATTTGGGATTCATAAAAAGAAATAGTGGTGAAAATCTCCCCAAATCAGTTACTGTTCAGGAGTTTGATGACAGGTCCCCTGGAGCCCTGGCTGTCCTGTAGGTGTGGTGTTCTGAAATACAGCCCGAGGCATATATACTGTCACATAATAAAGTATTACGAGGCCAACCGCGGTGGGCGCCCCACTCGGCAGTTTGGAAGTAAAACCCTTTTGCCTTTACAAGGCCAAGTGACTCTTAATCCCTCCCGGGAGATTTCACGTTCAGATGTGTTCACTGCCAGCTGACAAAAGAGGCGAGTCCAGATTTTTTGCCCTGGCACCTGCAGCACAGAAACGACGGACGATGAAAATATATTTAATTATCATTCCATGCCACGTCTCCGTCAGCTCTGTCGCAGGGCTGCAGCTGTTGGCACACACTTGATTTTAAAGTCAGTGTGCTTATCTGTCTCGAAGGCTGCTCTCTCCGAGTAAATTGACTTGTGGGAGGAAGGGGCTGGCGAGGTCTGGAGCCAGCTGAGCAAACGCAGATCTGTATTCTGTGCGCCTGCTTTAATTGTCGAATCCGCCCCACATCATATCAGCCCGGGGATTTGGCTTTTGTAAAGAAAACATTTGCAAGAAGCAAACTTCTCCGTGGCCTTTCTGAGCCGAAATGGACGGTTTTCCTTCCTGCACTGCGAAGGGCCGGCTGACAGTTGGATGCCCACGTTTCTGCCCAGAGCCTGGGAGTCACTGTTGGTTGCATCTCTGCGGGGGGGGGGGGGACTCTGGGGCCCTGGTTGGACCCTCTCCTTCACCAGAGGGGGCCCCACAGAGATTAGAGGGCAGGCTTGGGGGCTTGGAGGGCAGGGCTCTGGGTTGGAGCCCCCGTGTCCTTGGGACTTGTGGCTGTGAGAAGACCAAGGGCTGGCCTGATGAGCCTGACCCCACAGAATTGTTCTGTTTGTCTTCTGTTGGAACCTTCTGGAAAGGAAAACCTGGGCAGAGTGCCCGTGGTGGGTGGAGAGTCAGATTGCGTGGCAGGAGGACCGTGGTGTGGCTATAGGGCGTCTGTGCCATTAGCCTGCACCTAAGGGGATGCTTTTCTCAACAAAAATGGCCAGATCATAGGCAGCATCTACTGTGCAATTTCCCTGCTGTATCTCTTATCAGGAGAAGCCACTCAATGTTTCATATGCGGTGGGATTTAGTACAAAGCGATGGAATTTCCACCGAAAGTAAAATAGAATAATGGGCTTAGCCGCTGAGATACAGGGAGTGGTGACGCCGAGAGTCCCTGACGGGACTTCTGGGGTGGGTGGCAGTCGAGCGGGTGCCTGCAGAGGGGGTGGCGGGGGGTGAGGTTTCTGTGAATGTGAGCTGGCACGGGGAGGGGCTCACTTCCCCTGACCTTCTCTTTGATGAATAAGGATGCGAGATTGCATCTGCTGAGCCTGCAGACCGGAGGCTGGGGAGGAAGCGGAGCTCTGGCTTATGGATTCGGGCTGTGAGCAGGGCGCTTAGCCACCGAGCTCTCGTGTATCGATCTGATCTTGCCCGTAAGCTAGAGTGACTGCAACCCCATCGCCCCATCAGTGTCATCACCATCACCTCGTCGTCATCATCACCACCATCCCCAT
Source organism: Anoura caudifer (assembly GCA_004027475.1). NCBI lineage: Eukaryota > Metazoa > Chordata > Mammalia > Chiroptera > Phyllostomidae > Anoura > Anoura caudifer. Next base: position 201,819 of record PVKU01000844.1, read on the forward strand.
CACCCCCCCCCCATCATCACCATCGTCACCACTGTAGCCACTTGTCGTGGGCCAGACTAAGTCTTTGTAAATTCGCCATCTCCCCATATCCCAGGAGGCAGGTACTGTTCTGTGTATTTTGCAGATGGGAAAACGAGGGTAGGTTTTCTCATCCGTAAGCGGAGGCAGGTTGAGGTAAGGAGCAGAGGCAAGGACTTCACGCCAGGTCCGGGAGCCCACTCACGACCGCCCCTCTCCATTTAGTGGCTTTAGATCCATGTGTTGGGTCGGACAGGACGAAGGGAGGAGAGGGAAAGCCAACTCTGCTCTTCTCAGGGAAAGGCTGGGGGCCGTCGGCAGCGTTGGGTTTCACGGCTGACGCTTGGGGACTCCGGCGCCCTTGGGGCTGACGCCCCTCAGCTCTGGGACTAGGGCCCACGAGGGAAGGCTGGCTGGGGGGCGCAGAGCTGTGAGGGGACCTGGCAGGGCTGCTGTGCGGTCCGGGCCCCAGGAACTTGGGAGAGTCGCAGCCGCTAGCCAGGAGCCCAGGGGACGTGCTGCCCTTGCTGCTGGAGTGGGACGGGGACGGTCTCCCGGAGGCTCGGCCGGCGGGCCGAGCGCACAGCCACCAGCTACGTTGTCCTTCCAGGTCTCCCGATCGGTCACTGCCTTCCCTCCTGGGGGCAGCGTGGTGCCACCCTGGCCCGGCTGGGTGTTTGTCCTGTGGGTGTTGCACACTCTGATCCCTCTCTGGCCTGGCCACACGGCTTTCAGGAGGCCTGACCTTTGTGTTCCTGGCTTTTCATGACCTCCTCTGTCACCCATGGCCCTGGGGGCTCTGGGTTTGAGGCGGGACTGCTGTGTTGGCTGACCAATTGTGACTTCATGGCCGAGCGGCCTGGACAGATGACAGGGTCGCAGAGCACAGAGGACATGCGTGAGCCTGGGCTGCCTGCCGCTCCACCCTGACAGTGGGTCGTGGGGTTCACACCAGCTCCCCACGGCCCCTGGGCCTGACCCATCTGAGTCTCTGAGAACAGCTTCCAGCAAGTATTTGTTAAGCGTCTGCTGTACACCAGGCTTGGGGAAACTCGGGGACCATGGTGACTCACCAGACTGTCCTCACGTTCACATGTGGTGTTGCCAGGCCGTCCGTGGAGCTGTCGGGACTTGAGGCTGTAGCGAGAGGAGCAGGCGTTCCCACTGGGATTGCATCGAAGGTCGAAAAGACAGGACACGCCATGACTAGCTCATCAGGGCAACTTTGGGCAAGAAATTAAGACTGATTTTATTTCCGAGAGAGGCTGATGACTCTCCTTCCCACGTTAATTTTTATTAAGCATTTTATGTGTTATTCCGAAGCCACAGAGTACGCAGAGGCAGTTTAGACACATTATGGGTTGTGCGTTTTGTAATTATCCTATGGCCTCCGTCCAGGAAGTAGAAGAGCAAACAAACATGATTGCTTTCCAGTAGAAGGGGGTTGCCATGGTGGTGCGTGGATGGGCGTCAGAGCCCCCAGCACCGCCTGCAGTCCAGGCTCAGGACCTGGAGCGCCCAGGCACGGGAAAGCGGCGGTAGCCGGGCCTCGGCGCTCAGCCCCTTCCCTGCGGGAAGTCCCTCCCTCCGGACTCTCTGCTGCTGGGGCTGGACACATCACTCAGGCCCTTCTCGCTGCTCACGTGTGCCCTCAGGGAAGCCCTCCTTACCTGCCCACGCTGAAGTCAGCCTCGGTCACTCTGTCACAGTACAAGGTTTTGTGTTCATTACAGCACTTCTTTACTCTCTGAGGGTTCAGCTGAGCATTTGTCTCCTCGCTTCCTGTGAGCTCCACGAGATCAGGGGCCTTATCCGCTTGTCTTGGAGTCTCTAGCAACTAGAATAGCACACGGGCACATGGTAGGCATGCTGCAAACATTTATGAATGAACGAGTGAATGAACGAGCGAATGTCTCCTCCCCGAGACTCTGAGGTCCTTGAAGACAGGGGGCAGCCCCTCCTTGGCCACATGGCCAGTGGTGTACATCCCGGTGCCTTGAACCGTCCAACCTGAGAGCTGGGAGAGAGCCCTGTTGGGGACCCGGCTGGGTTAGGGGCTGCTAAGTGTAAAGAAGAGACAGGCCTCAGCGGGGTCGGCAGTCTGAAACAAGCTGCAGTCCAAGGACTTGAGAGGCTGTAGAACCGGGCTTGGTGACGTGGGTCTTGGTGGGGAAGACAGAGAAGGCCATGGCAGGTGTCTACTCCACAGGTGTCATCATCACTGTCGTCTCTTTCATCCCCCACTTCTTCCCATGCCGGGGCCGGCCCTGCCCCAGGTGTGTGGGGCATCCTGACCCATGGGCGCCATGCTGGCCTCGTTTTCCCGAGGAGGGGCCCGCACAGCCAGGATGAGCAGGGCAGGGCTGGTTCCCCAGCCTGCCGTCCCCCCGCCCTCTCGCTGCCTCTCTGGGCACAGCCCCCCACCCTGGGGCTCTCACAACTGTAGGGGCTCTCAGCAGCGACTCCTAATCAGCTTCAGTTGCCCACGGCCACTGGGCACTGCTGATGCTCTTAAAGCCGAAGACGTCATTGGGAGACTATAGTGTCACTGAGAGAAGGATGCCTAGCAACCCCTAGGTCCTGGATCGCACAGGGTCCCAGCTCTGCAGCAGCTTGTCCCTGATCCGAGTCCCTCGGGTGGATGCTGGTGTGTCCATTCATGACCCAGACAGTATGGGGACCTGGTGCCTTCCTTGGCTCCCCCCCGGAACTGCCCCCTGGCGTGGATTTGGGTGCAGGTGGTTTGTTTGAGAGTTGACACAGCAGGTGTCTGTGAGCAGTTAGCACCGGGGGGGTCAGACACAGCAGGAGCACACCACGGAGTGGTCCCATGGGGGGGGGTGGAGGGGTCGAGTCGGGACATTGATCCACCAGCTCCTGTCCCTCATGGGCTGAGGGTTGCTTCTGGGTGTTGGTGGCCCAGCAGTTCTAAGCAGTCCTGTAGTACGACTGTGCCTGAGAGCAGTGGTCAGGTGCTCAGAGATGCCTGCCGGTGACCTCTGGATCGGGGTGGGGGGCAATGCAGGCAGGCCAGCCCACTCTGTAACCTTGTCCGGCCAGCCAGTGCCCGGGATGGGCCAGAAGCCAGGTGTGGCCACTCAGGCACGACCAGGGCTTCTTTCCAGGACTCCAGAAGGAGAGGCGGGAGCCTCTGGTCTTGTAAATTCAGCCACTGAAGACCAAGAGGAATGTGTCTGTGATGGGCAGCAGAGGCCGCTGGCCTTGCTGGAGCAGCGAGGCCCCGGGGTGGAGGGCTGAGCTGGGGCTGAGCTGGGGCTGAGCTACCGTCTCTCGGGGGCAGCCTTGCCCAGCGGGGTTCAGTGCTGGGGCCTGGGCCCCCAGTCACCCCATGGGCTACCGGCAAGCCTGCCTTAGCCCTGATTCTCTTCCCACCTTTTTAAAAATCTCACTTTGCAAGTGGTTTCCGGCGCATTACAAGTGCTGTTCGCAGTGCTTGCTCCCTGTTTCTTAATTGGCCCATACAACACACCCTGTTCAGAATTTTTAATCAGCTGTGGCAAGTTGTCCCAGCAATTTAAATAAAAAGTATATAAATGAATTTAGTATTTTAATATTACAGTGACATTAGCCTTATATATGTACTTAGCAATTTCATGCAACATGATAATTTTATAAACTATTCCTCTTCATTTGGCTGGTGGATAAACCCTGCAGTGAAAGCCGTGGTGTCTCTGTGCAACCAGCAGAGGAGGGGGTGCGCTCTGGGGGGGGCCGGGGTACCACCTGCAGGCCAGGCTGGTCCTGTCCCCTGAGGCCCAGCCGCCTGGGGCGGCCCTTCTCCGCAGTGATGCCAGTGTGCCCGGCCCTCCCAAGGCTGCCCCGAGATAGGGTCTGAGTGTGCTGGTAGGTGGGACCTCCTTGGACTCAGAGCGGTGTCAGCAGGCTGGACCTTGCCAGGGACGCCTCCAGCACACACCTGGGAGCCTGCTCTGTGTGAGCAGGGTGTGAGATGGTGCCTCTGGGTAGAATGACCACATTAATACATTAACAAAAGGGGACCCAGCCTTCCCAGCTTCCAGTAATTTCTGTTGATCTCCAATGTGCCAGGCAAAGTGCTGACCACTCTACCGGCATTATTCATTGTCAAGGTCACAGTGACCTGCCCGTGGCTGATCTGTCCTCAGGTCACTTGACCCAGGAGCATCATTTGACACAGCGGATCCCTCCTCCTTCCTGGAACCCGGGGCTCCTGTGATGACCCTGGGGGCCGTCACAGTCGGAGATGCTGCTGATCCAGAGGTGAAAGAAGAAGAGGCTCCAGGTCTTCACGTGCTGCGATGCCCGCTCCAGAGGACAGGGAAGTGTGGCCCTCGTGGGCCACCGTGGGGGGTGGGTGCTACTAGTGACGTCCAGCCTCCTAGCGCCCTTTCCAGCTCTGTGCCTCCCTCTCTGCCAGCTTGTCTCAACGTGGCAGCTGGGGGGATTTTTCAAACGTGGTCTCTAACTGAGGTAAAGCACACACGGCGTAGAACGGACCATCCCACCATTTTCGAGCGACCATCCGTGTTGTTTTGCAGCCATCACCGCCACCCTCCAACCCCAGGATGCTCTCCATCTTGCAGAACTGAGATTCTGTCTCTGTTAAACACTCACTCCCTGTGCCCCTGGCCCCTGGCCCCCACCATCCTGCTTTCTGTCTCTGTGGCTTTGACTCCTCCAGGGACCTCATGTAAGTGGGATTGTACTGTTTGTCCTTCTGTGTGTGGCCTGTGTCACTGAGCATCACGTCCTCCGGGTCCATCCATGTTGTAGCTTGTGGCAGGATTTCCTTCCTTTTTAAGGCCAAGTAACATTCCTTTGCATGGATGGGCCACATTTTGTTCATTCAGTCACCTGTCAGTGACACTTGGGCTATCTCACCTTTTGGCTACTGTGAATATTGTTCTGCAAACGTGGGTGTACAGGTGCAAAGTGATTCTTCTAAAACACAAGTCACCATGACAGTCCCCTGCCTTCCCATGGCCTTCATCTCTCTCCCAGAAGCCCAAGCCCTTCCAATGGCCCGAGGTCCTGTCTGTCTGCCCATTCACCCACCCTCACTGAGTACTCCCCTGGAGCCACGCGGAGCCCCTCCCCCTCCGCAGACACACCCTTGCCCCTGCCTTCGGGTGCAGGCATGGGCTGTGTGCTCCGTGCCCTCTGCCCCGACGCCATTCCCCTAGAGCTTGGCCGTCTTCTCCACCTCCCTCCAGTCTTCATTCCCGTGATGACGCCTGCCTCCCCACCCAGGTCACCTGTCATCCTGCCCTCCGCACTGCAGTACAGTATGAACTTCAGCATAACATGTAGTTTAATTTTCATTGGCCGTCCCTACCCCTGGGCGGCAAAGGTCTTTTCTCTTTTGCTCACTGATGTGTTCTGAGCACCGAGGGCAGCGGTTTCCAAGCTTCTTCATCTCATGGCACTAAAAAAAATAGGTATAGTTTTTTATTTGTTCACACTGATGGCTCTTGTTGGGTTGGCTGTTGTCATCTTTTTATCCGACAGGCTAAGGGAAAGGAGGTCAGTGCCCCTGACTACAGAGTCAGGTGTTGCGTATTGTAAAAATGCTTGCGGCGCATCAGTTGCGAGTTGCTGACCTAGAACGTGCTTGGTACAGAGTAGTTACTTGGTAAATATGTCGAATGTGTGGATATGGTGAATGTGTTGAATGGGCACATGATTCTCTTGGTAGCAGCTTTATTGTGATACAATTCGCATGGCATACAAGTCACCCATTGCAGCGTACGACTCAGTGGGTTTGGTAGAGTCAGAGCTGTGAGGCCGTCGGCACAGCCAGTTTTTGAACATTTTCCTTACCCCAGAAGAAAGCCAGTCTCTCCGTTCCTGGGCAGCTGGTAGTCTATTTGCTGTCTCCACAGATTATCCTACTCTGGACATTTCCTAGAATGGAGTCCTATGCGGTCTTTTGTGTCTGGCTTTCCCCCTTAGCATTGTGTTTTCAGGGTTTATCCACATTGCTGTCTGTGTCAGTAACTCATTACTTTTTACGGCTGGATAATATTCCGTTGTGTGGATATATCATACTTTGTTATCTGCTCATCGGCCGATAGGCAGTTGGCTGTTTCCACTGTGGGGCTAGTCATGGTAATGCTGCCGCAAACGTTCACGCCAGTCGCCTTGTGCGGACTTGTGTTTTCGTTTCTCTCGGTGTCTACCCCGGAGTGGGTCGCTGGGTCACGTGGTAACTCTGTGATTAACCCTTTCGGGGGCTGCCAGCCTGTCCCCCACCAGCCGTGCAGGAGAGCTCCAGTCCCCCACAGCCTCGCCAGCGGCATCTTGCTCTTGCTTTCAGCCGTCCCAGGGGGTGTGGGGTGGCGTCTCGCTGGGGTTCGGCCTGCGTGTCTGATGACTAATGATTTTGGGCATCTTCCATCTGTGTATTTGTGTCTCTTCCATTGCTTGTCTTTATTCCTGGGGGGAGGGGGATGTCTATTCAGATCTTTTTGCTCATTTTTAAATTGAGTGATTTGTCTTTTTGTTATTGAGTTGTAAGAGTTCTTTCTATTCTAGTTACAAGTTCCTTATCAGATACACGATTTGAAACATTTTCTCCTATTCTGTCATTTTACTTTCTTTTTTTTTAAAGGTTTTATTTATTTATTTTTAGAGCGAGGGGAAGGGAAGGAGAAAGAGAGGGAAAGAAACATCAGTGTGCGGTTGCCTCTCACGTGCCGCCTACTGGGGACCTGGCCTGCAATCTAGGCAGGGGCCCTGACTGGGAATTGAACCGGCAACCATTTGGTTTGCAGGCCGGTGCTCACTCCACTGAGCTACACCAGCCAGTGCTCGTTTTACTTTCTTGATGGTGTTTTTTAAAGCACAAATGTTTTAAATTTTGATGAAGTTCAATTTATTTATTTTTTTCTTTGATTCTTTGTGCTTATGATGTCATATATCAGAAACCATTGCCAAGTACAAATTCACAAAGATTGATGCGTATGTCTTCTTCTAAGAGTTTTATAGTTTTACCTCTTACATCTAGGTCTGTGATCCATTTTGAGTTATTTTTGCATATGGTGTGGCGTAAGGGGTTCAACTTCATTCTTTTCTGGCTGTCCACTTGTCCCAGTGCTATTTGTTGCAAAGACTGTTCTTCCCCCCATTAAGTGCTGTGCCCTAAATGTGAGGGTTTATTTCTGAACTCTCCATCCTAATTGACTGATCTGGGTGTCTGTCTTTATGCCAGCAACACACTGTCTTGATTACTATGACTCTGTGGTACATTTTGAAATTGGGAAGTATGAGACGCAAGTTTGTTCTGTTTGAGTCCTCCGTATTTCCATACGCATTGTAGAATCAGCCTGTTAGTTTGTACAAAGTAGCCAGATGGGATTTTGATAGAGATTGTGTTGAATTTGTAGACCAATTTGGGGGAATAATGTCATCTTAACAGTATTTATTCTTCTGAACTGTGAACATAGGATGTTTTCTCACTAATTTAGATTTTCTTTAATTTCTTAGAACAATGTTTTGTAGTTTTCAGAGTAGGTTTTTCACTTTTTATTTTTTGTTTGTTTTAAAAGATTTTATTTATTTTTAGGGAGGAGTAGGGTGGGGGAGAAAGAGAGGCAGAGAAACACAAATATGAGAGAGAAACATCGATTGGTTGCCTCTGGTAAGTGCCCTGACTGGGGACTAAACCTACAACCCAGGCATGCGCCCTGGCAGGGAATCGAACTGGCGACCTTTTGCTTTGTGGGATGATGCCCAACCAACTGAGCCGTACCAGTCAGGGCTATTTTTGTTCAGTTTATTTCTAAATATTCTATCTTTTTTGATGCTATTATAAGTGGGATCATTTTCTTAATTACATTTTTGAACTTCTTCATTACAAGTGCAGTTGATTTTTATACACTGCTCTTGTATCCTGCAACCTTGCTGAACATGTTTATTAGTTCTAATAGTTTTCTGTGTGTGAGTGTGTAGATTTCTTAGGATTTTCTCGTAAGATAAGATTTGTGAATAAAGATAGTTTTACTTCTTCTTTTCCAATCTGTGTGCCTTTTATTTTGTTTCATTTATTTTACTGTATTATATTGTATTGTATTAATTTTCTTCCTAGTTGCCCTGGCTAGAACCTCAAGTACAATGGTGAATGGAAGCAGTAAACGATTTAATTAATCTTTACATTATTCCAGTGAAGTAATCCCAGTTTTTATTCCCATTTGACAGGTAGGCACACTGGAGCTTAGAGAAGTTGAGTCGGTTGTCCGAGGACACGCTGCTGGCAGGTGACAGGGCTGTGGGACAGCCCAGAACTGCCGCCTGCCGCCCCCTTGCCAGAGCGCTTCCTCTCTGAGCTGGGCCCTCTCTACGGTGGCAGAGAGGCCCCGGCCGGCCGGCCGGCCAGCTGACGGCACTCAGAGGGTTTCCTGGCGAGTTCCGGGAGCTGTGCCAGCAGCACGGCGTGCCCCTCGGTGTGGCTGGGTGGCCCCCACACACACACGTGTCGGCGCGTGCAGCCTGTGACACCCGTCCATTCTGCTGGGGCACATCCTCCCACATCCTCCTCTTCCCCTCCTCCGACCCCGTGTCGTATATGAAGGGTCAGTCTTACTGTCCCCGTTTTACTGATGAGGGACTGGCGCTCACAGAGGCTGAGGCGTAGCCTCTGGGAGACGTTGTCAGGGAGAGAGGGGGTGGGAGGTCATGTGGATGGAACACCTCCTATCCTCTGGGCACTTACCTATAACCTTCTACTTAACCCTCACTCGGCATCACCACCCCTTTGCTACCACTCGGAAAGTTGGTGGCTGCTCTCTGCTTGGCCATTGGCCATGACCTCCAGGACACCAAAGCAGTGTGTCCGTGCACACAGCTCATCATCGGCAAACCCAGGCTCTGGCCTCACCCACTCCTGCTGTCCCTGCGTCACGAGGCTGGAGGTGATTAAGGAAGTTCATTGAAGGGAAACGAGAATGGGAAAAGATTGGTCCCCAGAAGGAAAACCTTGCCAGACTCTGTCACTCCCTGGGACCTGTCCTCTCGCTGCGTCACTCCCCCCTTCAGTTTAGCTGCTATGGAGAGAGGCTGAGCAATGGTCCAGGGGAAAGCAGAAACCTGTTCACACGCACTCCTGCCTTCCCAGCGAGCAGTCTGACTGATCCAGCGCCTGTGACTAATCCACTCCCTGGCTTGCTCTTTAGAACTCATGGTTAATTGAAATGGGTCAGATCGTTCCCATTTCAACCCCCAACCTGGGTGTTTCCCAGGGGACACAGGTGATGGAGGCAGCACTAGTGCGCCGGCACCTGGCGGCTGTGAGGGTCTACACCGCCCGTCTCGATTCTCAGGGCCGGGGCCAGATCCCATGTGGACACTGCAGCCTCTTCCACTGACATCACGGGTGATTCCATTGGGAGGCCCCGGGCAGTGCCACATGCTATTGGGATAGACGTGTGCAGGGTGATGGCTTTTTCACAGACCCTGTGGATGATGCTCTGGGTGGGGGTTCTGGGAAGGTCATGCTGGCTCCTTGTGACTTTCCTGTTCCATCCCAAGAGCCAGTATTTTGCTCCTGGATGACCAAAGGCAGGGAGAGAGTTGACAGTCAAGAAGTGCTGCAGGCAGGCTGCTGGAGGAATCTGCCCACCCAGCCTGCCTGTCGGGCCCTCACCGTGTGGAGAGCTAGATCAGAGGGGGTTGAACCTAGGCGCTGGAGTCAGCCCCCCGGCAGCTCGCACTCCGTAGGACCTGCAGCATGTGGTTTAGTATTTTTGCACCTCACTTTTCTCATCGTAGAGCTCAGTTAGTCCAAGTTCATTTTTCAAAAGAAGGCACCGAAGTTTGGAACCATCCCAACGCTACAGAACAAGTAAGTGACAGGAGGGCGGGGCAGAGACGTGGGTCGATTGCTGTGGTTGGCCAGGCACTTCCTTGTGTCCATTGTCCCATCGGTCCTCACAATCAGCCTTGGACTATTTGACAGGAAAGGACCCAGAGACTCACATGGGGGTGTTGCTGTGCCGAGACCACCCAGCAGAACCACAGCAGAGGCGGATTGGAATCTGTGTGTGCTGACCACAGGCCCAGTGCGGGTCCCACAACACCCAGGAAGGACCTTCCTCTCCGCTGGCTGCTCTTGGCTCAGCCCCCAGCCATTGCCTCTTGGATGCCAGGCAGGGCCTCATCGGTCCAGGGTGGGACATCATTGTCTGGATGAGCCTGGGGAGGAGGCTGTGAGGATGGGGGTGGCCTTCTGCTCCCAAACTACCCTGCACACCCTTCTTCCCACACAAGCCTCATTGCTGAGAGGCACCTGGGATCCCCAGAGGCCATCAGCTCCCATCCTGACTGGGTGTTACATGTTATACATTTAAATTACAGATGGGGGTATTCCCCTGGCATCCAGGACCGAGAACTTGGGGACTCTGAATGGTGAAAAAGGAACCCGCATGCCTGCTGTGCCATGCTGCCTCCAAGTGGCATGTCAGGATAGATGGTGGGGACAGTGGCCCCCAGGCCGCAGCGACTTACACAGCAGAGGCGATTCTCACACCTGCCTCAGGCTCACTGCAGGTGGGCAGGGCTGGGCTGAGTGTGGCCTCTCGGGACCTGGCCGATGGCACAGCTCCATCTCAGGCATTGTGGTCCCTGTGCAGGAGGGACTGCAAGAGCCCTGGGGGTCTTGACCTGGTGATGACATGTTCCAGCGCAAGTGATGCATTACTTCGTAGCTGTTGGCCAGAACTAATCCCCTGGTGCTCCCAATGAGGGTGGGGGAGGGGCAGTCCGGCTACATGCTGCAAAGGGGGAGGTGGGCCCTAGGTGACTGACCCAGCAATCAAGGTGAGGAAAATTTCAACAGGGCTATGCCATGTGGAAGAGGGGTCCCTTGTCATGGGGCTGCCCAGCAGGGAAAGGTGTCTAGCTGATGCCCCTGGTTCCTGTGATGGCCTCCTGCAGGGTCTGCAAGGTCTCTGCTGACGGAGGGGCTGTGAACGGGGGTCTGGAGCAGAAGGAGGAGGTTGCAGAGTGAGCTCTTAGTTTTTCCTTACGGTTTTAGGTTGGGAGTTGCAGACAACCTTTCTTAACTGAGTCAGTGTCAGGAATACCGAAAGGGCCCAAGGACAAGGTACCTGAGGAGGGAAACGTGTTTGTCTGTGGGGTCAAGCAGCAGAGGGGCTCGTGAGAGACAGTGAAGACCCGACTGAGACGCTGCCTGCCAGAGAGGCTGCACAGCTGGGATCTGGATCAGATGGGCTCTGTTCATCTAACCGACCATCTACCTGTCTGTCTGTCCATCCATCTACCCATCCATCTACCCATCCACCCACTCATCCATCCACTCATCCATATAACCAACCATCCACCCATTTACCCATCTGTCCATCCATCCACCCACCCACCCATCCATCCACTCACCCATCCACCCATTTACCCATCCGTCCATCCATCCAATGGACGGGTATGGGTGGGTAGATGGACAAATGGGCAGATAGGTGGATAGATGGACAGACAGATGGGTGAATGGGTGGATGATTGGTTGGATGGATGAGTGGGTGGATGAGTGGATGGATGGGTGGCCATCCACCCACTCATCCACCCACTCATCCACCCATCCACCCACCCACCCATCCATCCATCCATCTGTTACTGAATGCTAGCTTTGCATCTTGCTGTGTGCATTTGGTAAGTCACTTGACCTCCCTGAGCTGTGGCCTTCTCATCTCTACATTCAGGAACTAATGACTGCAAAGTGTACCTTGCCCACTGCGGGGTGTAGTTCAGCTGTGAGAGTGCTTCATGAGCTCTGGGGCACTGGGCACACGGGCAGCATGCCACACAAACTGTGAGGGGCCGGTGGCACTGGGTGTGGCTTTCATTACCTGTGTCTGGCCTGGCTTCCCTGCCCCCACAGCAGCTTGCTGCTCCCTTGAGCCCAACCCCTGTGACCCCCTGCCCCAGCCTCTGTCCCTCAGGTCCCTACTTGTCAGCCTGCTGTCTGTACCCTCCAGTGCCTTCTATCTGCGGCCACAGTCATACAGAAAAGGAAAACAGAACACTGGGCTGTTCAGATATTTCTGGCTTTAAACGGGGGAAAAATGGTGAAGAGTTTTCTTTGGGAAGAAATAATACTTAAATATTTGTTTTACCACGATCAATCCCAATTGTGAAAATAAGGGTTCATTGCAGGGATTTGGAGAATACAGAAAAGAACTGAGAGAAAAATGGGGTCACCCCAGGCCTCGCCGCCCAGAGGTCACAGGTCCTGGGCTGTTTCTTCCCGCCTATTCCAGCACATGTTAGTTCTGTTTCATTTCATAAAATTGGGGTCATAGATTTGATAGCTTCCTTTTTAATTTAACAACATACCGTGAGTGTTACCCCTGCCGTTAAATATTTGGTGCAGATGTGGTCTTTCATGGTTGCCTAATAGCTGTGGTTGCCTCGTGGCTGTCCCATCACTTTCTCTCCACATCGCTGTTCTAGCTTTGAAGAATTTGGTGTTTAGTCCCTTTGTGGAATCTAGCCAGTCTGAGAGAGAGAAGATTCTAGAAGCTTTAGACAGCATTTTCCCCTCACCATGCACATCTCTGACTGGGCAGACCTGGGAGAACGTGGAGGGGCCAGGGCCAGGGTCCAACCTCGGGAACTTGGCCAAGAACTCAGTGGTCTGTGCGGTGTGACGGTTCTCTCGGTCCCCACCCTGCTCGCAGCCTCTCTCAGCTCCTCTCAGCCCTGGTGGGGTAGGCACTCCGAGGCTGTGGCTTCGCAGAGCCACATGCCCGGAGCACCAGATCCAACCCAGTGACAAGCCCTTCCTGGCTCGGGGCTGGCTGGCTTGGGACCTCAGCCCAGGCGCTCAGGGAGCCAGCCTGCCCCGGAATTTCCCGTGTCCCTGACCTTGGAGTCCACCTCCTCGTCACCTTCTTGTGCCTAGTCTGCTCTGATTGAGGAACTCTCTGATATGAGATGGAAAAAACCCAAGGGTATGAAGGTCACTGCACTTTACAGCCTTTTAAAAACAATGTTCATTTTTTCCCCTTTTTTTATGAGCTTTTTGGTACACACAGCACATCACCCCCCATAAAATGGCTGAGCATTATGCTGGCGTAGAAGCCCTGCGTCAATGTGAAGGTCTGTGGAGTAATGGGCTAGCTTCCGGGGTGGGGGTGGGGGGCACAGGTGACATCACAGGCCTCTCCTCTCGGGAGGGTTTGGATTCCAGAGCAGGTGCCCTTGCTGACCCTGAGGGCAGGGCTTGGTGGCTGGGGCCTTGGGGCGGGAGGCTCAACCCCTTCCTGGGCAATGAGGCCTCCTCGCCTCTGACCCTGACCTCCAGCGTCAGCTGCACATGCTGTTTTGTCCTTGGCCACGTGTTCATGATTTCATGGAAAATTTGCCTTGTTTTTGTCAGCCGGCCTGGGAAAGCTGGTCCCAAGTTGTGGCATTTGCCCTCATGAGGCACCCAGTGCAGGCTAGAACTCGCCTGCTGCTTCAGTACAGGGGTGGGGCGTGGGTGGGGGCTCTGGTTTATTTCCCCTCCAAATCGTAACTCTTCTGCCCCCCCCCAAATGAAAGCATGGTCCCCCTCGTCCCACAAGTTCCAATATTTCATTGTCCAAAGGATCTCTCAGATGACATCTCAAACCCTCAGATAGCACACGGTTCTTCAGATCCCGAGGTCTGAGCTTTGCTTTGCACGATAGGAATAGGGGTTCCTGCTTATGGCGTGGTCACTCTGTCCAGGAGCATGTCTGGGACAGAGTGGCCCCCTGGTGGGGACTCTACCAGTGAGACCATAGAGAATCAGAGAGCTTAAGTCGCTTGCCCAAGACCACCCACGGGACCTAAGCCTGGAGTAGGCCCCATGAGAGATGAGCAGCCTTAAAAGCCTAGCCAGGCCTGGGCAGCTTGTCTCGAGAACAGGGAGCACCCGCGGGCGCTGGTCTCGGAGCATGACAGGGCTGGCCGAGACTCTGCCACCTCCTTGGACATGTCCTCCGTTCCTGGCCCGTGGCAGGGGTTCCTGGGCTAAGGGGTTGGTGGAGAGCTGGGCCCTGACTTCTCTCGGGGTGCGCATGCCCCCTCTCCAGGTCACTGCGTCCTTCCTCCTCCGTCAGAAGGGCTTCATGTGTATTGATTGCTGTCTCCAGCCTTCAGTTTTCTCTGCAGCTCCGGTGGTCTGGAAACGTTAGCCCTTTTCCTGATCAGCTCAACTAACCATGGCCAGGGCTCCGGGCGAGGGGGCGTACCAGGGGGCATGCCCGGAGGTCCGCAGGGACCCCCAAGTGATAGAGGACGACAAGCCTGCTGCCACCTCACCACCTGTCCCATCACTCCCTCTGCCTTGGGGTTGAACGTGCCTGTCCCTTCCCATGTTAGAGGTTCAGAGTCAGACCTGGGGTTGGGGAGGGGACTCTTCCTGAGTACAGCCTGAAGGCCAGGTGCACAGATGGCCCCTGGATGGAGCCAGGGCTCCGGGTCACATAGACCTGGGTGGAGGCCTGGCCTTGTGGCCCCAGGTGGGGAGCGTACTGCATAAAAGCACCTGGGACTGACCTGGCCGAGCGTGGTGGTGCTCGGGGTTTAATCATCGTCCTGTGGCTGGGGAGTGGGACCCGGCTTCTCCCAAGGGCCTGGCCTGGACCACACCTGCGTTCTCACCCCTTGCTTCTCATCTGCTTTGCTGCTGGGGGAGAGGCAGTTTGGATTGGGTGGGGCTCAGCTGCCAGGACTGTGGCATCTGGCCTGGGCCCCGCCAGAAGCCCGCAGGAGAAAACTCAGATCACTCAGGGGGATTTTCTCTGTAACCCTCCAGGCACAGCTGCGGGAGGCTCCAAGGTCCCAGGAAGTGTTCCCCTGCAGTGGTAGTGCCAGCATCTTCCGTGTGAGAAGGCGCTGTAGCAGGCCTTCACCAGGCAGCCAGTGCTCGCCTCTTCCCCCGAGCAGATGTGGCCTGAGTGTCTCCTCTCTTCCAGGCGCACTGCCCAGGACTCCCTGTCCTTGCACCCAGAACCATCCTGGGGTTCTGCTGAGTTCTGGCCCTGGAGCCCCCTCAGTGCCTTGGGCCCTAGTAGGGATTTGGGAGGCAGGGATACTCTGCTTCTCACCTCCGCCAGGTGCTTACTCAGGGGCATGCCATGTGCTTGAAGTTCACGGTCAACCTGAAGGTCTTGGGGGTCTGCGGGGCGTTCCCGGGGTCCTGGGTGTCCCCCCCCACCCCACCCCATGGTTTGTTAGCACTCTCTTTGTCTGGTCCCCTTCACCCTCTTGTTTACTATTTGCTGTTAACAACAGTAATTACAGTATAGTCGTGAGATGAAAACATGACTAAATTATGACACTGCTTGTGCAACAATCTCTTAAAACCAACTCAGAAGGCAACAGCTGCACAATTAGGCTATAAATTCTGTGAAATGAACTTGTCGGTGGCAACGGTACCTGTGTGGCAGTCGTGCGAGCGATAACGAGGCTTAATGGGCTTGAGAGGGGGCTCAGAGGATGGTCTTGTCGAGGAGGAGACTTAGCTCTTTGTCATAAACCACTCGTTCTCTTACAAAGACAAGGGGCTCGGGGCCGGCCCATTAACTCCCTCTGTCTGTCGGGCCGTGGTGGCAGATCGTCCGTTTGACAGGCTGACATCAGGGATTCTCTCCTGCCTTCAGGTGCGGCCATGGCGGAGCCCCACGCGGAGGCCCTGGCAGCCAGAGTCTGGGCCGCATGGCCTTTGAAGGGAGCCAGGGGCGCGTCCTCAGTCTCCCTGGATGGGCTAGTGAGGCCTGCCGCTCCTGAGTTTACCAGGGCACTAAACAGCCGGGTCCCTGAGGCCGCACGCACCTTGGATGAGGGTCTGGGAGCCGGAAGGCCACGCAGTTCAGTGGGGGTGATTGATGGAGGCTTGCTTCCGGTTTGCTAAGAAGGGTGAAGACTGAGCGGTGGTTAAAAGTGTCTTTGCCTCACCTGCTCGGACAAAGGTTGGCAACCTGACTCAGTGACCCTGTCACGGGGGCCCTGCCGCCTGTGTCCGCCCAGCCCGCAGCAGCACATCCACCACCCGCTGCTGCCAGCACAAAGTACGACAGATTTTAGAATCTCCCAGCTCTGACTCGGGAGTCTGATAAGCATCTCACGGGGCTAAAATTAAGGTGTGGGCAGGGCAGCTTCCAGAGGCGCGAGCATTCCTTGGCTGGTGGGCCCCCCTTCCATCCCCGAGGCCAGCGATGGCCGGTGGAGCCCTGTTCATGTCCTCGCTCCCCGACCCTCTCTTCTGCATCCTTTCTTCAGGACCCGTGTGAATGCACAGTGCAGCCTTAATTCCTGTTCGCCACGTAATATAATACAAGTATGGTGGGTCGTCTTTAGGGGGATGTTATTTTCCCCAGCAGAGGCAGGTGGAGTGCAGGGCCTTCAGCCAGTTGGACCTTGGTGACCTCTGAGCTGGGCACAGGCAGAGTTTGGACCTGAGGAAGGATTGCTGAGATGATGGTCTTATAGAAAGTCAGAGCGAGAAGGAAGTGTGGCTGGGTCACCAGTATGGCGTGTCCGTGCAGGGGACAGCCGCCGTGCCCCAGGAACTCCTCTCAGAGAAGGGTGTGGAGGTGCGTAACCAACGTCCAGAAGCAGACGTGGCCCACAGCATCGAAGATGGTTCCAGTTCTTCCAGGATGAAAGCATCCGTGGCAGTGTGCCCTCCTGGACCACCTCCGCAGGGAAGGTGCGTGTCTGGAAGCCGGCCCTAAAAGGCTCAGTTCAGCGGCAACAACTTTCAAACTAGGTGACCACCACACAAATCCCAGACGTTGCGCAGACCCGCTGGCAGGAGCCCTGGTGTGGCTTTTTGTAGCTCTCGCCGTTCTGGGACCGCAAATCCCTTCGCCTGCAGCCTGGGGCCGGCGCACTGCCTCCTCTCTCTCCAGTCCCGTCCTGGCCTCTCGGACAGCTTTCGAGATGATTTGCAGGCTTCTCCCTGGACCTGTCCGCACAACAGATTTCTGGAGCGTGTCCTCAGGGACCTCCAGCTCCAGGCTTATTACTGAAGTCCTTCACCCAGAAAATCTGTTGACGGAACCATTCTCTCTGAACTGCAAGCAAATTGGGAAATTTGAATGTGATGCAATAAGTCTGCAATAAAACAGAGCCTCCAAGACATGCACGGATCGTGGCTTCTCCCAGCCCGCGTCCGCCGCGCGCCTCTGCCGCTCCCCAAGCCGTCAGCCTCCAGGGTGGCCACATACAGTATTTATTTTTTTTAATTAAGCTGCGAGGCTGTGTGCTCACCCTCTACAGATGCTTTATACAGCCCAACCTTATAAGTTGCTGAAAGTTTTTATTTTTTATTTTTTTAGCGGATAGTAAAATTAAGCAGTTATTAGTATTCACGAAAAACGCTCATGGCAGGCTTCGCACACGTAATGAGAAGCCACCTGCAGTTCAAAGCAGTACTTGATAATGCTGTAATTAGATTTGAGATGCAAAAAAGCTCATTAAAATTAAATAACATATTTGTCACTGTTTTAAGAGGTACAGATTGCCTAGAACCATGCTGGTCTCTTGACCTTGAGTATTTTGGCGGAGTCCTTGCTGCCAACAATTGGAAAATAACATCAGCAATTCTGCAGAGAGTCCTGAAAACATGTTCCTCCTCGGCTCCGTCTGTGTTGAAAAAATTACAGAGATATCCAGGGGAAATCACAGATTTGTGTACAGTGCGCTCCGGGAGGGCAGGGTGGCCAGAGCCAGCCCTCTCCCAACAGCAGTCCCGATGCCGCTGACAGGAGATGACATGCCTGGGGGAGGCAGGGGGAGGCCAGCGGGGTGGGGGGGGGAGCACACGCCGTGGTGGGGTCTATTGGAAGCAGCTGTGGCAGCAACCACGGCTCACCCCTGCAGCCCTGGCCGGTAGGGAGCATCTGCTGAGAGCAGGCCCAGGGCGGCTGAGAATCAGACTGTCAGCCGTGCCAGGACCAGGGAGATGTGTCCCAGACTTCCAGAAGGTCACAGCCTCATCGGGGACACCAGGCACAGGAAAGTCAGGTGCCAGGAAAGTAGGTGTTGTTAATAAAAGCAGCTCATGTTTGCTGAGTGCATCTGGCATGCCCAGCCTCTTCACAGGCTATGGGATGGCCCAACTGCCCCTCCGCTTTGAGGAGGATAACACCCTGGCACGAAATCACGGAGTCAGCACATAGGTAGCCGATCCAGGATTCAAGTCCAGGTCTGTCTTCTTTCAGACCCTTGCTTGGGACCCCAAAGTAGCTGGGTGCATGGCCAGAGCAGTGACCTCAGGAGGGAGGAAGTAGGCGGGAGCCCTCAGAGCCCATCGTCAGGTGCCCATTGTCAGGCTGATCATGCTCTGAAGGCCCCCGTCTGGGAGTCATTTCTCGCCACGGCAGCCCTGTTACTCCACTTCACAGATGTGGAAGCTGAGATGTGAGAAACTGAAGAACCAGCCCAAGGTCACCACGTAGCTGGCGGCAGAGCTGAGATTAATTAAGCTCTGCCCTTGACCAATACTCCGCATTCTTCTCTTGAAATCTGTAAAGCATTCTGCAAAGGAAGGATGTAATCTAAAAGCAATCATGGTTATTTTTGTTCTTGGAGAAAGCAAACGCAAGTTGCCATGGGGTGGGGTGGGGGGCGGGGTGGAGACCAGGGGAGTTTGTGGAGCAGGAAGCTCTTCTCTGGAGGTGAGCGGGCAGCTGCACGGTGGGGGTGGGGAGCCAACGGCAGGCTGCGCACAGAGGCCTGGTGTGGCCTCCAGGGACAGCCTGGGCTCCCAGGGCCGGCAGGAGCTGAGGCCTTGTCTGTCCTCCAGGCAGGAGCCAGTGGGAAGCCAGTCTGCGGCCGACCGCCCCGCCCCGGGGCGGCTGGATTGATTTTTGAGGCTGACTCTCTTGGCACTGGGTCCAGATTTCGTTCTGCGGAGAGCTCGTCTTTCAAAGTCCAGCTCAAATGTCACCTCCTCTGCACAGACTCCTCCAGCCCCCGAGACAAAATTAATCACCCCCCTTGCGCACTCCCACAGCTCCGTGGGCACCTCCAGAACAGCCTCATCGCATCGCACTCCGGTTTATGTGTTTACAGGTCTCCCTTTCCAGCTGACAGGGATGTCTTAAGGCAGGTCCCCTGACACGCAGCCTCCACGTCCTTGTGCCTGGGGCAGTGCTGTGCATACAGTGGGTGCTCCATAAATGATCAAGAGTGAGTAAACTTGCCTGCCTAGCGAGGTGGCTGACTTCGATTTCACTCAACGGACCCTTCCAGGGCACTTAGCCCCTCACGTGGAGGAACTTAGTCCTCACGAGGGGCCGAGCCGTGGGATTGGTTCTGTGGTCCAGCTGGCACGTGGCAGAGCTGGGACCGCAACCCCCGCAGTCCTGGGGTGGGGAGTCTCGGGCGGGGAGACAGACGCATCTGTTCACAGCGATCTTGTGGATAAGCCCGTTCCAATTGTGAGTAGGGATTCTTACTAGGGGACTCTCAATTCTTATTTCTCTTTTTAAAAACCTTATCTAAATTTAGGAAGGTTTGGAGGAAGTATTTGGGTTTCGAGGCAGTTCAGACTCCTTTGTTGTAGCCACAGTAACCAGCTCCGGCCAAACCCAGCAGAAGTGGCTCTGCTGTGAGGAGGGACCCCTCGGAACGGACCCCGCAGAACGGACCCCCCGGGAGCGGAAGCTTTCCCAGGGCTCGGCGACAGCACCTTCGCTCTTCATGTTACCCCAGCCCTCACTCAGCTTCCTTGGCCTGGTGGCCCATCACCAACATGATTGAGGGGAAGAACCACACAAAATTGGGGTGCTGTTAGGGCTGTGACGAGGGAGGGGTGCTGGGTGGGCAAGAAGGGGTCTGCTGCTGTGAGTTCCTGTTCTACAGGTGCTTTCAGTGGGCCCATGGCCGCCCTCTGTGGCGCCCCCTGTGGTCCTGGGGCCGAGGGGCCTGAGGATGCCAGGCTCACCACCGAATTTCTGGGAGGACTCATTCTGGAACTGGGGGTGGGGGCGGGGAACCTTGCTGAGAGGAAGAGGCACTGGCAGTGACCTTTCCCAGGTTTTTAACATTTTGAGGGATTGATTGCATCGATCCAGGCCTGTTCATTTTCGGCCTCCAGAGGACCTGACTGCTCTGCGCCAGCCCAGCTCAGAAGTGTGGGGACTGGGGTGCAAATGAGGGTTAGACCTTGTGTTTCTGGCTGGGATGCGCCAGCCCCTGAAATACGGACAGGTGGGGTCTGGTTGGTGTCCTAGGAGAGACAGGCAGACAGAGTGGACCTTGCTTTGCTGCCCCGTTTCTGGGCAGGGCTGGAGGAGATGGGGTGGTTTCCAGGCAGGCAGTCTGGGATGGGAGTCATCTTGCCTCGTTCTGTCAAATCCAAGCCCTCAGCCTCAGGTGGGCCTCCCCACCGTCCCACTAATGTGCATCCGCTGGCCCTGCCCAGGTCCCCCACTGTGTCTGGGGCGTGGGGGCCGGGGCTGGTCCTGGTCCCGGAGCACCAGCGCCTGCTGGTCTGATGGCCTGCAGGCCTCTCTGAGGCACCTGTTTCTGCTCATCACACAAGCGTGCTTGGAGCATCTGCTCTGTGCTGGGCAGAAGTGCAGTGGGGCTGAGGCAAGCAGGGTCTCTGCCCAGAGACATGTGGGTACCAGGTCTCCCCCCACAGCCCGGCTGCTGTGCCACTCCTGCTCGAGCCCCTCCTTTGAGCCCCTCCTTTGAGCCCCCCTCACTTCAGCCATCAAGGTCAGCTTGCCCTTGCTGGAAGGTGGGCCTGGGAGTGAGTGCCCTAGATCCCAGGCCAAGGTGGGGGTGCAGGGGGGCCCTGGTGCCTCCCTGCGGTCCCACCCTTCTTCCTGTCAGGCCCTTCCCCCTCCCTCCCCTCCTTGGCCAGGCTTCCTAATGCCTCTTACCCCTTAACCCCAGCCTCCTGCCCTGTCTGCCCCCCGCCCCACACCCACCGTGCGGGGGCAGGAGCCCCCATGATTTACAGGCTTTCTGAGTGGTGACCTATAAACCCTGCTCTTCAGAGGTGCCTGTTCTGGGATTAACCGCCTCTGAAGGAGCCACTGCCTCCAGAGCGTCAAGTAGAATGTTTCCGCTGACTGAGAACATGACCTTTAAAACCCGAGGAAAGGAATCAGTGCTGCCTGGAGAAGAATGGGGCAAGGAGGAGCCTAGACTGCGCTCCACCTGCCTGTGGAGAACCTGCCTGTGGGGTCTGCGACCCTCCCCCAAGCCTGGCCCCATGCTAGGTAGCGGGGCTGTGTTCCCCCTGGGGTGTAGGGGCCAGAGGCACCGGGGGCATCCTCACCAGGCCTGAGGCCCAGGTGGGTGGTGGGAGGTAGTGACGGTACCCTGACCCCGCTCTGGTGGGGAGCAAGGAGGAGTGTCCCTCACCCCAGTCCAGGCCCTGACGGCACAGTACGGGGGACCTGCTTCATCCCTGAGGGCACCTGCACTTAGCCTGGGACTGCCTGGGTGGGGGCAGCAGCTTCCTGGGAGCCACGGGTTGGGGTGCAGAGTTCTGAGGCTCCTGTACCTTGGTGCCGCCTTTCATTTGAGACCTCAGGTCTTTGTTGTTTGGGCAGAAAACGTGGGTGGTCGTGGCTGCTTCCCTGTGATGTTGGATGTTGAAGCGCATGTGCCCTTGGCAGCGGCCCCTGGGAGAGCCCACACAGGTGCTCTGCACCGAAGAGGCTACGTTTGATCTCTCCTGCCCCCACGGGCAAACGGTCATGAATAGAAGGGTGACTGCTCCTTCCCTTCTACATTTTTAAAGGAAACTTTGCAACATTGTTTTACTTGGTGGCTGGGTTCTCCTTGCCAGGGGGGCTCTTGGGAAAGCAGTTAGCATGTCTTGCTAGTGAAGGCCACCAGGAAGTCTCTGGAAGGAGGACCAGGAAGTTTCTTGCAGAGACGAGTCCGCTGTGAGGCTGTGGGCTGGTTTTCTGCCCCGACACCCTCTGCAAGGGTTTGGGAGAGCAGGCAGGGGCTGCCGGGGAAACAGCTGTCCTGCATGGGAGGGGTTTGCGGCCCTCCTCCAAGGATCTCAGAACCTTGGGGATTTGGTTGTGTTGTCTCTCACACAGAGTCTGGGTTTTGGCTTGGGGACCGGCGCGGTCCTCTCCTACCTGGGTGCGGGGCGGGGGGAGGAGAGGCAGCTTTCTGCACCAGGGCCCAGCTGGGAGGGCCTGGCCAGGCCCTTTATTGGGGGGTGTATGTGATGTGTGTGCTGCTTTGGAAGAGCAGCATGGTGTGTGTGTGTGCCCTCCTGTGTGTACAAGTGCACACTCGCATGCGTGTTCCAGGGCCTGTGTGTGCACCTGTGTGCTTACACATGCATTTGTGTGCTCTCATATGAGTGTGTACGTGCACCAGCGTGTACAGCACAAAGCCTGGGCTCACCTGGGGAGCAGAGGCAGTGCTGTTGCAATAAGGCTGGTTTTTACACTCCCAGCCGACCAGGGAGTGCAGCCGGCAGACCAGAGGTAATGCGGTTCAGCCGCCTGCCTGCAGGGAAGGTAACTGTGGCTTATAAGCCCCCCTAGCTCAGTGGGCTGGGCAGCGGGGGCAGCCCAAGCCAGGCCACGCCAGATGGATGGGGGGACAGGTTGGCGCTGTGTGCCCCCCCACCCCCCACCCAGAGTTCTCTGAAGGGAAAGAATGATGTGCCGCCTGTTAGTGAATCAACACCGAGGAGAAAGTCCTGACAACAAGTAAAGAAAACTTAGCTGGCAATAAAATCAGGGACTTTTTATGGTGGTTTTTATGGGAACATTTTCATTTGGGGAGTTATTAGAGTTAGTGCGGGTTGTGACAAAAGCCGCATTTGCATACCGCCGGTGACGAGGCTGGATGGAGGCTGGGTGCAGCGTTAACTGCATATCAGAGACCCTTTCTGAAGCCAAACAGGATGACATTTACTGCAGGCTGGGAGCCGCGTGCTCCGCATTAGTCACAACTGCTGGTCGTGTCCTGCGCAATGTAGATTTTCAGTCTTGGGATCTTTCTGTGATTCCCAGCAGCTGCTTCCTGTATCAAGAGCAAGCTAGCGGTTTTTAGAGGTGGGGGTTGAGGGTGTGGGGGGGAGGGGGTGCTCCCCGAGGGGGGAAGGGAAGGCTTTGTGGGGTTACACTTTGCCTAGGCACCTGCAGGGGGCTGTCACAGGGGTGACTGCTGGTCTCAGAGTCAGGCCTCATATCAGGAGAAGCAGGAATTTCTTCCAACAGTTTTTTTTTTTTTAATTGAGATACAATTCACACACCATCCCGTCCACCCATTTAAAGTGTACGAGTCAATCGTGTACGTTGAGCATACACCAATCTAGTCTGTTCACAGACTTGTGTAGAAAATCTCTGCAGTCAGTGATAGATTTTTGTCACCCCCGGAGGGAACCCTACCCCCCTTCACTCTCACTCCCAAGCCTCTCACCCCTTCCTGCCCTAATGACAACCAGCCCACCCTCTGTCCCTGTGGGTTTGCCTGTTATGGACATTTCATGCCTACGGACTCAAACAGCGTGCGACTTTCGGGCGGCTGCTGTCACTCAGCAGGCGTGTTCAAGGTTGTCCCGTTTTGTGGTGCGCGGGCAGCAAGTGCCGAGTCCCTCCTGCGGCCACACTGTGCCCCGCGGTGCGGGTGGGCTGCCTTTTGTTTATGTTTTCATGAGTGGGTTTCTCCCGCTTTTAAAACATATTTCCTTTTTTACTTTAAAAGATACTCGTGAAAAAGTCATGGTCGAGCCCATGTGAGCAAACCTGAGTTTCTGGGGGGAGGAGGAAGCAGAGAGTGTGAGAAGGGTGGAGGAATGACATGTCCTTTGGAAGAGACAGAGCTGATGCTTTGCCATCTGGCCTAGCTGAGGGGCTCAGCGGGAGGTCGGCTGCCTCTGGCCCCAGCTGATGTTGGGGTGGGGGGCTTTGCTGCTTGTCACTGGAGAGATTTCTGTATTGAAGGGGACCCTCGGGCTGTGCATCCAAGGTTCACCGGGGGACACCAGCGTGGGTCTTCGTGCCTCTTCCTCAGCCCCCTCCTCCCCACAAGCTCCAGTGGCATGGGGCAGTCACCCCTTCAAAGGCCTGGGCTGAGTCGGCTGAGGAGGGCCGCAGTTACGCGTCTCGTCCCTGGTTGGGGTTCCGCTGATGTCGGAGGGCAGCCACGGGGAGGCCCGGTGGGCCTCTCTCTGGCCCAGATCTGGGGAGGGCAGTCGGGCAGGGCCTGTAGTCGGAACACCCTCTGTTTGCTCTCCCGGAAAGTCAGGGGGATCCCTCGGTGACTCAGCTCTTAGTTTTCATTATGCTGCTGTGTGAATATTTCTGAGGTCTCTTGTTTTTTCCGGTTGGCGTTATATCATCGTTAATAACTGGAGGGTACGTTACGAATATGCAAACTAGTAGTGGTGCTCTAGCCTAAAGAACGTCGACAAATTGCCAAACAGCCTAAAGCATTCGGCGGCTTGTTCCCTTTGCTGCCTAGGCTGACCCCCTTCCAGAATCATGGAACCCAGGAGTTCCCTCTGCCCATGCTGACCCAGATGGCCCTTGCAGGGGGCTGGCTGCCCCCTTTGTGCGCCCAGGGAACTGCTCTCGCTGTGGCTTCGAGCCTGTGCTCCAGGGTCTAGGGCTCCCCTGGGGAAGCGGGCCGTGTCATGTGTGCACTTGCCTTCTGCTTGTCGCTGTGCTGGGACAAGATCAGAAGTAAAGGCTGGAGGGATGATCCTCGCCCAACTCCTCGTCCTCGGATAAGTTGGAAAGGTCACAGAGGTCAGGGCGGACACTGCCTGAGTTCCTGTCCCAGCTCCCCCACGGTGAACATGGCCTTGAGAAGTAATGTCAGCTTCTGCATCTGAAGTTCATTAATTTAACATATTACAGCACACCTACCGCATACTGTTGTGTGCCAGGTGCTGTGCTGGGCAGTGCGCAATGTGCCAGGTGCTGTGCTGGGCAGTGCGCAATGTGCCAGGTGCTGTGCTGGGCAGTGCGCAATGTGCCAGGTGCTGTGCTGGGCAGTGCGCAATGTGCCAGGTGCTGTGCTGGGCAGTGTGCACAGTCCTCGCCCTCTGGGAGGTGAGGGGCTGCCGGCGGAGACAGACGCGCATGCAGGCAATGCTGATGCATGTGATCGCCGCGCCTCTGGGAAGCAGAGCGGGGCTGCTGGGGCCTATGTTTAGGGCAGATAATTCAGTCCCAGGGGTTGGCGCTGTGTCCTGGAGCGAGTGCTAAGTGGAGACTGGAGGATGAGTTGGAGACACCCTGGCAAAGGAAGTGGGTGGACAGAGTGGAGGTGGGAATATGGTGCAGGGAAGAGCATGCCAGGCAGAGGGAACAGAACCTGCGGAGGCTTTGAGCAGACAGAGGAAGCAGGGTGCGAGTGTGCTGCAGCCGAGGCTACTCCGTCCTCCTCATCCACGGCCAAGCGTGCTGCAGCCTGAGCTGCGCTGAATGAGGCAGCTTCTGAACAGGAAGGATGTGGGTTATGGGCCTGAGCTTGGAGTCTGGGCAGGAAGGAGGTGGTGTTTGCGGTCTGTGCAGGGGGCAGCGGGGTGCATGTGACCGGAGTGGAGCCAGTCTGGGGTGGGGACACCACAGAGGTGAGGTGGGGGGGAGGTGTGGAGAGTACTGCCGAGTCCTGGACGCCACCGGTGCTGCGCTGCCACCTGCCCCAAAACAGCCTAATCACACCTGCTTCAGGACTGTGCCGAGGCCGAACAAAGTGCTAAATGTAAGAGGTACCCATAGGGGATGAGCTTTTTTTTTTAAAATACGTGCTCAAGGCCATTCCCCAGCCACCCAATGCCTGTGCTTGGAGGCGAGCAGTATTCCCAGTTCCTTGTGTCACATTGTAACAACTTCAACTGGACATGTTTCTGTGCTTTTCCTAGGGCATGTGTGGTGTGTGTGTGTGATGTGTATATAAAATACATGATACATAAAATATTTATGTACGCTTTATGTATATAAAACATACATACATATATATAAGATATTTATGTACATGGAACACATATTCTCTTTTCCAGTGATGCTTGTGTTGTATCTCCTTCAGCTCCCATCTGCGTTTTCCTTTAACGCTTTATGGTTGCTGTTCCCTGCGTGCGCGCTTTCTCCGCCTTCACCCGCGTGTCCATTTTTGCGCATTCAGCAATGTCTTTTCCCCTTCGTGTCGCTTTCAGTTTGGCCTTCGTTTCTACTCTGGCCTTTAAAAAAAAAGTCTCTGCTTCTTTTTGGAGCTCTAAAAGCTAATGTTTTAATCTTTTATTATCTCCTATATTGCCTCTTTGTTCTCTTACTTTATCACAGTGTTTATTTCGTTGAGGTTTTCGGTAATACTTCACTGTGACTTTTTTTCTGTCGAGTGCTTTTATGAGCCTTTCGTCTTTCCTGTTGCCTACCTTTCTGAAAAGGAAAGTGTCTTTCCTGGGCCCTGGAATTGTTCCTTTTCTGCTAGTGCTCATTTTGGAATGAGGTGAGCTCCTGTTTTCTTTTTTTTTTTTTTTTAAATTCTCATCCTTCCACCCCCTTCCCTTTGGCAACCATTCACTTGTTCTCTGTATTTATGGGTCTGTTTCTGTTTTGTTTATTCTTTTATTTTCTTTTTTTAGATTCTACTTGTAAGTGATATATTTCTGACTTATTTCACTTAGTGTAATACCCTCTTTACCCATTCATGCTGTTGCAAATGACAAGATATCATTTTTTTATTGCTGAATAACATTCTATTGTACATACTCATATGTACCACACCTTCTTTATCCATTCATCTGTCAGTGGACTCCTAGTGTGCTACCATATTTTGGCTGTCGTACACGATGCTTCAGTGAACATAGGGGTGTGTGTATCTTTTCTTATTAGTGTTTTTGTTTTCTTTGAATAAATACCCAGAAGTGGAATCGATGGGTTATATGGCAGCTCTATTTTAATTTTTTTGAGAAACATCCATACTGTTTTTCATAGTGACTGCACCAATTTACAATCCCGACAACAGTGCACTAGGGTTCCCCTTTCTCCTCATCCTCACTGGCACTTGTTATTTGTTGATTTATTGTTGACAGCCATTCTGACAGGTGTGGGGTGATATCTCCTTGTGTTTTTGATTTGCATTTTCCTAATAATTAGTGATGTTGACCATGTTTTCATGTCTGTTGGCCATCTGTATGTCCTCTTGGGAGAAATGTCTGCTCAGGTCTTCTGTTCATTTTAAATTGGATTTTTTTTTTCAGTGTTAAGTTGCATGAGTTTTTTATGTAGTTTGGCTATTAACCCTTTATGGGATGTATCATTTGGAAATATACTCTCCCATTCGGTAGGTTGTCTTTTGTTTTGACGGTTTCTTTTGCTGTGCAAAAACTTTTTAGTTTGATGTAGTCCTATTTATTTTTCTTTTGTTTCCCTTGCTGTGGAAATATATCCAAAAAATATATTGCTAAGATGTCAAAGACTTTACTGCCTGTGTTTTCTTCTAGGAGTTTTATGGTTTCAGAACTTAATTTTTCAATCTATTTTGAGGGTTTTGTTTTGGTATATGGTGTAAGAAAATGCCTCAACTTTATTTTGTCTTGTATGTATCTGTCTAGTTTTGCCAACATCATTTATTGAAGAGACTTGCTTCACCCCATTGTATACATAAGTGAGGATTTATTTTGGGGTTCTCTAGTCTGTTCCATTGATCTATATACCTGTTTTTATGCCAGCATCATACTCTTTTGACTCTTGTAGCTTTGTAGTTTAATATCAGGGAGTGTGATACCTCTCACTTTGTTCTTTTCCCAAGATTTCTTTGGCTATTTGGGGTCTTTGTGGTTACACATCAACTTTAGGATTAGTTTTCTAATTCTGAGAATATGTATTTTAATAGGGATTGTAGCGAATCTATATGTTGCTTTAGGTAATAAGGACTTTTTGTATTAATCCTTCCAATCCATAAGTAAGATACATCCTTCCGTTTCTTTGTATTCTCTTCAATTCTCTCTTCAATGTCTCACAGTTTGCAGAGTACAGTTATTTCACCTCTTTCGTTAACTTTATTCCTAGTTTATTTTAAACTTTTTGATGCACTTGTAAAGGGATTGTTTTCTTAATCTCTTCTGATTTTTTCATTATCGATGTACAAAAATGCAGTATTTTTTCTGCGTACTGAATCTGTGCTGTAACTTCACTGCGGTCATGCTACTTATTAGTTAACAGGTTTCTGGTGGTGTCTTCTTGGTTTTCTACAGTAGTATCATGTCATCTAAAAAGGATAGTTTTATGTATTGCTTTCCTATTCGGATGCCTTTTACTTTATTTTTGTCTTGTCTGATTGCTGTGGCTAGGTCTTCCAATATGATGTTGAATAGAAGTGGTGATAGTGGTATCCTTGTTTCTGATTTTAGACAAAAGGTTTTTAGCTCTTCTCCACTGAGTATGATGTTAGCTGTGGTTTGTCATATACGGCCTTTATTATGTTCAGATATGTTCCTTCTATGTGCACTTGGTTGAGAGTTTTTATCACAAAATGGTGTTGAATTTTGTTTCATGAGGTAGGCCTGTACAGCTATGAAATTTCCCTCTTAGAACTGCTTTTGTTGCATTCCATAAAATTTGTAAAGTTGTATTTTTGTTTTCATTTGTCTCAAGATAGTTTTTGATTTCTTGTTGGATTTCCTCTTTGATCCATTGGTTTGGTAGCATGTTGTTTCGTCTCCACACATTTGTGTTTATTTCCAGCTTTCTTCCTGTAATTATGTCTAGTTTCTTGCCGTTTTGGTGGGAAAGATGCTTGTCTCCTCCAGTCTTGGAAGAGAGGCCTGATGTAGACGCAGCTCTGTGTAGACTGTGTGCCAGGTGGTTTTGGCGGTCTAGGACCTGAGCAGCGGGTGCCTCAGATGTCCGGGCACTGGCCTGCGGAACTGGATCAGCAGCTCCGGGAGGGGAGGCCAGGCGCGGCACTGCCCAGCTGATCTTGCGTGCTCCCACTGTTTGGGCAGAAATGGACTTGGGTGATGCGTCCGACGTTCCCCTGCAGCAAGCTGGCAGGCAGTCTAGAGCCCCTGGATAGAGCCTCGCCCTCTGCGTGGTGGTGGACTGGGCACGCACGGGGTGCTCACCCAGGCCTCCTACCTGGAGGGTCCGGCGGTCCCCAGAGAGTGCCCATGGCTCTCCAGTCCTATATCAACAGGCCGTCTGGTTGTTGCAGGAAACTGGTCCGTGTAGAAGATACCTCTGTATGGGCTCTACCTGCCGGAGAGTTGCGAGGAGCCGCGGGGAGTTGTGGGAAGCCGCGCAGAGGCAAACTGCGCACGCGCTGCCCCGGTGGCTCCTCACAGGGAGGTGTGGTCCGTGGTGGGTGACACCCGGTGCCAGCTCCCTTTGCTTTGGAGCGACAGGCCCCGGGCAGTGCAGCTGAGAGCCGGCCGAGGCGGCCTACAGGTAGGCACGAGCCCCCAGCCGCACTCCCGCCAGCGCTGGGTGGCCCTGGGCCCCCGCAGGCGGGCCCCTCAGCCTTTCTGTTCGTCTCTGTCTCGGGGCGTGGTCAGGCGCGGCTCCTTCCGGCGGGTGGTGCGGCCGGAGTCGTGGCTGCGCACGTGCGTGCGTGTCCAACCTTCATCAGGGGAGCCGGCGGGCGGCTGGGGCCAGCCCTGCGTCCCGCCCTCACTCGCAACGCGGGCACCCACTGTGGGGTCCTTTCTTTGCTTTTATTTCTTTTTTCCCTGCGTGGGATGAAGCTGCAGTTTATGCTGAAATCAAATTGAATACGATCCAGGCTGAAATGGTCCAAGAGACCCTCTAGACCAGTAGTTTTCAACCTTCTTTGTGGCGCAGTACTCAAAAACTAATTTCTGAAATTCTTCGGCACCCCGAAAGATACAGTTGCCAATTAAAAAAAATAAGTGTAATTTTGATTGTTGTTGCCATTTTTTATGTGATAATCGGAGGGAAAGGAGGTCAGTGCCCCTGACTGAATAGTCAGGTGTGGCAGGTTTTGAAAATTCCTGCGGCTGAAAGTTGCTGCTCTAGGCGACGGACAGCTCGCCACTGAGCGCTCGGGCCGCGGTTGCTGCCTGCCCTTCGCCGTGTCACTGTCCGGGCGGGCGCACCGACGCAGGCAGGGGTGGAGGTCTGAACGCGCCCGCAGGTGTCGCTGTGCGTGGTTGGACAGGCTGCTAGATTTTCATGGGCTTTCTTTCCATGCCCTTCCAGCAGCCAAGCTTCAGATGAACTGCCAAATAGGTGGTCTTCTCGGGCCAGAGGACGCTTTCTACCCTGTTGCCCCCACGGTACTGGCTCCTCTCCGTGAGCCACCACCCACGTTCCTCCTTAGGCCCCCAGGAACCCCGCCAGCGATCCCGGATCTGGGCCAGAGTCACACGGCCTGTGGTCACTGTACAGTGGGGTCACACGCCAGATCCCAGATCGTGGCCCAGGCCTCGGGGGAAGGAGCGCTGGGCGCGGTTTTTGGGTTTCTTTGAGGGTAACCGCAGTGGGAAGGTGGGTGCTCTCAGCGTGCCCCTGTTCGCGAGATAGAGGTTGGAGTGGTGCTTACTGGACTTGGAAGCCCGCTTGCGTCCATCATTTCGGCGCCCGCTTTCCTCTGCGTCAGACGTGGACCGTAACCCTCTTTCACCCTTACTTGCAAACCATAGCATTATAGGAAGTTGCCAGGATGGTCTGGAGAGGCTGAGTCATCCTTTTGCCAGACTCTGCAGTGACAGCATCTCACATGACCGTGGAGCTGTGTCACACCAGGAACCCGATGCTGAGACAGTGTGTGTATGTCTGCCTCACTCACTCATGTCACATGTGTGTAGACTTGCGAAACGGCCAGCACACACAGGGTCCAGACCTGGTCCACCACCACACAGGTCTCCCGCTGCCCTTCGCTGTCAGCCAGCCCTCCAGCGGCCTCAAACCCCAGCCAACCACTAGTTGGTTTTCTGTCTCTGCAAGATTATTTTAAATTGCAAACTTATTTATTTTTATTATAACAACATAATATGCTCCCAGAGATTTAGTAACATGAAAAGTATTTCCCTTATTTGCCGCACTCAAAGCGCCACCCTTGTCAGATTGGTCAGCATCTTCTGTGTGTTCTTTCATGCATACGCGTGGAGTTTCTGTTTGTGCAGCCCTCACGCGTACACAGGATTTTATGTCCTGCTTTTCTGCCGGGCACACCGTGCATGTTCTCTGTGCGTGCTGGTTGGAGCAGAGGAGTGAGACGCTGGTAGCATTTGGGGCAGGGGATGCTGGGCAGACCAGGCCTCACAGAAGAGGCAGGCGAGGGGGCCCCCTTCGGCCATGCCTGCCATCCTCCTGAGGGCCCAGGAGCCCCTTGGTCTGGCCTTCCATCACCCAGCTGCTGGCACTCTGTCACCTTAGGACTGTCACCCAGCTTAAAGCAGGCTGGAGAAAACCTTGAAAGCAGTGAGTAGCGGGAGCACAGAAGTTCTGGAAGAAGAGCACACAACGGGCCCTCGCCCTTCCCTCACCCTGCTCAGGCTTTGTGAGTAATCACGCGTGGGAGTCGGCTGTGGGAGTATTTATAGCAGCGCCTCTTTTGCTGGAATGTCAAAATTTCTTCTTTGTGGCACCACGCTCATGAAAAGGTAATCAAATAGCAGAATGTGCAGTTGTAGTCGAGTCAGTCTTCTGCAACTTTAATTAGGATTACAAATAAGTAGGAAGTAGAAAATGTGAAAGGATAATGTCCCAAAGAGTTTGTGACCACGTGAGCAGAGGGGTGCTGTTCCCTCCACCCTGACGACACACGCTGCAGTTGTGTCTTGACTGCTAAGTGGCCGACGCAACTTCTGGGTAGATTTCTCACTGAAGAACAGGTCCACAGGCAGGCCTTTTATTAAAAGGCGCTTAACAGCTTTGAAATCTTACTGCATTAGCGCCTCCTTGGTGCAGGACAGTGGTGTCTGTGGTAGAATAAAAACACCCATGGCCATTCCCCATCGCTCTCAGGTAAGAGGTGGGAATGGATTTCTGCTCTCTGAAGAAGAAAGGGAGGGAGGAGGACCAGGCTGTGCCGGAGAAGCAGGCGGGCTCATCTGCGGCGATGTCGGCGTCATCTCTACCACCTGGTGTGAGTTAGCGCACTCTGCCTCCCGGTGGGGCTGGCGGCTGCTCTCTCAAGGGGAGACCTCGTGTGTCCAGGACAGGTTGTGAGCAGGAGGTGGGTCATCTTGACATTGTGTGTGTAGGGCAGGGCTCTGCGGAGACAGCTGGGACCCTGCTTTGCATGTGGCATTGTTCAGAGGGAGAGGAGCAGGAGGCTCCAGAAGGAACACTTGGTTGGTGTCCCCTTTGCGTCCTCTCCACTTCCCAACAAGGAGCACGTGTGCGGCGAAGGTTTGATAAGCTGAGACGGCCTTGTGTGGAGAAGGAGGGAACTTGGTTTCTAGCATGTCTGCATATCGTAAGCTTCTGTGAATCGCAGGGAAGGGTAATACGCATCTTAAAGTCCTGCATGTACTCTCAGAGACACACCTGGTCATTGCCTGTAATAAGGATAAAACAGCATCATTCATGTTGCTTGCTCATGTATTTGAGTAAATTAATATTGGTTTGACGTTTGACAAGTATTTGAATTTTTTTCTGCATTTGGAGCAAGGATCCATGTTTAGTGAGCACTTTCTGTTATTCGTTCCGTCTGATTCCATTGAGTGCCCGCTGGGTGCCAGGCCAGTCTTTTCAGGCATTGGGGTACCTAACCAGCCAGTCGTGGTCCCTGCCCTCATTAAGCTTATATTCTAAGGAGAATGCTGTTGAGGGGAAGAGGGAAGTCCCATCCTGCTGTCAGGGGCTGGCGACTGGCCAGGAAATCTTAGATTAAGGGGGCTGTCTTAGTCCATTCCGGCTACTGCAGGGCAGTACCATAGACCAGGTGGCTTATAAACAATATTCAGTCTCAGGGGTCCCTTTTATAAGGACACTGATTCCATTTGTGAGGGCCCCACCCTGTGGCCCAGTCACTCCCCAAAGCCCCACCTCCAGACCATCACATTGGAGCTTAAGATTGCAACGTGTGAGCTTTGAGGACACAGACCCTCAGGCTGTAGCAGGGGCTGAGAGCAGGGGGAAGTCAGGGTTGGGGTAGAGTTTGTTCTCTGAATTCACACCTAGCCTGAACCTAATTTGTTCTTGACATTGGGCATGCTTTGGTCTCCTCATCTGCCAGGCCGAACCCAGCTTTCGTAGGGTTGTTGGGTCCTCCAGCAGTCAGCCAGTGCCTAGGCCCTAGCGACTGCTCCTGAGAGTTCACCATCCCTGTGGCCATTAGAGTGAATGAAAGATCCCTCTCCTCTTACTTCTTTGGCTGGTGGGAGACTTAAGCTGGAGAAACTGCCTGTCACACCCAGAATGTCTGCCCAGAAAGCAACCTTCCCATCTTCAAATCTCAGAGCCAAATGAACTTGCCCCGTCAGGACCAGTTCGCTTGGGAGGCCCACAGTGAGATACGGTCCCGAAATCCAGTTTGAACTCTGATGCTGTGGCTGTTTTTTTGTGGAGTTCACATTTAAAAAAATCTTTTTATTGTCGATACTATTACAGATGTGCTCCACTTTCCCTCCCGTTTCCCTGCTCCACCAAACCCCTGCCCCCTCCCCGAGTCTTCAGGGTGCTCATTGTTTAAGATTTGGCCTGGAATGGCATTCTGGTGTGAAGAACGAAAGAAGCTGGCACTTCCTGGGCCCCCAGCACAGCGCATGCAGCAGTTTGGGGCCCTGTAGCGCGGGTTGGGCTGTTCTGAGGAGGAGTTCTCTTGTCATACAATAAATATTGTTTTGGTGCTAGGAGCCGCAGTGTCCAGGTGTGGGACCAGGAGAGGGAGGAACAAGGGAGCGGGGGTGGGGGGTAGGGAGAGACAGGAGCCAAGAATCCAATTTTTCATATAGTAACAAAACAATACAGTTGCGTATTCCCATAATATCCCTTCAGTTTCTTGGGGTCTGGAGTTGCATCTATTTTTAAAAGCACAAGGACCAATAACTCTGCTTTATGCAGACCAACGGGAGGATCGCTGGCTTAGAGAGGTGGTGTAATGTAAACTCGGAAGGAGGGGCGTGCACAGCATGACAACCTGCAGCAGCGGGCAGGCCGCTTTTCTTAAACAAGCTGGGGAACGATGGAAGTGGTTGCTGTGTTGGGCTCCGTCCCAGAGAGAAGGGCTCGTGTGACCCGAGATGCTGGGTGGCGGCTGGGCAGTTGCAAGTGGGAGGCTAGTCCCATGTCCTCCTGTCCACTTTGTCCTGCCTGGGCCCCTCAGGGCAGGGAGGCTTCTGAGAGAGAGGCTTTGAGGAGCTGCGCCCCACTCCCACAGCTGGGGGTTCTGGAGCATCACCCGGGTGTCAAGACTGCGCTTTCCTGGTGCTCTGAAACTGGGCACAGAAGGCTTCAGTTTGGCAAAGAAACAGTTTTGCAGGTTTGTTTGAAGCAGGGCTGGGCGAGCTTTGAGCCACATCCAAGCAGAAGTTTTCTCAGTCAGTCTCATGTGGGTTTAGAGCCCTACCCACCGTTTGCCGTCTTGAACCTGTTTTTTTCAGAAAAGGCTCTCCCACTGAGGTTCACAGCCCCCTGACTCGGCCCTGGCAACCCCTGTGGACAGGGCCCCAGCCACGGGCTGTCTTCAGGATTGTCTCAGCCTTCTGTGATTGGATGCCATTAATCAGTATGCCCTTACTGAGCTGTTCACCTTTTACTCAGATAAGGGCACTTTGAGAGTCACGGGGCTCTTTTTCATTCATTTGTAATAGGGTGTCTACTCTCTTCTGCTCCCAGCCTTTTTTTTCTTGTACACTCTATTTTCTGCTCCATGTCTGACTGTCCCAGGTTCTTGAAACCTTCTCCAGAATCCTTTTAAGCTGTTTTTTTATTTCTTCCCCAGGATGCCCCAAACAGTGGGAACTTTGGAGAGACAACACTTTCCTGTCTGCCCCAGTTCTCTGGTCATCATCTCAAAAAATACATCAGTTGTCTCCCCGTCTAGGAACTGTGCTTGGCTGATGAGGTGGTTATGAATTAATCATCTCTTAG
This sequence comes from Anoura caudifer, assembly GCA_004027475.1. Lineage (NCBI taxonomy): Eukaryota > Metazoa > Chordata > Mammalia > Chiroptera > Phyllostomidae > Anoura > Anoura caudifer. The sequence goes on from PVKU01000844.1 coordinate 236,822, forward strand.
AATCCCCCTCAGTGTCAGGATGGAACTGTTCCAAGATGCTAGAGTGCAGGGAAGGTTACATTTTTTTATTTAAATCAAAGGAAATCCAATTCAAGGCCCCATCTGCTGCAAGGAGAGGTTAGCCCCAAGTCTGGAGTTCTCGCGGCTGCTCCAGGGTTGTGTGAGAGCCCAGAAGAACCCCACGCCCCCAGTATGGCTGCTGTGGCTTGCCCAGCTCTGCTGAGTCCAGCAGAGCCACGTGGAGGCCATCGGGCTGGGTAGCCCTCTGGTGGCCCCACTCTTTGCCAGGCAGGGTCACCGGCCCCCGCCCCCTTTTGAGGTCCTGCTACCTCAGCATTGCTATATCTGATCAAGCTCAGAACCTGCACCGGAGACCCTCCCCCTGTGTTCTCGCCAGACCGAGGAGGAGCCAGGGCCCCAGGACCAGGCTCCGCCCATTGCAGGACCCATCTCAGCAGTCGGGAGGCTGAGATGTGAAGACCTCTGTCCAGGGGTCTTCCTTCATGGCACTCAGCCTCTCTTCCCAGCCCCGACACCTGAGAGAGTTATTTCCTTCTCCATGGAGTAAATAATAATAATAGCAAAACGTATCCACTCATCCAGCTAGTATCAGGTACTTGCTGTTTTCCTGGGAAAAATGGAAAAAACCTTTTCTTTTTTCATTTCTGATGAGTCTACAAGATACAAGTTAATTTTTCAACAGATTATCCTGCCAGATTAAATTCTCAATGAATCACCCTGGCACACACAACTGGCTCTTCTCGTGAAGGAGGGGCTGTCACTGTTTTCTGGGCGACACTGCTGGGCAGAAGCGAGGTGGCTGCCCAGAGTTGCACCATCAGTGCAGCTGGACGCTGAGCCCGCTTCTTCTAAAGCCGGTTCCAGCTTTGCCCACCGCCAGCAGTGTGAGCTTTGGGGGGGGGCGGGGGGGAGAAGCACAGAGCATTGTCCCTGCCCTGTAGGGGCTTGGATCTTCTCAGGAGCAACAAGAGGGCCAGGGGAGTGTTCCGAGCAGCACCCCCGCACTGTGCCGGGCCCTTTGTTTGCTTTCTGTTTGTTGATACTTTTCATTTCACTGTGGGCATCTTGGGAGCAGAGCGCGTATCTTGTCTTCTCTTGAACTCCCAAGAGGTGTACAGACATCATTGTCTGATGCCCGCATGAGCGAATGAATGAGTGAAGGAACGAATACCTTAGGAGTTTGAGGAGCAGGGCCTTGAAGAATGGGTATTCTTCAAAGGAAAGACAAACACCAGTTTAGGCCGGGGAGTGTGTGGCAGGAGAAAAGGGAGGCAGAGCCGGAAGGAAGCTTTATCGAGGTATAATTCGTATATGGTACAATTCACCCGTTTAAGATGTACGATTCAGTGGCCTTAGGTGTGTTCACAGAGCTGTACACCCATCGCTGCAGCCAATTTTAGAACGTTTTCATCACCCCAAGGAGAAGCCCCACATGCCTTAGCTGTCACCCCCCAGCCCCTGGCAACCATTGTCTGCTTTCTGTCTCTGTGGATTTTTCTGCTTTGGACACGTCATAGAAGTGGACTCCTGCAACATGGGACCTTTTGTGCCTGGCTTCTCTCATGTGGTGTGGCGTTTCGAGGCTTGTCCATGTTGGCTGTGTGTCTGGGCTGCCTTTGTTCTGTGGCTGAGTGATAATCCACAGTGTGGATATAGACGGGGCACCAGGGGTGCGACACAGGTTAGGTGCCCAGCGCCGGGACTGAAAGTATTGGAGAGGAACTTGGCTTCATCATGCCAGAGCTTTGGAGGGCACAGTGGACAGCTGGGTTGAGCAAAGCAGGGCGCATCTGGGGGCAGAGACGGGGGTGGAGTCTGTTCAGGGTTTCTTGGCGGGAAAGGATGAGGCCCAGGACTGAGGAACAGAGAGAGAAAGTAGCATGGGCAGGACAGTGAGGAGGACACATCCGCAGGGCCTTCTGTAGCACGTAGACAGGGCCTAGGGGGCAGCTGTGTCATTTTGGCCCGAGACAAGAAATGTGTGGTGACTGATGGGAAAGACAGGAGTCTACACTTGCACCTTACCTTTTGCAGTGATGGCAGGGACCGTGTTCAGTCAGCTGCAGGGCTGTGGAGGGAGGGAGGACCTGGGAGACAAGGCCTCCCTTCCTAAGGAATTGCCTCTGGGACAGAGCAGGTCCACCCGAGGGCCAGGCCCTTGGAACAGGGAGCACATCTGGGATCCACACCAAGGCTCCAAGGAGGTGAGCACAGGCCAGGATGGGCCAGGAAGGCTTTCTGCTACGTGGGAGGCAGACTCTCCCTGGAGGCTGGACGAGCTGTGCCGGGACAGAGAGAGGGGGAGGGAATTTTTCAGGCCCAATCCAGGCAGAGAGCAGGGGCAGGGGATGGGAGAGGGGTGTGGGCTGAGCCCTGGCCTGGAGCCCACCCCCTGCAGAGAACACGGAGCACAGGCCAGGGAGGCGGGGTGATGCCCGACAACATATAACAGCACACGCTCTGTGCGCCTGGTGCCGGCTGCTCTTCACAACAACCTGCAGGGTAGGTTGTACTATTTGTTATTGCTCTACAGATGTGGAAACTGAGATTTAGAGAAATTAAATGCCTACCCTAAGTCACATGTCTAGAAATTGTGGGGTTCTTAAAAAGCTTTCATTTTGTGCAAACACAAGGTGGTAATGATTACAGCATGTTTTAGGTTGGCTAGACTTTCTCTACTGGTGAGCCTAGGAAGCTTCTAGAGATGAGATTTCAATTCAAGTCTGCACTAACTGAGGACTGAGCACTTGAGATATGATGCTGAGTAGGACACACCCCTGACCCCATCCTGCAGAGAAAGGACACTTCACACATCACCTGCCCGGTTCTCTCCACCTCTTTGCCTTGCAGGGAACACCTGTTGACCAGATGCGTAAGTGCACGAACAGGAGCCCAGTCCTTCTCCCACCTGGTACACGGTGTCTGAGCAAAGACAAAGGGGAGAGAGCACTGTTTGCGGAGTCTGGTGTGGATGGAGGTGGGTGCGGGAGGGTGGCTGTGGCACTAAGCAGGTGAGAGACATGAGGTGTGGACCAGCCACAGCACAGCAGCATCTGTCCCCTTGAGGAAGTTTCCCCGAACTCTCCTTGCCCTCCGTGCTGCAGTCCCAGCACAGTGGGGCTTCCCAGGTGACCCCACCCTCTCCGCCACCTGCCCCCTCCAGTGCAGGCAGAGCTGGTCTGTCCTGCCAGGAGGTGCCTGCACGAGGTCTCCAGCAGCTCCAGGGCAAAAGACGCCTTTAAACTGCGTCCTGGGGAGGAGGCTCCGGAAGAGGAACCTGCAGTGAGCTCCTGCATTCTGCAGCCTTCTGGAACAGCAGCTTTTCAGATTTCAAGCCACAATTTGTATTCAAATGAAGGTCATTTGAAAGGTGTAACATAGTAAACAGCCATTATTTCATTTTGATGGCGGCACTAAAATTACAGTGTTGGGTGGATTATTTTAGCATAGGACCATTACCATCCCCCTGAAACACTTGGAGGGGCCCTTAGAACGCTGCTACAATCCTAAAATTAGAAGAAATTAAAAGTCACAAGGCTGTGGTGGTGGCAGTGTAATCTGGGGGAGCGGACCCGTGGGGCGTGGGGCACTTGCTCTGCCCCGTCCCACTCAGGCTCCCAGAACCTTCCTCGCACACCACGGCTGGGAGCAGGGCTCCCTAAGTGCTCGGACAGGAGGGCGTGGTGGTGCTTTGAACTGTGGGAGTTAAAGGAATACCCCCACCCCCATCCTTCTGTCATGCAAGTCCTTAGGATCCCACCACTGGGGCTCGACTCCCTTGGGCTTTTCTCCCAGGGAGGAGCCCCTTGGAGAGGCAGCTTGCTCACCCTCCCACCACCCCTCGCTGGGAGGTTTGCCAGCAGGACAGCTGGAGGAACAGGGGTCCTTGGGCTCTCAGGGCTTGCCCCTCAGAGCCTGCAGTTTGAGGTGGGATCAGGGCAGGCACTGGCTTCCCTGATGGCAGTTACCATTCTGCTCACCCCAGACACATGGAAGCCTTCCTGCCCTCTACAGGCCTGGGGCACAGCCAGCCAGGGCTGGAGGAGGCATTAGGTCAGCCGAAGACACGGGTCCACTTTGAGTCCTCTTCACATCGCATCACGCCTGGGAGTCACCAGCGTGCAGAGAGGCAAACCCAGGACAGACTTCAGATCTTCCTCCTTCATGGGGCACATCTGGAAACAGGCCCCAGACCCATGTGACCCCTGGGAGTGAGATGCAGCCTAGCCCCCTGGGCTTCCTGTCCGGTGCTGGGTGTGCGTTTTCAATGTCTGTTCCCACGTGAAGTGCTTCGGGTCGGTTGTTTGCAGAACGCAGAGTCCCTTGGATTTTGGAAGAGTCGTGCAGTGCACGTTCACCCTGCGATGGATAACTAAGGACTAGAAGTTGTGTCCGTGCAGGTTGTTTTGCCACCACCTGGCACCAAACTGAAGAAGCCAGCTGGGTTTCCTGAGCTTTTCGGGTTCCAGAATTTCCAGTAAAGGACGTGGCTGTGTCTAGTAGTGTCATGTGCTCCTTGAGGAAGGGGAAAGGTTTAAAAAAAAGTGCTTTTAGACAGTGAAGGCAATTGCCCCCGATTTTACCAATTTCTAGACTTTTGTCTACCTATTTTTACATAGCTGGGTTCTTACTCTGTGGAATTTTGTATTCTTTTTTTTCTTAATTGTGCATAATAAACACTCAAGCCTTTTTGATGGTCACGCAGTGTCCATCGGAAGCTGGAGCTGTTCTCCCTGCAGCACAAGCTCCTTCTCCAAGGTGAGTAGACCACCCTCAGAGCACCCTTCGAGACCGCTGTCTAGCCTCTGGGAGTCCCCTGGGAATGGCCAGGCGGAGGCCTCCAGGAGCTGAGCAGGGGTGAGCAGTCTTCTGGGGCAGAGCTCAGGGGGCTGCTTCCGGAATGTTTCTCTCTTCCACAGGCAACTGGGAGTCCCATTAACTTGGAAGAGGAGGGCAGGTCCTGGACAGGTGGCTCTGTGTTTGTTTGCACATGCGAAGGGCAGAAGTGGGACAGAGTGGGGTCTTCACCAGGCTCCCCCCGTGGGAAGGAGGATCAGCCCTGGAGGACGAGTGTCCTGCCTGCAGTTCACACTCAGGCCCTTCTTCGCTCCCTTCATGTCCCGAGTACCTTTCCCATGATCCAGTGTCCTCCTCCAAGTCACGGCCAGCATCACCCTGACGCCATCTCCCTGTCCTTAGAGAGGTGGCAGAGAGTGGCTCTAGGCCTTTGGTCCTTGAGGGGACCCCCTGCCACCGTCCCCTTTGCCCGTAGGGAGCCTCCTTCGGCTCTCTGGCCACAGCAGTCCTGGGTGAGCAGGCTGCCCTGGGAGGCCTCCAGTGCAGCCTGCCTGCTTGGCCAGGGCTTGATGCGAAGCAGGCTGCTGGGGACTGGGGGTCCTGGCCCCAGTCTGCAGGGGCTGTGGGTTCCAGATGTCGTGACCGACCTTGAAGGCCTTTGTGGGTAGGGAAGCCCCTGAGTTGCCCTGTTCATACTTTTCCAGATGGTTCACCCTCCAAAACCCTGCTTGGGGTGTGGGAGCAGTCAGCGGAGCTCACAGAGTGTGCCTGGTGTGGGTCCTGTTTGCTGTCTTCCTGTGTTACTCCCCCCGAGACTGCTTGCCCAGACGTGAATTTGAGTGTGTGCTGGGAAACCTGCACTTCTGCAAACACTTCTTATCTTGATATTTTTTAGGAAATATGTATGTTTTCAAAAGGAGCTACTTTTTAAGCCCTTTGTAGCGCTCCTCAGCCTCCTCCCGCCCTTTGCCCCACCACATTCCAGCTGTACTGGCTGCCTTTTAGCTCCCAAGGCAGCGACCCTGCTCCAGGCCCAGGCCTGTGGTGCCCACTCTCTCCCTCCCTCCCCCGCCTCATCTGCCGACTCTTACTAAGTCTTAGCTTGAATCTCAACACCCCGAACCTACCACACACCCCTGGGATAGTCTGTCATCACACTATGTGTTCTTTCTCATAATACTTACATCCCTTGCCTTTATATATTTTATTTATTTATTTTGTTATATTTTATATTTTTCTTCCCTACAATGCTTCATGAAAGCATGTTTCACAAATAATTTGTTTACTGCCCTAGCTCAGAGCCTGGCACATGGTAGGTACTCAAAAAAATAGACCTGTCGGATGGATGGGTGGTGGGATGGATGGATGATGGGTGGAGGGATGGATTAGAGGATGGATGGGTGGGTGCACATGTGGAGGAGCAGAGGGAGGGCTGGGTGGATGGGTAGCTGGGTGGGTGAATGGTTGGGTAGATACAGGGATGGACAGGAGGGTGGATGGATGTAGGTGGTTGGGTAGATGACTGGGTGCACGGATGGATGGAGGGATGGGTTAGAGGACGGATGTGTGGCAATACCAAATATTTCTGGGCTATCTCATGAAATCAAGCTACGCATTTCACAATGTCACTGGGCCCACCTTGCATTAGCCGACTGTACTCTGACTCTTCTCCTAAGTTATAGAGCAAGCTCAAGCCAGCTTGAGAAAAAAGGGACGTATCATCAGGGCTTCACGGGGAACAGTGTGCTCAGGTTGAAAGTGGAACAGGGGCTGGAAGGCTACCCAGACTCTCCCTCTCCCACCTGCCTGCACCTTGCATTGTCTCCTCTCGGCAGACTTGCCGCTCATGTCTTCAGGGCGGGACAATGACACCCTAGGTGCTGGGTGGGCTCGCATCAGGTCAGCCACATGGAGAGGTAGCTGGCAGGCCCTGGAACCCAACCCCAGATTCCTGGGGAAGAGAGTGTGCAGCCATCTGCTGCTGGCGGACCAGGGCTAGGTGTTTGGACCACACGGGCACACTGCTGTGACGTGTCATGGGGCTGCTTCCCAGAGAAAGGGGTCATTGTGTCCACCACGTGGGTTTTCCGTAGGCCACCCAGTGGGTCTTATTTCCAGTTGGCTAACGTGTGTATCCCACTTGATGACCGTCTGGCCCGATGCCGGTGAGGCCTGGCCTGTGCTGACGGTGAGACTCTCCTCACCTGCAAGCCTGGGAAAGCTGCCCGTCTGGAGCTGTGAGCACAGGGCAGTGGGCTGCCCTGCAGAGCTGAGATCAGCCGGCCAAGCCGGCCAGGCCCAGCCTGGTTTTGGGAAGAGGACATCGTGGCCCCCAGTAAAGGCTTTCTGGGTTTGCCCAGGTGAGGTGCCCTCCCCTCCCCCCACTCCCCAGTGTGTCGGGCACCCATGGAGACACAGGAAGGAGCCAGTGCCTGGCCTTCCAGATGAGCCTTGCTCTTCTGCCTTAATCTCGTTTGCAACAGGCAATGTGCTGCCGTTCCAGAATAGACATTTTCTCTGTGGAAAGAGAGAAACCTCTTTATGCACTTTTACAATGCAGAATCTAATTTAGGTTTCAATAAGGGAAGGAGCCATTATATCACCCTCCTTCAGTGCTGCTTGTCATTACGTTGTATTTTTAAAAATACTTTCATCGGGGGCCCGATACACACTTACAATATCTCTGCCTTTATTTTCTTTTAAGAACACATATAATAAAACTCCAAGTTAATAGCATGAAAATAATTTTTACAGTAACAGTTGTAGCAAATCTGAGCCTTGCCAGGGTGAAGGTGGCTAGACAGAGTGAGGCAATTACGTGTGTTATTAGCAGGGCACGGGAAGGATTGATGTGCAGCGGGCTGCGTGGAGGCAGCAGCCCCAGACGTGAGCTCCATGTCAATGGTGGGGTTCGCTCAGCTGATAACTCCCTTCATTAGCGTTTTCACACATCGCCGACTAGCAAATGAGGAGAGAGGCCTCCGCACTCCCAGATTGATCCTGCTTGGGTGCTCCCTGCACCTCTGCTCTGGGCAGGGCCTCCTCCTCCAGCCTCCGCCTGCCTGCCGGAGGATTAACTCTTCCTGGGCGGACCTGTTTCCTTCAGGGTTGCGAGAACGTTCTGGAATCACAGGCTTAGCGCTCTCATACTTTGAAGGGGTCGCTCCTGGGGCTTGCTCTGCATCTCCCGGTTGGTACCTGCAGGTGGTTATAAGAGGATGTTGGGTCTGGGGGGACCAGGCTGGGCCAGGCTGCTGCCACACGTCACCCTGTGGGGTGTCGTCCTCCCAGAGACCTCCCCTCCCCCCCCCTCAGGTGCTGAGTCACAGGTGGCGTATGGCATCCTTTCAGCCTCAGCGGATGGTCGGATGGTCGTTTGATGCAAAGTGTAACTCTCCTCTTAACAAGAGGAGTAGTGGCCTTTTGTCTCCAGCCCAAGCTGTGACTGAGGGAGTTTTGGGAGGGCTCAGTGAGCAGAGTGCCCCCCTGAGAGTGGGAAGTGGACACTGGTCAGGTGGACTAACTGCGAGGGTGCAGTCTTGCCCTGGGAGAGGCTGGCTGTTGCTCAAAGGACTTCGACACCATGCTGCCTACTCCGGAGGGACTTGTAATCCGAAGGGAGAGAATGTGAGGGAAGTGACGGTGTTCTTAGGTCGTTGATGCCTGCAGCATGAGAGTGCGTGCTGGGTCATGCGGAGAGTGACGCTGATGGTTGCTGCCCCGTTAGTCAGGGGAGGCTTCCTGGAAGAGTCTGCAAGTACTGAGGCTCCAGGAAGGTGGTTCCTGGTATGTTGTCTGTACCTGGCACCATGTTAGAAGAATGGGGAGGAGGGGAGTTAACGCAGAGTGAACCCTGCCTTCCCCCAGACTTCAGAGCAGCGGTTTTCAGTCCAGCCTCTCTGCTGAAGTACCTCTGCTCCTTTGTTTTGGGACACAAACCCTTGGTGACTCAGGGATCATTACTTTATAAACTGACTCTTGGGCAGATTTCGCAATTTGATTGGGCTCCTGATGGCACATGAGACCACCCCCAGGGTCAGTTCACTCCAATGTTCCTTTATGTTTCTAACTTAGGCCAGGATTTTGGCAAACTTTTCATAGCTGATCTGATCCGGGTGTTCTCAGCCCTGTCTGTGCATTATTGTCACCTGGGGGAACTTTGCTGGTGCCAGGGGCCCTCAGAGAGTTTATTTTAAATGGTTTACAGTGGGGCTCAGGCTCCCCAAATGATTCCAGTGTCCAGCCGCAGTTGAGGATCCCGAGACCATTCAGGCAGGTGATGTGGCCTTTGGGTGAATCAGCTGGACGAAAGTGGGTCTGCCCAGAACACACAGGTGGACAAGTGGAGATGCCTTTATTGAGCCCCTCCATCTCCCTCCCTCTCCTTTGACAACCTGCAGCTGTTCATTGCTCTCAGATTGGACATGGGATACGCAGGCCCCAGTGCTGTAGGTCATCATGGAGAAGGGCACCTTGCCCTCGGTCCTAGAGATCCAGGTTCCCCTTCCTCCCTGCCCCTCCTTCCTTTGCTCCATCCTTCCAGACTATGCCATGTGGTACCCACCCCAGCCCATGGTCCCTGGGCAAGCCTCATCTGCAGCACGAGCTGGCTTCTGTCATCTTTGATCTCCTCCTGCAACCGTGGGGCTCAGCCAGCTCCGTTCGACTCCAGCGCTGCTCTGTTAGCAGGGGCTGCTCTGCGGCCCCTGCCTCCTCCCTGGGAACGTGATCCCTGAACTGAAATCAATAGACCCAGGACATGCCTGGAATCTGGAAACTCTAATCTTTCCCAAGTTCTGTTTTCTGGTTGGATTTCTCTTAGTGGTGGGTGCTGGGCTGTGCTGTGCTGGGGGAGTGGTCCCTGTGGGTGGCCATGCAGGATGGCCCCACTGGGGAGGGGGGGCCGAGATGCTGCACAGGGCACCATCCCGCATCCTGGTGCCCCATCAAGTGTTAAGGAGCACAGGAGCCAAGCCTAATGAAAATCCAGCTTCATTTTGCATAATCAGGCGCTATTGAAATGATCCTTTCAGTTCTGCATGCTGCAAATTAACAATCTGACTTATACACAATAAAAACCCAAGTATGGTACCAAGTGATACTTCTTAGGTGGTGGATACACAGATGGAAATTCATTTAATGAACTACAAGTCCCCAAATGGATCCTAAATTGTAATTATCCCGGAAAAAACCCTAATAGAAACTGAAAAAAGCTTTTTGTATTCCCCCACCCCTGCTTCACAACAGCCAGTGTTCTCCATCCTTACGCTTGCGTTGTTGGAAATGAGTATCTTCATGTGAAGAGGTCTTTGAGGCCTGGCCAACGAGTAGGGCTGGGCCATGTGCAAATTAGCCAACTCCATCCCCCACCCCCAGATTCAGAAAGGAGAGGAATTTGCAAAGACTGTGGTGCTGAGCAAAACATGACTTATGTGGTGTTGTGAAGAGTTTAACCCATAGCCATGGTGTCACCAGTGAGTAATGTGGCAGCCTGTGGGATCAGGGAGACCTGGCCTTGAAGACTGGGCTGGCAGAGCCTCTGCTGAGCCTGTGGTGTGCGTGCCTCCAGCCTCCTCCTTAGCCTTCCTTGAAAGACGTTGCAGTGGGGAGGCTGTCAGAAGGGTTCCGCTAGGCCAGGAGTTGCTTTCCTCTCTGACAAGGCGGCAGAGGCAGGGGGACAGGTGGGATGGAGGAGCCTTAGGCGGACCAGAGCAGAGCCAAGGACCACCCCTCAGCCATCGCTTAGTTCCAGCCTCAGGGCCAGATGCGAAGGGAGCCACTGGGGACAGCCCTCTTCCCAGGGGCCAGCCTCTTGGAAGGGGGTTAGGAACGGCTGTGGCCTCCACCGAGAGTGCCACACTCGATAAGTATCACAGCTGTTCCATATTTATTATGGGCAACAATTTGACTAACGGAGAATTTAGATTAATAACGTTCAGGCTGGAGAAGTAATTTCCTTTGAGAAAGCGATTTACATGCACTCTGCCAGAAAGAGCCGTCACCGCTCTCCTGCCGTGTCAGCTCAAATAATGAAGTTGGAAATAACATGGAAGGTTAATAGGTCCAACTTATCTCCTTAGAACTGAAAAGGAAGATTTACACTGTAGAGGCTGTTTTGCATATTTCCACAGGGAATTGAAAGGTTTTTTTTCCCCAAACAAGATTTATGGGAACCTGTGGTTCAGGTATCGGCTTCGTTATTGCTCCTAAGCGAGGCAGTAAACCTCTTCATTGGGGTGGGTTCCTCAGGCCTTAAGGAGCCCCTCGCCGACCAGGGCTTGCGTGGGGCGCTGGTGCTGCATGGAGTCTTCGGGGGAGAGGCGCCTGCTTTGGGCTCTGAAGGGGACACCGTTTGTGTGCTGGCTGCTAAAAGAGATTTAAACAATTCTACCACCCGGATATTTAAAACATGTTTTGAAAAGTTTATTTTGTCATTATTTACTACCACCAGAGTGTGGTGGGCTGGCCCTGGCCTTGAGGAATGTGGGGACACAGCTGGATCAGAGCAAAGGAGGAGGCAAGAGAAAAGGGCAGGATGACTTCTGGACCCCAGGCAGGATGGGAGTGGACGAAGGCCTGGCCAGCTCTCTGCTGGCCTCTCAAGGAGCTTTCCTGGAGGTCCCATCCCACCACTCCTGCTAGCATCTCATTGGCCGAGTCTGTCTGCAGAAGGGGTGGACAGGCCACCTTCTACTTGCTTTCGTGCCCACCAGCGTGTGTGGGTTTGGAGGAAGGGGAGCCTGGATGTTGGCAGGCCGCCACAGTCTGAGCACCAACGCGTGGTGCGTTTACTCGTGACCTTTTTTGTCTTCTGTTGGACACATTGAAGCTATAAAATTCCCGTTAAATACTCCTGAAGCTGTGTCCCATGGTCCCCCCCCACTCAAGTCGAAAGAATTGCAGCTAACGTTCTTACGTCCATCACGTGAACATTTTACTGTATTTGTGTGGTTGCATACCCATTCATGTATGTCTTCACTAATCCATCTCGGTCTCTGAGGCGTGTCACAGAGATGCCTCAAAAGCTGGCAGTGTGTGTCGCCCCTAAGTGTTTCAGAATGCATATTGTGAACTATTTACTGTTTCAGGTAGAATTTGTGTGTAGTGAAATGTACGACCTTCAGTGCGCCAAGTGATGATTTCTGACAAATACGTCCACCTGTGTGATCCAGACTCCTGTTAAGATACAGGCATATCTGTGACCCCTAAAGATTTTCTCTTCATTCCTCCTAGTCAGTACTCACCTCCTCCGGGCAACCACTGTTCTGGTTTTATTTTAACCATAAATTATTTTTGCCAATTCTGGAACTTCATATAAATGAATTCATGTAATATGTACTCTTTTGGGTAAAGCTTCCTTCACTCAGCCTGGTTTTGAGATTTATGTGTGTTGTTCCAAGTATTGGTGGCTTTTGTCTTTTTATTGATGAGCAGTGTTCTGTTGTGTGACTGTCCCAGAGTTTGTCCATCACAGATGGGCATCTGGTGTTTCCAGTTGTTGGCTAGTATGAGTAAAGCCGCTGTGAATATTTCATACATGGCTCTTTGGGAGAGGCAGGTTTTTTTTCATCTTTTATTTTTTTAATTTTAATTGTTCTTGTACAGTTTTCTGTCTTTTACTCCCATCCCAGCCCACCACCCCAGCCCTCCCCACCTCCCTCCATTTCCACCCCCCCTAGTTTTGGTCCATGTGTCCTTCAAACCCTTCCCCTTTTCCCCTGAAATTCCCTCCCCTCTCCCCTCTGGTGACTGTCAGGCTGTTCTCTATCTCAGGGTCTTTGGTTATATTTTGCTTGTTTGTTTGTTCTGTTGATTAGGTTCCTGTTAAAGGTGAGACCATATGGTATTTGTTTTTCACTTCCTGGCTTATTTCGCTTAGCATGGGAGATGCGGTTTTTATATCTCCAGAGTAAATGTCTGGGAGAGAATTGTTGGATGCTATTTTTTCTTTTAAAAGGAACTAGAATACTTTGTTTCTGAAGAGATCACACTATTTCACATTTCCAGCAACGTCTAATCATTCCAGTTGCTCCACGTACTTGTTACCACTTAATGCTGTCAGTCTTTAATTTCAGCCATTCTGGTGGGTGGATTGTGGACCTCCCTGGAGTTTTACATTTCCCTGATTACTAGCCATAGTTTTCACATGCTTGTTCATATTCATTTATACATCTTCCTTTATGAAGTGTCCGCCTAATGTTCTACCTATCAAATAGTTTGGATTTTCTTTTTATTATTGGCATGTAGAAGTACTTTATAAAGTATGGATACAAATCCTTTGTCAGCTATATGTTTTGTAAACGTTTTCCCCAAGGGTACATGGCCTCTTACTCATTTTTTTTATAATGGTGTCTTTTCAGGGACGGAAGTTTTAAAGTTCATTGAAATTTAATTTTTTTTTCTTTCATAGTTATTGCTTTCTGCATCCTCTCTAAGAAATCTTTGCTCACCATCTCATTATGAAGATACTCTCCTGTGTTTTCTTCTGGAAGCTTATAGTTTTGGCTTTTACATGCATGTGTATTATTCATCTTAAATTACTTCTTGTACATGATGCAAGGTAGGTGACATTGTTTTCCACACTGACGTCAGTTATGTCAGTACCGTTTGTTGAAGACTTTCCTTTCCACATTGGATTGCTTTGGCACCTTCGTCTAAATTGACATTCAGAGTAGATTTGTTCTGGGCTCTCTTCTACTCACCTGTTGGTCTCTCCTGATGTCACCACCTCATAATCTTGACTGCTGGAGCTTTGTACTATTGAATATATCTTGAACTTAGTCTTCCTACCTTGTTCTTTTTCAAAATAGCTTTGGCTATTCTGTTTTCTTTGCATTTTCATATAAATTTTAGAATCGGCTTCTTAGTTTCTACAAAAAACCATCCTGCAGGTATTTTTAATGGGATGGTGCTAAAGATATAGACCAATTTGGAAACAATTGCCATCTTTAAAATACTGAGTCTTCCAGTTCAAAAATATGATCTATATCTCCACTTATTTAAATCTTCTTCAATTTCCCTGTTTTATAGTATTTAGTGGAAAGGTTTCACATATCATTTGTCAAATTTATTCTTAGGTGTTTTATGCGTTTTGGACACTATTTTTAAAATCTCCAATTACTATAATGGATTTGTCCATTTCTCTATTTTTGTCAATTTTTACTTCTTCTGTTTTAAGCTCTATTATTGAGCACATTACATTTATAATTCTAATGTCTCTCTAATTAATTCCCTCACTACTTATTATGAACGTCTCTATTTCTGGTAACACCCTGTACCTTGAAGACAACTTTATACAGCCACCCCAGCCTTTTTATGCTCATGGTTTGCGTGGTATATCCTTCTCATCTGTTACTTCCATTGTCTTCAGATTTAAAGTATGTTTCTTGTAGATGGCATGTAGCTAGTTCATCTACCTGACAATCTCTACTTTTTAATTGGATTGTTTAGTCTATTTACATTTAACGTCATTATCGCTATGCCTGGAATTATGTCTGTCATGCTGGTATTTGTTTTCATTTTATCTCTTTTTTTATTGCTTTTTTGGTTAAATATTTAAAAATAATTTTATTTTAATTGCTCTGTTGAGTTTTTTCTGTGCTCTTTGCCTGTTTTGCATTTTTTGGGTGGTTGTGGTAGGTAATATAATAAACATGTTCTCAGCTTTGTAGAGTCTGCTTAGGATTAGTATTTGCACCACTTTGTGTAGATTGTGATTCCCCTGCAGCTGTATAGTTTAATGTATGTTCACTTCTTCAGGCTACATTGTTGTATGTATTGCATCTGTGTGTGCTGTAAGCCTTGCAATGCATTTTACTTTCTTTGGTGGTGATTATTTATATCTTATTTTCCTGAATGTTTCTGTTTGTCTTTATTATTGGTGGAACTTGTTATTGGGTATAGAATTTTTGGTTGACAGTTATTTTCTTTTAGCACATTAAAGATGATGTTCTCTCTTGTGCCTTCTTATTTTTGATGAGAAGTTATTTATTTCTTTTATGAAATGTGTTGTTTGTCTCTGGTCGCTTTCCCGATTTTCCTTTTATCTTCGGTGTTATTTACTTTGCCCATGATGTGCTTAGGTATTTTTGCTTTGTTTTGTTTATTTTGTCTTCTCAAATCTGAAAATCTCTGTTTTCAATACATTTGGTAAAGTTTTGTCCATTATTTCTCCAAATATATTTCTGCCTTATTTTCCTTCTTTTCTGGTGAGGATCCAATTGTACATATATTTGATCTTGAATTATTTTTTCACAAATCACTGCAGTTTGTTCACTTTTTAAAAATAATTTTGTTTTTCAGATAGATCACAATTTATCAGTCTCAGCACAATTGACATTTTGGGTCAGATCATTATTTTTTGTTTGTGGGATGCGTTTCCTGTGCATTGTGTTATGTTTAGCAGCATCCCTGGTCTCTCGCTAGATGCCGGTGGCATAGCCCCCCAGTTGTGGCAACCAAAAATGTCTCCAGACATTTCCAGATGCCCCTGAGGATACAAAAGCAGCTGTAGTTAAGAATCACTGAGATAAATCAACAGAAATTAGAGGGAACAGAAGTCTTCAAGTTCACTCTTTTTTTCTGTTATCTTCCCTCCAATGACTGTGTTTCAGATATTTTATTTTTTTGGTTATAGAATTTTAATTGGCTTCTTTTGTTTTATAGTTTCCACCTCTCTGCAGAGATGACCTGTTTATTCATTAGAAACGTATTTTCCTTTATTATTTGCACATAGTTGTAATAATTGCTTTAAAAGATTTGTCTTCTAATTTCAAATTGTTTTAAAATGTAGGTCATTATTCAGGTATGGTGCAACCAACAAATCAGAAGATAATTGCCTTTGAAAATATAGTTTGTTACTCACACTTGCCAAGAGGGAGGGGCACAGCGTGCCGTGTTAGGCCACACGGGGAGGCACCAGGGCTGGTCAGGAGATGGAGGGAGAGTACATGTGGTCAGGAGCCTTCCTTGTGGTTTCTGTGGAAAGGGTAAGGGTAGGGTAAGGCAAGGCAGGCTAAGCAGGGGTAGGGTGGGCTGGTTTGAATGATTCCAGCAGGCTTTGGGCTATGGGTCTGTCCTTGCGTGTCTGGTGCCTGGCTCAGAGGCGATCAGGGCAAGAGGGCGGTAGTGTGCATGTCTGAGCTCTGTGAGTTCCCGGTATGGGAGATGGTGGGGGTGTGGGCTTCAGATTGCTGGCTTGTATATGCAAGGGGCATTCCTGGCCAAGCTGTTTGCTGTCTCCAGAATTAGCTAATCATAGGGGGGGCAGTCTCTTCCAGGTGCCGGTAAGGCCACAGGATGTCAAAGCATCAGAGTAAAAAGGCTTGCTGAATGTAAACATTTGTGTCATCTCAGAATCAGTCTCCATTGACTGCCTTTTCTCTTGAGTATGGGTTACATATTCCTGCTTGTATATTTTGTAATTTTGACAGATAGTGATTTACTAGGTGTTCTAAGTATATTAAAATTTCCCTTACAGTTTTTCCTTTAACAAGGATCAATAGAGTGCTTTTTAGTTCCCAAATATTTGGATTTGCGAGTGACCCTTTTGTTAATATTTTTAAATTGCATTATGTTATGTTTTCAAACATGATTTCTTTGATATTGATTCTTCTGTGTTTACGGAACCTTCCTTTACGTGCAGTGCGTGTTTAATTTTTGTGACTGGTCCATGTGCTCAAAAAGGATGTGTGTTCTCTGTTGGGTGAATTCTCCAGGTATTTCTTAGTTCAGCCTTCATAAATCTCTTTATCTTTGTTACTTGCTTTTTCTCTGTCTGAGCCATTAATTTCCAAGAAAAGTATGTTAAAGTCTCCAACAAAATCTTTTGATTTATCTGTTTCTTTTTGTAGTTCTGTTAGTTGTTACTCTGCATTGTTTTTTGGGGGCAGATTTTTGGGTGCATGTCTTTCATGATCACGCTCCTCTTGAGGAATTGTTCCTTTCGGAAGCGTCTGATGTTTCTCTGTCTCACATCTAGCCTTTGGCGCTCAGAGCATCCTTTCCATTGAGGGTTTTACATCGCCCTTTAATTCTGGGAAATTTTCAGTGGTTGGTTCTTCATTGTTTCCCCTGCACGCTTGTCCCTGCCCTACTAGAATATGGATGTTGACAGGTCTCCTTCGTTCTTTGTACTTCCCTTTCTTTAAAAACATTTTCCATCTCTTCATTCTTTCTTGATGATTTCCAGGAGAGTTTCCTCATGTGATCTTTCAGCTCACTAAATTATTCTATGGCTATTTATTGAGTGCTTTATTTTAGGAATAAAATATGGTAAGTGTGCGCCTCTGGCAGCCTTCACCCGCTCATCTGAGTCCACAGGGCGCCTGGAGCACCGTGCGTGCTGGGCACGTGCCCCCAACTCTCCCCATGCATCCTTTGTCCCTCACCACCGTGGTCTGCCCCTGACTGTCCATCACCGAGAGGAGCCCCGACTCCCAGGACCCCTCCCCAGGGAGGCCTGTCCTCTCTACTCCACTGGGAATCCGCTCCCATTCTCCAAGTCTCCTCCCAAACCCCTGTCCCCACGCAGCACTCACGGCGCTTGATGTCTTGTCTTGGTCGCTCTCTGACTCTCCCGCCAGGGTGAAAGGAAGCGCCGGGGAGGCAGCACGTGCTGTCCTTTGTTCTCTGATGTGTACTGGGTGCTCATAAAGACTTGCTAAATCGGTGAATGGTTAGACCGTACTTGTCATTTTACCTGTTATTTTTTAAGAGCTCCCTTTTATTGGATATCTTTGTGCTGCAAAAAATGCTAGGGTCTCTTCAGTCATGGTATTATTTAAATATTTATTCATTAATATAGCCTTTTTTGGTTATGGTAAATTATACATAGTACAAAATTTGCCATTGTAACCACTTGTAAGTGGACAGTTCATTGGCATTGAGCACATTCACACCGTTGTACAGCCATCCCCACCCACCACCCCCTCCAGCATGATTTTCACGTCCCCAAACCAAACTCTGACTGTTTAAGGAAGGCTTTGTTTATTTCATACCCCGTGTTTCCACGTGGTTCTGCTGTACCACCGACTGGTCCTACTTTATATTCCCAGTGTCTTCTCTGATTTCTTTGAAGATATTTATTTGCTTAGTTTGAATTCTTATGCTTTATCTACTAGTTCTGCTTTGTGGACACATACAAGGTGTCTCCTGTCTTGCTTTTAGGATGGCTGCTCTCCTAGAGGCCTTGTTTATTGTATTTTCCTTGGAGTCTGGGGGAGGGGTGGTGCCCGGACCTGCACTTGGGCTTTTTATGGCGAGTTTTAGAGAATGGCGGGGGTCAGGGGGCCCCTCCAGGTGGAGAACTTGGGTGACATGAACGTCTGGGCTTGCTCATTTCCTGATTTCAGGGGGTCCCTGCCCACACCTCGGCCATCCTGGCCCTGGAAGGTTCTTTTCTAAGAGCTGCAGGCCTTTGCGCTCATGGGGTGGTGCACTCAGGGGCCACCTGTGGCTTGTTGCCGTTGCTGTAAACTCCCCATCTTTGCTGGGCCTCGTCTCCGCAGCTGGTGCTGCGTGGGGGGCTGGTGCTTCTGCCTTACTCTGCCCTCACCCTGGAGACAGGATGGGAGGTGACTGTCTGGGGCGAGATGCAGGGGGCCTTGTGACACTGGAACCGTCCCTGCAGCCCTGATAATTGTGGAGATGGCTCCTCTCACACCTCCCAGTCTAGTGCTTCTCGCAGCCTCTGCAAGGAGAGCCAGCACCCCGGGTCAGCACACGTCCTGTGACCTTCCGCTGTCTTTGGAGGTCTTCGTTCCGAAGGTCACCGGTGCGTGGGGCTGGCTCCCAGTGGCCTTGATTGGGTAGCAGTTGCAGAGCAGGGACATTGATGACTCAGGAGCCTGTCTCGTGGGGAAGTACCTGGAAAGCAAGCAGTGGAGCAGTCTGGAAGTCTCCCCAGTCCTGTGGAACAGGTCAGGCCGTAGGGCCACAGTCCTGCTCTGGCAGGTCCTGCAGACCTTTTCCTTGGGGACCTGGCTCTGACCTTGAGTGTTTGATTGTTCACTGTGTGTATTTACTTCCAAACTCAGTTTCCCCACTTCCCCACCCTAACTTGCTAACCTCTCCTGATTCCTGCCTTTCCTTTTGCCTAATGGGCTGCTGACGCCCCAGCTTGCAGCTCGTGGTATAAAACAGTCAGGTTTGGTTTAGAAAGAGACTTTGTGGGAAGCCACAGACATGTTTTTATAGCATTGCAGTGTCTTTGACAGGAAGGGGGACTTTGGAGGTGACAGGTCTCGTTGATTTCAGCTTACTTTATAGTGACTCACTAATTATTCATCTCAGGAATACAGATCCCAAGCTGTTGGGAACCCCCACAATTTCTTTTGGCTGCACACTTAAATATTTACAGCTAATTTGTTGTTATACTACAATTTCTTTTACATTTTAAGGACCTGAATATTGGAGCCCTAGTATCAGGGGAAAAATTCATTGGAAGTTCTTACTTATCAAGAACAACTCATGTCTTTGCAACACTTCCCACAACCTCATCTTCCCTGGCCCTCCAGTTTCCCTGGAACCCCCTCTCATCTCCCTGGAACCCGGAACTTGTCATTTGCATACTGCTGTCGCTCCCAGCACCTAGGACAAAGCGCTCAATCCATATTTGCCAAATGAGCAATGGCAATTAATGCCCTTGCCTCTGTCTGACTCCCTTTTCTTAGCTCCGTCCTCAGCTTGAATATTTTCAAGGGTGGAAAGCTCACCACTTGGCATGGTGACCTGCCTGTCATTTCTGAGTGCTGCAGATGGTCAGCAAGTTCATCTGTCTGTTGAGTTTAGATTATTCCCCTTGAATTGGTCCTCTGGAACCTCAGAGGGCGCCTTGAGCCCATCTTGTCCATGACAGCAGCTCTGCTGCTGAAGACGGCCATTGTGGGCTCCCAGGGTGTCTTGAACAAGCACATGTCCCCTTTCTTTCATCTGCTTCGTAGAACTTGATGTTGACATTCTTCTCCATCTTAATTATCCTTCTCTGTGTTCAGTACTGCTTTGAACTGTGGTAGCCAGACCAACACCAAGCCACAGCGTGGCTGCCAGTCAGAGCAGAGGGCTATGGCTTTGCCGCCCCCCTTCTCTTGACCTCACCCTCACATTAGTGCCACCAAGTTAACACCTTTTGAGTTTGTGCTCAACTAAAACCCTTATCCAGTGGATTCTTTCCCTTGTCCTGGACTCCAGCCAGGAGAAGCTTTGAACCGAGGTGCAGGCTCTTGACCACTGAGCCAGGTGGGAAACAGAGGACACTGGGCTGGGGGTCAGGAGACCCACCCACGTGATGGCCTGGTGGTAGTGATCAAATGGAATAGCCTAGTATGAAAGTGCTTTGAGAGCCAGAAAGGCTGCCTCTGATTGCAGTGGAGCTGGTTTCTTCTATCCTAGACCCACTGAGGTCTGTGTGAATCGTGACTCAGCCCACCAGAGTGTCTGTTATTCATGGGATTCATAAGAGTACTTTCTATGACCTTATTCAAGCCGTTGGTAGAAATGTCCTACAGGATAGGGCTGAGGGCCAAGCCCATGGCACACTTGGAGGCCTCCCTCTGGGAGGACCAGGATCTGTTATTTCATACTTGCAAGTTCAGTTATTCACCCAACAATGAATCTACCCAACTCTACTACCATCTAGCCAGTGAGGGCTTAGCTGATGCATAAGGACAACCTGTGGGACTCTGCTCGCTGCCTTGCTGAAATCCAGAGGCACTGGGATGTGCAGAACACGAGTCCCGTCAAACGGAAATGTGCTGGTTTGTCACGGCTCACTCTGAGGGTGCTGTGTGGGCTCTGGGGGTCACAGCTTCTGAGCGCTCCCTAAACCTGTGATCCTCAGCGTTTTGCCCGCAGGACAGAACACTCGAGTCACAGCAGCTCCGCGAAGGCCCACAGTAAAGTCCGTGGCAAATTGCTGGTGCTCTGTTCAGCTCAGGGCTGTTCAACCTGGCTGCGGCTGACATTCTGACCGGGGCAGTCTTTGCTGTGAGGGGTGGGGGCCGGTGAGGTGGAGGCTGTCCTGTGCCTTGTAGGATGTTCAGTGGCATCCCTGGCCGCTATCGACTAGATGCCGATAGCATTGTCTCCTGCTGTGGCAATAAAAAAATACCTCTAGACATTGGCAAGCGCCCCTTGTGGGGAAAATTGCTCTGGCTGAGAACCATTGGTCTCCTAAAGGAGAGGGGGCAGAAATGTTTAGAACAATAATACCCGTGACCACCACCGTGTTTTTCTGAACTTGGCTTCAGAAGAACACAGGCTGGTGGTTTTGCAAAGGACAGTATTAAAATGAGTTCGGTTGCTTTGATTTGCTCTGTCAATGCCTGGGATCCAGAAGCATGTCTGGGGACTGGGAGTAGGGGTCGGGTGGGAGATTGGGATGAATTCTGGGGCATAGGTCACTGGTTAAGTGGGTGGTCCCCATGAGAACAGTGGCAGTTAGACTTGACTCTTGGAGGGGATGTGGGTGGAATCCCAGATCTCACCAGTGCGTGGTATAGCAAAGGCGTTTTTGGGACTTTTATTGCGATCAGGGGCAGCAAAACCAAATAAAGGGGAATTCCTCAGTTTCTCTGGTTTTAAGTAACTTCTCACTCAGTTAGACTGGCGGTCAGGGGAGGACACATGGGCGCTTTGTTCAGGAGTGATTGTTTCCATTAGAAAGATTGATGATTTTCCTCTGTCACCCAGAATGGGCCCATGTTGTCACAGGTTGAAGAGAGAAAAATGGACAATTTCCAGGTTTACACAGTGTCTGGTTTACGCCCTAGGAGGCAATAGAAGTTGTGAGAGGTGAGTCAAAGCCTCCCATCACTCATCAAACATGAGATTATTCATCATTATTATTTTTATTTTGAAAATTAACTCCCCAAAGGGGCTGGGCTATACTGTCTCTCGAAGGTATTGAATATATTCCACTTTAAAATGTAGGCTCTTTTGAGATGATCTGAGCACAAGAATGCATCCAGTTACAGTAAATGATTTCCCTAGTTTTCTTTGAAATAAAAAATAGCCCAGCATGCTTAGGAAATGGGGTTGTGGTGGACACTGCATTATTTTCTGGATGGATCACCTTATACACTAATGTCCCATTGTCCAGTTAATGCTGAAAAATTGTTTGAAAAAAGAGAACGTGATTGCCAAGGAGCAGAGAGGCCATGTCTGTTTCTTTCTTCAAAATGCAGAGTTGGATGTCAGTTGCACTCCGACTTCTGAGTGAGGCAGCTGGGACCTCACTGCAGAACTTGTGTCAGGGAACCCAGAACTGGTTGGGAGGGGAGGCCCCGCCCTGGACTGGCTTCTGGAAGGCCAACCTGGGGGCTAGACCAGTCAGCTGGGCAGAGCTCCAGTGATCCCATGCTCTGGCTAAATGTTCTCACGATCCCACGGAGCCTTTAGAAATGCACGTACTTTGTTTGCGTTTAAAAAAATTGTCAGTCATTTTCATGATGTCAAGTGTATAGGCAAAAAGGTGTCCCTAACTAAACTGTGCCAGCCAGTGGACGTATGGAACCATCTAATTTCAGAATGTAATAGGCCAGCCCCTTCAGAAGCCCCCCCCTCTACTCGTCCCCCCTCTTCCACACCTGATCTTAGTGAAAAGGTCCAGACGCAATCAGTCCCCTCCTTCTCCAAGACAGTTACTTAGTCTTGACTTCTAACACTGTAATTTAGTTTTTCCTTTTTTTATAGTTTGGAAACTTTTAAACCTTCAGAGAAGTTGCAGAGGAATGTGATGAGCACCTGCCACCTTCCCGTGGATGGGCCCCCATAACCATTTTGCCACATCTACTTTTTCTCACCTGAGAAATTCTTAGATGCCAGCCTCATCAGGCTTTTGGGTCATCTGGTTGCACTGAGGCCAGCCTGCCAGATGGGCACGCCATTTGCTGAGCCTGACCGATGCCAGGTGCCCATCTGAAGGCTCCTGGAAAAATGGGGGGGGCGTTCTTCCAAGGGGCCCTGAGTCAGCTGTGGGGAAAATAACCGGTTAACCCACCAATGAGTTAATTCCTTATCTTCTCTCTCCCTCTCCCCCCCCCTTCTCTCTCCTCTTTCTCCTTTCTTCTCCATCAACAGATGCCGGCAACAGCGGCTTAGCTAGACTAGAGAGTGAGACTGTGAATTGCTTCTTAGGTCGTTTACAGGCTTTGGGTTTGGAAACGTCCCAGATTTGAATCCAGTCTTGCTTTGGGCAGTGGGATGTCTTCTGATTCTCCCAGCTCTGTCCTTGAAAGCCTGGATAATAAGGTCTGTGAGCACAGAGATTTGTAAGACTAGAGTTTACTTTCGTGTTATTAATACATGCTTATTTTAGGAAATTCAGAAAGTACAGAAGAGAGGAAAGAAGGAAAAAATAAATGGGGCTCTTATACAGGATTGTGGCATTAGTTGCAGAAATCCTGTTGAGTCGAAGAGGGCTGGCTGGATTCCTTTTATTGTTTATTTGATGAAAAGACAGAACAAAACACACAGCCCTTTACTCCTTTCAGAATCACCCGGAGCCCAGGCACAGAAAACTAGCACAGTGATTGGAATGAGATGCTGTAGGAGGAGACCCCACCGGCCCTGAGGGAAGCTGGGAGTGGGCTGCGGGTGAGGTGGGACAGCTGCTCCGGTTGCTGAGCGGAGCACTTAGTGCTTGGCTGCGGTGGCACAGGGCGCTTGCTGTGACCAGGCTCAGTCACCTGTCATGTGCAGCCATCTCCACTGTGTCCCTCCTTCTGTCCTGTCCCACACTTACATTCTACCATTTTTCCTTTAACCGCTATGAAATCAGACATTGGCATTGTTGTACCATTTTTAGATTTGTTTTTCTTACCAGAAGACTTAGGTATTTACTTTGGTTTATATCCTGTTTGCTTCTATCAAGCACCTGTCATGGCTTTTAGTGACACTCACTTTTTCAATGAGGCTGCCAGACAGAAGTAAATGTAAAAACCGGTATTCGCAACAGTATCGTAACGGGCCTTACCTTTAGCTGCACGGGTCTGGTGGTCAGGGCATGGTTGGCGGTTTGGAAGGAACTAGACCCACTCTGAGAAGAGGGCCCCTCTGCCACCAACCTTTCACAGAGCGTTTATCACACAGTGTCTTACACGAGGGACCCCGATCTCA
This sequence comes from Anoura caudifer, assembly GCA_004027475.1. NCBI lineage: Eukaryota > Metazoa > Chordata > Mammalia > Chiroptera > Phyllostomidae > Anoura > Anoura caudifer. The sequence continues at coordinate 260,756 of PVKU01000844.1, forward strand.
GGAGGAAGGACCCTGACCCTGCTGTCAGCAGTGGCTTTGGGTGCCGAGCGTTTCCTAGAATTGTCTGCTAACAAGAGCTGAGGCCTCATGGAAGAGACTTCAGGAAGTGCAGGGTCTGAAAATGGGGACCTGCACTGGGGACACCAGGGTTCAGAGTATCTGTGGCAAGCAGGCTTGTGCCGCAGTCAATGTCCTTGCCGAGGAAGCAACCCCGACTAGTTCTGGGCCAGCTGGAGACACGAAACACCTCCCTAGGGCCTTCCTTGCCTCGAGACCCCCACAGTAGTTCCACTTCCCACAGGAACCAGTTCAAGGTCTTAGGACGCCTTTCATGGTCCTCATAGTTGGCACTCAGTTTGCTGTCCTGCCTTTAGCTCTAACCCACCTCCCTCCCCACCCCAACACCCTCACACATTGTAGATACTTAATGATTATTCATGGAGTTGACCTAGGAAACACCTTGAGTTTGTAAGGCCTGAAAAACAGCGCCCTGCACCTTTGGTGCACAAAGTCTCGAATGTGGATGGGCCCTGAGAGTGGGCAGAGGGAGGCCCAGGTGGGCACGCTTCCTGGGCAGGGAGGAGAGATGAAAGGGGGACATGGAGCCTCAGTGCACATGGGTCTCTCAGCAGCTGGGTTTGGAACGCTGGGGCCTGGAGGCCCGACCTTGTAGTCAGTGCTGTCAGGAGTCTGGGGAATGGAAGGATGTGGAAAAGGAACCTTTTCAAAAAATGGGTGTTAACAATTTTTTTTAATGGGTGCAGGGCACTATATTTTTATTTGTATTAAAATTTTAAAAATGATTTTCAGTGCAGTTGACACACATTGTTGTATTAGTTTCAGATATACAACACGGCAGTCAGACATTTAGATAACCTTTCATTCCTGCCTGGGGCCTCAGATTCACACCAACAAGACTCTCTTAGAACCCCACACGGGGATACAGGGTGAGAGCTGGGTAATGCAGGGAAGCAGTGTGTACAGCAATGAGAAGAGGCAGAGAGAACTGGGAGCCGGTGCCGTCTGCAAAGGTGTCAGTGGGCCATGATGGTGACAGCCGTGTCATGGGGCAGAGCACATGCCGAAGGGAAGTTTTGCGGCTCGTTGGTTTCTGGTTTTAATCAACATGAGCAGGATACGAGGTGGGAGGGTATGGATGGCCAGGGATGAGGCTGGCTTCGTGGGGCTGGGGGGGACCCGTCTGTCTCAGCGGAAGGTCCCTGGAGAAGGGAGGAGCTGCGTCTGGCCTGGTGGGTGAGCCGAGGTGGCTGGGCCCCAAGCACCCTCCCCCGAGACCCTGGGCCAGTGCCCAGGTGGGCATGGGCTAACCCCGGGTCTATACTGAACCAGTTGATGAAACTGCTGTGAGTGGATGATTTTGTCTTGATCGTTTAACTCTCATGAGGCGTTGGGACCCCTCGCAAGTGGCTCTGAAAGGAACTGGTTGGCTGACCAGGGCAAGCTGTAAAAGCTCCCGTGCAGTGAGTGTTCCATGTTATTCAGTGCAGAGAATTTCCTTTTTGCTCACTTATGGTAACATCTGTAACTATCTGAGCTATTTGGTGAATTAAATAATTAACCTACTTTATATGTGTTAAGTGACCTAAGGATAAATGTTACCATTCAGTACTGGGGAAGAAGCTAAGGGGAATAAACAGCCACTTCAGATGACTCTCCTGGGTTGGGAGCCCTCAGGAGGCTCCACACCTGTCTGCCCCTCACCTGGGTCAGCAGGTGCTGTTTACCTATGACCCTTGGCCAGGGAGCCGGGTCATGGGTCATGGGTCACGCCCAATTTGCTGTGGTACAACATTGCCAATGTTCGATTTTGTAGTGGCTGAAGGAGAAATGATGCAGTGTGAGTGTGGGACAGGAAGGAAAGAGGGACACGTGGAGGTGGCCAGACGTGATGGGTGACCGAGCTCGGTCATGGCGAGTGCCCAGCGCCACCACAGCCAAGCAGCGAGGCGGTTTGTGTGCTGCTTCGGAGCCACCTCTGACTGATGAGGCTGTGGGTTTGGGTCTGCTTGTCACCCAGGGCCCGGGCCAGGTTGTGTGTGCTAAGCCCCGTGCCCCTGCATTTCTGTCCTTTTTGTGCATTTCCCCCATTGGAATGCAGGCTCTGGGAGGCGGGAACTGCACACGTCCCGTCACTCAGAGGCTGGCAGATGGAGACGCTCATTGGTATATGCTGCGTGTGACCTTGTCCTCACCAACAGTTACACCTCCTGAGTTCCCTGATGCCCCCGGGACTACCAGCCGTTGATGCCACGAGGGCCTCTTCCCACCTGCCCTAACCCCCTTCTCACTTCCTGCCCTCTTTGAATCAGTGTCGTGAATTACGTTCCTTCTGATTCTGGCCTCTTTCTCACTTCACAGCGCTTATTTGGTAAAAACCACAACCTTGGATAAGCCAGGGCTTGCCTAGGGCCTCCCTGCACCCGTGCAGCTAAGCGAGGCTGGGGAGCGAGTGGCTGACCGGGTGACTGGCTCCGTCTTCTCTTCTGTTCTTGATCTTGGTCTCCTGCCTGCCCAGTCATCTGTTTTCCTCTTTTTCCTGGGTTGTCCCGTCAGCACGCAAACGTGCCATAATTCGTCCCGTCCTGAAAATGCCCCTTTTGATGTGGAGAGTTGGGAGCCCTTGTGCATTGTTGGTGGGAACGTAAAATGGTGCAGCCGCTGCGGGGATCAGGATGTCTGTTCCTTGAAAAATAAAAAACAGAGGTACCACGCGGCCCAGCAGTTCCACTTCTGGGTACTGACCCCAAGGGCTGAAAGCGGGGTGTTGGAGCTCGCTTGTGCGCCTGTGCTCTTCGCAGCATTGTTCACAACTGCCCCGTGGCGGACGGAACGCCAGTGCCCGCAGAGGGATGGGTGGGTAAGCCAAGTGTGTGGATCCGTGTGGTGGAGTGGGGTTCAGCCTCGGAAAGGAAAGGAGTTTGGACGCAGGCTGTGCGGGTGAGCCTTGAGAACGCTGTGCTCAGTGAAATCAGCCAGTCACAGAAGGAGAAACACTATAAGATTCCGTTTATCTGAGGGACTTTGAGGAGTCAAATTCATAAAGACAGGAAGTCGATGGTGGTGCTAGGGGTGGGGAGAGGGGAGAATGGGGAGTGTTCAGTGAAGACCGAGTTCTAGTTTGTGGAAGATGAAAAGTGTTCTGGAAATGAGTGGCGGCAGCTTCTGCTCAACAGGGCCAATGTGCTTGATGCCCCTGAACTGGGCGCTTAAAATGGTAAGGAGGGTAAATCGTATATGTATTTTACCATAGTAAAACAAGTTTAAAAAGCCATATGCAGAAATTTGGGAAGTTCAGAGAGTTGTAAAGAAGAAAATAAAAATCAGCTCTTAGAAAACGTTCCCTCTGACCTCACCCCCCTCCAGTGACTGCCGTTTCTCTGTTCTTTCCCGGTGAGCATGGAGAGAGTGCCCGGTGCCCACGTGACAGCTGATCTCCTGCTCTCCCGAGAACCCCACCGCTCCGCCCCCGGTGTTCTCAAGGCATTTCCTGGTCACGGGGACAGATGTACTCCTCCCCTCAGGTGCTTCCCGTCTCTCCCATGTTTCAGCTCTCTCCGCAGCACTATCACTGTCTAATAAACCGCAGATGATGCCGACGATTCTTTCTCCCTGTTACAGTGGAAGTCCCAGTCCTGTGAGCCCAGGGGTTCTTGTCTCTTTTTCCCTGTGTCCCTAGCACCCAGATCACAGGCTTACGCAGCGCAGGTGCTTGATAAATACTTGAGTGGATTTGTTAAACTGATGGATGGGAAGCCTTTCCCTCCCCCCCAGCAGAGGGAGCGTCTGAGCAGAAATAAGATGGTGCCTCATGTGTTTTAGGACCACAGTGGTCCTTCTGATGGCTCCTGAAGAGCCCAGTTTTGAAGCGGGACTGGAAATGAAGTGGTCTTTTGAAAAACTGCGCTATAATACACATAACACAAAGTCTGCCATTTTAAATACTTCTAGTGTGCACTGCAGTGGTGTTAAGTGCATCCACGTTGTTGTGCAGCCGTCAGCCACCACCCATCTCCAGGACTTTTTAAAATTGAGAAAGAAGTAGGGAGAACATCAGTTTGTTTTCCACTTATTTGTGCACTCATTGATTGATTCCTGTATGTGCCCTGATTGGGGATCGAATCTGCATCCTCGGTGTATTGGGATGATGCTCCAACCGAGCTGCCTGGATGGGGCCATGTCCAGAACTGTTTTATCATCCCAAACTGAAACTGTGTTCCCACTGAGTGATAACACCCTTTTCCCCTCTGCCCTAGCTCCTGGCAGCTGTGATTCCGCTTTACGTCTCTATGAGTTCGTCTGTTCTAGGGACCTCACAGGTGTGTTCTGATCCTGGCTGCAGGTAGCAGGAGGTCAGGATGGAACCAGGAGTTGAACTCGGGGGCACCCAACTTGCTGCCTCCCAGGTGTGGATCTGGCCCTTTACAGCATGCTGGTTGTTCGGGTGTATGTTCTTAGGGGTGAGGGCAAGGATGCCTTTTCAACTCTCAGCTTCCGGGAGCTGGCAGGATTGTCCTTCATGTCATGCATCTACTCTCCTAGGCCCTCCAGACTCCCCTTTTTTAAAGCCCATACCACAAACAGGGCCTGAAAGCATCCTCCAAAGCCAAGGATGAGGAGGCCGGGCTGTGCTGCTGCCACCAGAGGCGAGACCGTGATCTTGGAATACAGAAACCTGGCACATGCGCTCGTTCTAAAAATACAGCTCTTAAAATAGACCAGTCTGCACAGGAGGGGAGTGTGCCCACCATGCAGGCTCGGAGGGGCCGCTCTACCGAGGGGAGAGGATAGGGCCTACTGGGGGTGGCTCACAAGCTGGGCAGGTGTGTCCTGGGGAGGGGCTGGTTCCCTGCTGACCGGGGCTTTGCTCCCAGGTGCTCAGGTTCTGGGGTGGCCCCTCCAGCCTGTGGTCCTGACACCCCTTGTCTGTTAAATGTCTGCACATACGGAAATCTGAATCGAAGCCAGCCTTGAGCGAGGCCTTGGAAAAGCTGCAAACAACAGTTTGTGTTTGGGGTGTGAAGCTATAAATAGCCAGGAGGCCTGAGGGGGCTGGAGATTCAGTCAACTGTGAACAAGCTGGAGACAGGCTCCTTCTCAGGGATCCCAACGCCCTCCAGAAATGTGAGCTGTCTTGGCTCCCTGCACCAGCTCATGGTCACACACTGCAGTGACAGGGCCGCCTGCAGGGACCAGCCCTCTGCAACTAAGCTCGACCAGACTGCAGGACAAGATGCCGGAGCTGCTGTTCTAATGCAGGAGGGCCTGGAGCGCTGTCCCTGGCTCCCTGCCTTGAGTTATTCCCAGTAACTCAGCATTTGAGTCATTTCCCAAAGGAGCACCTTCCCTTGGGAGCCATCTCCAGGCCCCTCACGAGAGGGGGGACTGGCCTGGTTCGGTGTGTCAGTGGCTGCATGTTCCAGGGGAGATCCGTGACCCCAGGGGCCGTGTGGACAGCGAGAGCCCCAGCGCATCTGGCGTGAGCGTCGGGCGTTTAGGAACGTCTGGGAATGGGAATTGTTTGCAGAGTTAGGTCTCTGTGTGTCTTTTCCTGAGAAAGTATGGAGATTTCCAAATTCTCGAAGGCCCCCTCTCTCAGCCACCACCAGCTAGGTGGTCTGTAAGTTTCCGTCCAGCACGGATGGTCTGAGATCCTGCTATCCCACATCAAGACAGTTTGAAGGCTGAATTCACTCTCAGAACAGGTTTGGAGGTTTCCTTTCCTGGTGCCACTGTGGGTTTCGCTAGATGAACAGGCACCTTGGTGCGTTTGGGATTTCTGATCTTCAGAGGCCCCGGCGCCTGTGCCCTGTGCTGCATTGTCCACCCCGTGCAGCAGTTGGCGATTGGGTAACCACCGAGTTTCTGCCGTGTGTCCTGAGGCCCCACCCTGCCCCCGCTGTGTTCCTCAAGTTTCTGTCCATTGAGTCCAGGGAGTCTGCAGTGCGTCCCCACTGCAGCACCTGGCTCGCCGCCTCTGCCCGAAGTGTCCCGCTGCCCCTGGGCCCTGACCCTGGCAGCCTTCAGGGTCTGGTCAGGTGTCTCCCACAGGGCCGCAGCTACTGTGCCATTCCTCTGGGTCCACATGGTGTTATGTTTTTTCAACTCTAAAAAATTTTGTTTTTAAATTACCGTACTGTCAAATTGGCCTTTTTGGGGGGTGTGCAGTTGTTCTGTGAACCTTAATACACGGAACCTCCTCCACGATCAGGGTAGAGAACGGCTCCATCGCCCCAAACTCCCGGGTGCTGCCGCTTTGTGTCCCACCGGTCCCGGCCTGACCCCGCAGTCACTGAGCAGCTCCCCACCCTCCCAGCCTGGTCCCCTCTAGAGCACACATTAAAGCGAGCTCCTCCACGCGCCCGAGGCCTCTGAGGCTCATCCCAGCGTGTGCATCAGGGCCGGTTCCTCTTGGTTGCTGGGTCCGTTGCCTTTGCACATCATTTGCACCTTCTCTGGGAGAATTTCACGTCCTTTTCCGCAGATCCTGTGTCACTAGAGCAAGAGGGCAGGGCTACTGATTCATTTTTATAACCTTCCAAGTGCTGTGCAAATAGTGGGCACTCGGCTGTCGGATGGATGAATGGGTGAACCGCAGTGAGTGACGTGAAAGTGAAATCAATTTCACAAACTTCAGTATTTTTTCTGCTGTAAAAAATTCTCTGATAAACATAACGGTCAATTTCCAGAAGTGAAAGCAATTGCTACCCCTCTGCATTCTGTTGGTAGGAGAGACAGGAGAAGGGAATCAAGGTGACCTGGTAACGGGGGTTTCTTTCCACCTGCTTACCCACCTCCCCACCTCTTTGTTTGTGAGCACCTCTGGGGCTCTGTCACAGGGTCTGTACTCACCCTTCTTGTGCTCATGTCCCTGTCAGTAGTCCTCAGCAGCTCGTGTCTCGGACAAGGCCGCATTCCCAGGTGGTCCCACAGGGCCCGCCGGAGTGGCTGAGCTACTCTGAACCCCCCAGGGAGGGAGGCTCAGCCTGGCTGCGGTCTGGCTCTGCAGTCCCAGCTGTGTGGCCTCGCTTAGGTTGCGTTCCCTCTCTGATAGTTATTTTCTTTACCTTATTTTGCACCCATTTGTTAAATGAGGAGGCTGGAACAGGGGACTTGCACGGTGTTTTCAAACGCTGAGACAAGCTAGAAGACCTAACCCGCACACTCACAGATGTGCAGGGAGGGCGCTTTCATGCACCAGCTCGCCCTCTGCGTGAGACGTACCATGCTTTTCAGACTGTAAGACCCACCCTCCCCCCAAACTTGGGAGGAATAACGGTTGTTAATGCTGCTGTTGAGTTCTGTTTACATTTACATTGGTGAAATGCTATTTATGTTATTAAATATTTTACCACGTTTTTTGCCTCAAAATTTTTTTTCCTGTTTTTCTTCTCTAAAACCTAGGAGCGTTTTATGGTCCAAAAAATGCGGGTGAGTTCCCTGCTCATTAGCACCTGCACTCACTCCACGTGTGTTTGTTAGGTACCCACTCAGTGTCAGCTTGAACTTGAGAGTTTGTGTTCATAGGACTTGGGAGTACCGTTTGATGTCTTTCTTCTTTTTTTAATAAAGGGAGGGCAGGAAGGAGTAGATGTGGCCCTAATTTTTATGGATCATTCTTTTTTCTTCTGCCTCCTTCCCTGGGGTAACCAGATTCAGGTTGGCATCCTGTAGATGAGCCTCCTGGGGAGGGACTGTCCAAGTGGCCCAGAAACGTGTGTCCGTGTGGTGGGTGCCTGAGCCCGACCCCTGTTGTGCTCTCTCCACCGTTTACGTTGCCTCCTGCAGAAGAGCAGAGTGAGGGCTCCAATGGGGCCTCTCTGCAGAGGGCCTGGTGCGGCCCTGGGTGCAGCTGTGTCCTCCCAGGACGGTGTGGACGCCCCTCCAGGCCTTGGTTTCAGAGAGAGTCTCAGGAGCATCCTTGTGAAGGGTTTCTGTGTCCCCCCACCATGGTTTCCACAGACTCTGCACTGACACTCTCTGGTCCTGTTGGACTCTTTGGGGTCAGGAGTCATGTCCAGATCACACAGGTGGTGGGTGGGGCTGGGGGTCGGATCCTCTCTCAACTCCTAGGTCAGACAGCAGTCAGTGAGGCACACTTTCTTATGGGCTCAAATGGGTTAACAAGGAAGGAGTCATAGAGGCAGTGAGTGAGATCCAGCTGGAGGCAACAGGGAAGTGCTGGGCTGGCCTGTGGTGACTGCTTCGGGCGCAGGCCTGGCGGGCATTTTCTGTGCCCAGTGTGCTTGCCCTAAGGAGGGACAACATTTTATTGTTATCTTCACCCAGAAAGAATAGGAAGGGATAAGACTCAGGTAGGACTCTCTTTTTCCCTATCTGGGAACTCCATGGTCAGTTTAGAAATATTCTCTCTCCTTCGAAGCCCTACCCCGCCCCTCCCAGATTTATACCACCAATTATGCAGACTAGCAAAGCAAGCTCTGGGAGAAGGCTGCTTTTATAGATGTCTTTTTAGCACGAACAATATGGTCTCGGTACCAAACAGTAGCCTCTGCCTCCTCCAGCCACGTAGCCATGGTGATCACAGAGTGTGCATATGTGAGGCGAGATTTGTTTCCCGTCCTTGGGGTCAAAGCCATTTTTGGAATCATTTCTCAGTTTTAATGCCGATCCTTTCCCTTCCTAGCCATTAAAGCTTCTAGCCTCTTCCGGCATCGCTTTACCCTGAGAGAAGCCAGCTTGACCTGCTGCCCTTGCTCTGCTCTCTGTGCTCAGCATCCGGGAAGCAGCCTGGGGACCCAGAAGAGAGGGCACTGGGTATAGGGGAAGACTGTGCTTCCTTGCTTCAGGGTGTCTGGTCCACCTCTGACTCTGTGGGCTGCTGCCCTAGCAAGAGGGCTGTGGCAGGCAGAGGGGGCACCTGCGCACCCTCATGCTCCAGCGGCAGGGTGCACCTGGCCTGTGCACCGAGTGCCGGCCGAGGTCCTGCAAGGCATGAGACCGCTGTTGTGGCCTCAGTCCAGTGCTCCTCGGGGTTTCTGGCCTTGGCTGGGTTCCCTGGCTGGCACGCGGAGGGGTTGGACTCCCGCAAGACAGGGGTGGGCCTGCAAAGCTTCCTGAAGGGATTCGGTGGTCAGGTCTTTGTTTTCTGTGAAGGTGTGTTGGGGACATTTGGAACAGCTCCCTCTGAGCAGCAGCATGCTTGTTGGTAGCAGGCCTTCTGAAGGAGGGAGGTCGGGCTGGGGCCGGGGTTAAGACCGTGTGTGTAAATCCAACAAGGTGCCCTGTGTGGGAGGAGACGCAGGGGGGAGGGCAGCTCCCGGTGTGGGACGGCAGTGACCCAGCACCGAGTTGCGGAATGACGGTCTCCCTCTCAGAGACACCCTCTCAGCTTCCCAGAGGGGACAGTGCTTCACTGTCACAAATGCTGCCGGGCATCTGAGAACAAGAAAGCAGCAACATAAATGATAACAGCACCGGCCAGAGTCTGTTTGTTTGGTACTGTGTAAACATGGACACATTTTCATCAAGACAGGAAACAAGGATGCAGCACACGGCAAGCCCTTTGTCTCTGACCCGGACTGCTTCCTGGAGAAACTCAGTCCGGAGGTGTCCTGCACTCTGCTCCTCCTGGGCCCTCCCTGACTCCAGCTCCTGGGCAGATGTCCTGGGCGACAGCCGTGAAAACCAGCGCTCCCCTTTCTCCTCTTTCCCAAGTGTGTGGCTTGTGATTCCAGAAACAGCTTAGGCTCAAACACCAGATTGCCGGCGTTGGTGGTTTGTCATCCAGGGACACAGGCATGGCCGCTGTCTGCTCTTCCACAAGAGCTGTGAGGCTGCATGCGTGGAACAGGAGTTCGGTTCTGAGTCCTGAAGTAATTCATCCCAGAATCAGGAGTGTGAGTTGAGCCTTGAGCTGTGACATTGGACAGCATGGTGATCAGGGCCAGCCACAGGGCTGGGCAGGGGCAGGCTGACCCCAGCCCTCAGGAAGCAGCTGGGTGTCCTCCTCCATAGGGACCAGAGCTCGGCAGTTGCTCTCACAGCCATTGCCCAAAGCTGGGTAGATCTTGTGCTCTGGGCCGGGGAGCCTCACCTGCCCTGGACCAGCCTCTTGGGTTCCAGGCTCAGGCTGTGGTGGCTGCATCCTGCAGAAGCATGGGTCTCACAGGCCTGCTCACTCTCTGCTCTTATCCCTTCTCTATGCTCAGGCCGAGGAAGAAGCCTGTGGACCTGCCCGGGGGCCGGTGGCCATCATGGCTGAGGCCGACCAGACACCAGTGTCAGTGTCAGAGATGCTCTGAGAACCCCCTTCTGGGCACGCAAGCCCTTGCCAGGTGGGACCACTCTGCATTTACATGAGTGGTTTCCGAGCGTGGCCGTGATGGATTGTGCTCTAGCAGGGCCATGACAGTGAAAAATGGGGCAGCGCAATGGAGCCCAGCAGTGTGGGGTCCCTGCCGAGCTGGAGCCCCACACCTGAGCAGGCGTCTCGAGCCACTGGAGGAGTGGGTGCCTTCTCCAGCCCCCAGAGGGGAAGCGGACAGATGTGCCTGCCTCAGCCTCTCTCTTGTCTCTCCCTGCATGTGAATCAGCTGGCTCTCTCCCCCCGTCTTTCTAGGCCGGAACGTGGCGTCACACACGTGTTTTCCTGCTTCCTCGCTTTTCCTTTATCTCTCTCTCTCCCTTTCCACCTTCTCTTTCCTTCTTTTTTGTTCAATTTTCAATGATAAGTAAACACTGTGCACTGAACAGAGTGAGCAGGGGCAGGAGGGAGGATGACACAGGGGCACGGGGGAAATTTGAGGATGGCAGATTTGTCCACTGTCTTGATTTGGCGATGCTTTCAGGTGTAGACATGTGTCAGAGTCAGTCAGCTGCACACGTTACATATACCCAGTTTATTCGATCTCAGTTTTAATTCAACAAAGCATTTGTGAAAAAGCCTCACCCATTTGCAGTGGGAGGGCAATGAGGAGATGTTTCTGAACACTTGACTTTAGCAAAAGCCTGTACTCTGCTTCCCTGTAAAGCAGAGGGAGGCTGAGCCCTGGGCCAGGATGGGTTATTTCTGGGGTTTGGGTGCTCTGAGGTCATTACTAACATCAGCATCAACTACCACTCTCTGGGGAGCAGTTTAGTGTACATGACAAACCTAGGAAATTGCTCTTACGTTTGTCCCCAGACACTCTAGAGAGGGGAAGTGAAGTGACCCGCGTAAGGCCACACAGCTGGTCAATAGCAAAGTTCCGCGTCACTCCCAGGCTCCAGGGCGTGTCCTATCCGCTACAACTAGTCACATACGGGACAGAAATGTCACTCAAAACAATTGGCAGGGTGGGTTGGAAATCACCAGTCATCCACTCTTGAGATTTGGCTGGAGTTTGAAGAAGATGGTCTCTGCTTCTCTTGCTCATGGGCCTTGCCCCTGTGTCTTTTTCCTGTGTCCCTGTTGCCAGCAGCATGCTCTCTCTGATTGTCCCTTCTTCACAGCTTTGGTTGGTGAGAGAGCCCCATAGAAAGGGCCAAGGATGGCTGTGAGGTGGACAAGGGGTGGGGACAGTGTTGTTCCTTGGCTACACAACAGAGAACTTGAGGAGCAAGATCTTTATCTCAGACTTCCGGCCAAGATGGAGGGGTAGGTGGACACACTGTCCCTCCTCTCACAACCAAAATTAAGGACAACAAAGATTTAGAAACAAGAAAACAATAAGAACTCATAGAAAATTGAACTGTATGGAAGTCCAACAACCATTCATCCAGACCGGTAAGATGGGCGGAGTTGCGGCAGGAAAAAGTGGAGGTGTGGACCCGGGCATGCAGGCAGCAGTGGCTGGCAGATCCCAGGTGCACAGGCGGTGGCTGGCAGACCCCGGGCGTGGGGTGGCAACTGTGCAGACCCAGTGAGGCTGCGTAAGGCGGCTGGCTGACCAGGTGGTCCCATATTTGCGTGCAGATAATCCAGGTGAAGGGGAAGCAACATAAGGGACTGGAATCCTAGAGAGAGCAGAGTAAGTGCCATTGTTCCCTCTCGGACCCTGCCCCCACATACAGTGTCATTACCCAGCAACTGGCCTGCCCCGCCTTGGTGAACACCTTAGGCTCTGCCCCTCACTACGTAACAACTGCAACTAGACCAAAAAACCAAACCAAAACAAAAAAACCCAGAAACAAAAATGGCTCAAACCAGAGAACAAATCAAAGCCCCAGAGCCAATTTATCTAAGTGACGAAGAGATAGCCAACCTATCAGACGCACAATTCAAAGCCCTGGTGATCAGGATGCTCACAGAATTGGTTGATTTTGCTCACAAATTAGAGGAACAAATGGAGGCTACAATAAGTGAAATGAAGAAAAACACACAGGGAACCAATAGAGATGGGAGGAAAACTGGGACTCAAATCGATGGAGTGGACCAGAAGGAGGAAAAAAACAACTAAACAGAAAAGAATGAAGAAGCAAGAATTCAAAAAAATGAGGAGAGGCTTAGGAACCTCCAGGACATCTTTAAACGTCCCAACATCTGAATTATAGGGGTACCAGAAAGGGAAGAGGAAGAGCAACAAGTGGAAAACTTATTTGAACAAATAATAAAGGAGAACTTCCCTAATCTGGCAAAGGAAATGGACTTCCAGGAAGTCCAGGAAGCTCAGAGAGTCCCAAAGAAGTTGGACACAAGGAGGAACACGCCAAGGCACATCATAATTACATTAGCCAAGATTAAAATGAAGGAGAGAATTCTAGAAGCAGCAAGGGATAAGGGCACAGTCACCTACAAAGGAGTTCCCATCAGACTGTCAGCTGATTTCTCAAAAGAGACCTTACAGGCAAGAAGGGGCTGGAAAGAAGTATTCCAAGTCATTAAAGTCAAGGACCTACATCCAAGATTGCTCTATCCAGCAAAGCTGTCATTTAGAATGGAAGGGAAGATAAAGCACTTCTCAGATAAGGTCAAGTTAAAGGAGTTCATCATCACCAAGCCCTTATTATATGAAATGTTAAAGGGACTTATCTAAGAAAAAGGATAAAAAAATATGAACAGTAAAAAGACAGCAAACTCAGAGGTATTAACAACCACACCTAAAACAAAAGCAAACTAAGCAAATAGGTAGAACAGGAACAGAAACACAGAAATGGAGATCAAATGGAGGATTAGCAACAGGGCAGTGGGAGGAGGAGAGAGGGGGAAAAGGTACAGAGAATAAGTAGCATAGACGGTGGGTAGAAAATAGACAGGGGGAGGGCAAGAATAGTGTGGGAAATGTAAAAGATAAAGAACTTATGAAACATGGACATGAACTAAAGTGGGGGAATGTGGGTGGGAGGGGGTGTGCAGGGTGGAGGGGAATGATGGGGGAGAAATGGGACAACTGTAATAGCATAATCAATAAGATATGTTTAAAAAAAAGATTTTTATCTTGGCTTGGCCTCCCTAAGTAGTCTAGGGTGACATAAAGCAGCCTCTCCTAGAAAAAGTAAAATTTGGTCAGATCTTGGTTTCTGAGTTTTTAGATATCCAAGCTGTCTCTAAGAACGGGAAACCAAGCCTAAAGCACATGTAGATATGAGACCAAATCATGCCCCGTCCATGTGGGGCTGAGACTCTGGGCTGAGGACCTAACAAGCTCTGGTCCAGAACCGGTGGGGGCCTCAAGGCTTTGTCAGCCGCCCGTGTAAAACTTGCACCCCTGGGGAGCTTCCTCAACCTAGGGCACACATGGGACTCCCGGGGGAGAAATTGGGGGACTCTCAATGTAGGTCAGCGCAATGTAGATCAGACCAAAATTGTAAGTCAAGCAATGAAATCCATCATCACAGGAGATGACAGACGGATGCTGTGAGGAGGATGCACATGTCAGGAACTATATGTAACAGAGCAATCAGATGATGATTAGACCAAACCTGTAAACTGTTTGAAGAGATGAAATAAGAAATAAAATCCGTAAGACCTGACTAGGAGATAATGGGGCAGTTTAAAAAAGTGGATCAATTAGGTATTCTAAAAATAAAAATACATAGCATTGAAAGTTAAAAAGAAGAAAAGCCCCTCAAACCAACTCCTAATACATGGGGTAAACGAATAGATGCGCTGCTAAGAAAGAGTTTATAAACCATCGGGTAATCCCGAGGAGCTCATGTGGGCTGCAGCTCAAGGAAGTTCAGGGCTGCAGCTCAAGGAAGTTCAGGCGGAACATGTGGCGAAGAAGGTCCAGCGCATGTGTAATGGGAGTCTGAGCCGCCGCCGAATGAGGAGGGACGCTCAAAAGAACTATGGCTGAGGGCATGAAGAAGACGGGGCCTCCTGTTGAGAAGGAGCCCAGAGCCCCAGCAGGGTAAACAAAGCCGAGCCCGCGTGTGGAAACAGCGTGGGGGAGCTAAGCAACATCGGAGAGAAGGAGGCGGCTTCAACAGTGACCGGGAAAGCGACTCAGGCCTCGTCAATTGGGGGAGAGACGAAATGGGGAAAATGCAGGGTAGGAGCTGCTCTCCGCATCTTCATGCGTCCTTCTAAGGACGTTGGCGGGCAGAGGTGCTGCTCTGGTCTTCAGCCAGCCTGCACCAGCGGTGTGCCACCGCCGTACTGACCGGAGCGGCCGCGTGTGTCTTCCCGGTGCCATGCGAAGTATTGTTCGCCTGATGGGTCGCCAGCGCAGCGACTGCTCCGCGGATGCCTTTGGGGATAAACCTTCAAATGTGGGCTGTGGGCCTGGGATCCCCTTGACAGGTGCTGCAGAGAATGAAAATGTGATCTTTCCAGGGTGCTTACCTCCTATTAATAAAAGAAAAAAGCAACCTAAATTAATCTTTGGAAGTAAAGTGCCATATGAATCAGCTTTCCTCACTCTGAAAATAACTTACTGAGAATTTATAGATCCCCTAAGTTCTGCTGATTTTTTATATTGTTTACTTTCCTCTCCAAAATATCAAATAATTCACAGGTGGTAGGTACCGTGGCTCTGTGGATAATTTGAAATGAGAAATGGACAGCAAGAGAAATTTCCTTCCAGGGGGTCAGTGCTAGGGTGACTCCCTAAGACTAATGGTGCTGGATTAATAACCCGGGGCTGCTTCAGTATTCATAGCCTGTTCCCTCTGAAGGCTGGGATATTTCCCACTTTTATGTCCTGCACAGAACTGTAAAGCAGCGATGGTTTCATTGCAGCTGTGTGCGTAATGAGATGCGCAGGGGCTGCTCCTGCCCATTAATCAGAGTTTGGGGGAGGCTTCTGGGAGCCTGACCTATTGCCGAGGCAGCTGATCTGAATGCAATGACTTCCCCCTGTGGGAGTCCAGGCCAGAAGACCCGCGAGCTGGCTCTGCAGGCTTGGGGCCGCAAGCCGTGCAGCTGTGCTGTGGAGAGGGGGGTGGTCATGTCTCCAGGTGCACAAGGAACTGTGGGAGACCGGGTTTGCAATGTATCTACCTATTTCTGGGTATGTCTCATCAGCCTCTCTGGCCTCAGCGGGGTAGGGATGTTGAGGAGGGTAGGTGTAGCTGCATTTACCAAGAATTTGGGGGCATCTCTCTGCCAGGTGTTGGGCTATCTGTTAGGTGGACACCTTGGGAATTGAAACATTGCCTCTGCCTTCAGGATGCTCCCAGAGGAGTGGGAAGGGAAGACCCAAACATGATTTTGGTGGAGCCACCTGGTGAAGTGGTAGAGAATTTGATTAACGCACAGATGAGCGCTGCTTACCCACTTTGGCAGCGGAGTGGGGGGTGGGGGTCTGGGTCTGGGCAGGCTTCCCGGAGAAGTAGTGTCTGAGCTGAATCTAACGAGTGATTGAGACTTGGCCCAGGGCAGGTGACGTGGGACTGCTTGGGCAGAGGCCTGGAAAGGAGATGTGCCATCGTAGCTAGGGGCTGCAAGCATGCTACCCTTCTGCTTACACGTAGGGGGGCACGCGTGGCATGGCCAGTGTGCCACCCAGGTGAATGTATCCTGGAGGGCAGAGGCCGGAGGGAGAAGAGGAAGGATTTGGGACGGCAGCTCTAGGTCTGCTGCTGCACCGTGACTCCTGTCGGGATCTGGACATAAGCTAAGACCATGAAATCAGTTTCAGAGTGTCTTAGAGACCTTCATGACTAGTTTCCAGTTCGGGAAAGTAGAGGTGGGGGTGGCATTTCTCTAAACAGACCAAGATATTAATGCCTGGGGGCAACGATAATTGTTCACCGTCTCTGGCACGAAGTTTTCCTGGCTGTGCCGATAGGTCTTGTCCTTGTGCTGGTGGCTTTCCCCAAGAGTTTGCAGAGGAGGGTGGGGGTGCATTCCTGGCTGGGAACCTTTAAGCCATGGTTGGAGTTCATGCTTCCAGAAGTTTCCTCCCTCTGACCCTCATTTCCTGTTTGTGTTTGGACACACTCACACACACACACACACACACACACACACGCACGCACACACTCACACCACTTCTTGGTGCTGAGATTCCTGATAACATCCTGAATATCAGCATGAAAAGGCTGCTGTGAGGCTCAACAGAGGGACCCTGTGCTGCATTTAAATATCAGCAATTAAGGTCAAAGCCTGAAAGCAGGACCCCAGGAGGCCCACTGGGCGGGGACAGACGCATTGAGCCTTAGTTGTGTATTTCACTGACCTGGAGGTCCATGCCAGTTGACATTGGCCTATCTGTTCTTCAGTCTTGGTCCTCACTGGGGCCTTATTTCCTGTGCACTCAGTCAGCTTGGTGTTCCTGGCAGTTGTGGTGACTGACTTTTCATTTGTTCCCTTGATAGTAAGGCCCGGGTGTGCACTTACTGTCAACCGGAAATAGCCTTTAGAATTTTTCCTCCTGACACATTCCTGGGTCCACGTTTATGGCAGAAACATAGCTGGAGAGAAAAAGTGTGTAATGTGGACCAGCAGGCAATGAGTGGGGTCCTTGATTCCTCTCTGCAACAGTAACGTCATTTTCTGCATCTCCTCCTCGCTCCTGTCTGTGACCCTAAGTCCTGCTTTCAAGGCTGTCCTTTCTCCTGACGTTTCCCTGATCATTCTAGCCCTTGGCCGCCATGTTTGGCACCGGACTCCCTGCGGCGCTTGTCCAGTGGCATCCCCATCGCATTTCCGTACTGTCATTCATCATTTGTGTCCCCACCTCTCAGTTTTGAGGTCCATCCTCTTGCCCGTTTTCCTACCCAGGGCATCACGTGGAACTTGCACACGCTGTGTAAGTGTTTGGCTGTCAGAGGTGAATAAGTGCACACTCTTGTTCTTTCTGACCAGGCCCTCAGAGCGTTCTGAAGTTAGGATTTTTAATAACTTTGAAGACTGAGTGCTCAGCTCCCAATCCCTCCCCTTACGTCCTAGATCCAGCTGAGAATGCAGACTCATCCACTTCCACCCCCTAAGATCCGTCCTGAGATCTGGGCACTAAAGTCTAACCTGAAGCCCCGGAGCTTCTCCTGAAGCCTGCAAGGCCTGGGGCAAACCAACCATCTGGACTTTGATTTCTCCTTCCACAAAATGGAGACTTTTCTCCCTGCTCTTATTCGTGGTACGAATACGTGGTTTGCATAGATTAAGCCCTACAGAACTTTTTTAATGTAAAAAATTGATGAGGACTAAAAGAAATGTCAGTGCAGTTGGGGCTCTGAGCACCACAGGTTACAGAATCGTCTGTGACCATGGTGACTCATTCACTCACTCATTCAGCAAATAGTGAGCCATCTGCTCTGATGGCCCGGCTACTGTGATAGGCCTTGGGGTGCAGGGGGACAGACAGAAATCTCTGCTGAACTCAGGAAGTTACGTTCCGATGGGGCAGAGAGAGACGACACTCAGATGCTGCGTGACGTGCTGGCAGGCAAGTGCTTAGAAGGAAACCACAGCAGAGTGAAAAGACAGAATCTCGTGGCGCAGTTCGCGAGAGATTCCAGAGTGGGAGGTGCCATTGGTTTGGACGTGGGTCTGCATTGGCATCCTGGCTCCCTCGTCCTCTGAGCCAGCTTGCTGAACCTCCGTTTCTGTATGGTATGCAGACAGTATTCATTCTCCAGGGCAGCGTTGAGGACAGCAAGGGTTTCAGTTCGAGCGTGGCTGGCACGTAATAGGCTTTAACACGTGGGGGCCTGGGTTGCGGTTAGGGTCATCGTCAGCATTGTTACTGTGAAAGAAGGGGCGCTGTTAGTCCTCCACATCCGACAGTCTGTTGCCAGGGATTTTGCAAATATCAGGAAATACCTCCTTGTTTTGCGAAGCCTGTGATGAGCAGTCCAGCCTCTCCAGAGCGGTGGTTCTGGTACTGTTGGTCTCAGGACCTCTCCTCACTCTGACGGTTGTTGAGAACTGCAAAGACGGTTTGTTTATGGGAGAGAGCGATGATTTTTACTGCATTGGAAATGAAAACTGAGAGATTTTAAATCTGTATTAATTAAAACATAACAGTAAAAAATTCATTTCATGTTCACATAAATAGCCTATTGTTTAATGGAAAATCACTATATTTTCCGAAACAAAACAAAACAAAATTTAGTGAGAAGAGTAACATTATTTTACATTTTTGCAATTCTCTTTAATGAAAGGTAATTGAATTCTCATATCTGCCTCTGCCTTTAATCTGTTGCAATATTCAAAATAAATGAAGAACTCTAGCCTAACACAGATACATAATTGGAAAAGGAAGAAGTCTAGAATTTTAATTTCCTTTTCAGAGATTGTGAGTAGTCTTCTTTGATACTACACCAAAACTTAACAAGTTGCACTTTCCTAGAGGTTGGTTGCAATGTGGGATCTGAAACTATATGAACAGTTTATTTGTACCCTGTTAAAGTTTATTAGCCTATTCTTTTTTGGGGGTGTGTGCTATCTTTTATTTTTATTATTACATTTTTTAAAAATCCTCACATGAGGAATGTTTATTAATTTTAGAGAGAGAGGAAGTGGGGGGAAGAGAGAGAGAGAGAGATCAGTGTATGAGAGACACATCAGCCAGTTGTTCACCCACACGCACACCAACTGGGATCGAACCCACAACCTAGACATGTGCCCTGGTTGGGAATTGAACCAGCAGCCTTTTAGTGTAGGGGGGGACACTCCACCCAAATGAGCCACCTGGCCAGGGCAGGGAGCTATCTTTTTAATATGGACATTTGAAAAGATCTTCTACCCAGTCATGGTTTGGTAAAATTACATCGGTCAGTTTGAAAATACTGGTTTACCGAGGTGTGCACATCTTAGCAGTGCTGGCATATTTCACTGTACAGCACCACAAAATTTCCTTTTTCATATCACGTCCAATGGATGTCATCAGAAAGGTTAAGTTTTGGAAGCTGTTGAGTTCACAGTGGTGAATATAGGTTTTCCCAAATTCTGATTGTTGCTTAAAAACTTAAATTTTGTCATTGGTACCGAATATGGTCAGTTGAAGTGATAGTCTTGCTACGTTCACTATGAAAAAATACCTGCCAAATACCTGCCTGGTATTAATTTCTAATTTTATTCTATTGTGGTCAGAGAACATACTTTGTATGAATTGAATTCTTTTAAATTTATCAAAACTTATTTTTTGGCTCAGAATATTATCTATCTTGGTAAAAACTCTGTATGTACTTGAAAAGAATGTGTATTCTGCTGTTGTTGGAATGTTCTAAAGTAGCAGTCAAGTTGGTTGACAGTACTGTTCAGGTCTTCTACTTCTTACTTTTTATGTCTATTTGTTTTGTCAATTATTAATGGCGAGCTTTAGAAATCTCTGCCTATAATTATGGACTTGTCCATTTATATCAGTTTTGCTTCATACATGTGGAAGCAGTCTCGTTTGGTATAGAAACACATTTGTGATTGTTAAGTCCTCTTGATTAATCTACTTTATCATTACAAAGTGACCCTTTTTAATAGTGGTAGTAATTTCTGTTCCGAAATCCTCGTGGGTGATCCTTCGGTTAGTTTTTGGCATGGTACAGTTTCTTCCATCCCTTTACTTTCGGCCCATTTTTTGTCTCTATGTTTAAAGTAGGCTTTTGGTAGACAGCGTATAGTTGAATCTTGCTTTTTAGGCTGATCTTAAACCTCTGTCTTTCATTTGATGTTTTTAGGCCATTTACATCTAACGTGATTATCAGTGTGGTTATGTTTCCATTTGACTTTTATTTTATCTGTCTGCCCCCCTTTCTGCCCTCTTTTGGGTTAACCGAGAGAGTTTATGATTCCATTCTATCTACTTTATTGACTTATTAGCTATAACTCTCTTGTTTTAGTGGTTGTTAAAGAGTTTTTAGTACTCAGCTCTAACTTGTCACAGTCTACTTTCAAATGATATTATACCACTTCATCCATCGTGTAGGCACCTTACAACAGTGTGCAAACTTCCATCCTTTTCCTGTTCCGCTCATATATTTTACTTCTAGATATATGTGAAACCTCACAATTTTTATTGTTTCTGCTTTACATAGTTGATCACCTTTTAAAGAGACAAATAAGAGAAGCGTCTTTGTGTTGCCCACGTATTTACCATTCTGGAGCTCCACATTTCCCACTGTAGGTTCAGATTTCCATCTGGTATCATTTTTCTTTAGCCCGAATGACTCCCCTTAACATTTCACATAGCTCATGTCTGTTGGTCATAAACTCTTTCAGCTTTTATATTGCTGGAAAAAGCCTTTATTATTATTTTTAAAATTTTATTTACTTATTTTTTAGAGAGAGGGGGAGGAGGGAGAGAGGGAGAGAAATGTCAGTGTGATTGCCTCTCAAGTTCCCCCCACAACCCAGGCCTGTGCCCTGACTGGGAATTGAACTGGTGACCCTTTGGTTTGCAGGCCGGCACTCAACCCACTGAGCCTACTATCCAGGGCAAAAGTCTTTATATTTAAAAGATATTTTCAATGGATAAAGAATTCTAGGTTGACAATTTTTCCTCTCAGAACTCTGAAAGAAGGTGTTTCATGTCTTCTGGCTGCTTGCATTGTTTCTGATGACAAATCTGTGGTTCTCTAATCTTTATTTCTCTGTCTGTAATATGTCCTTTTTCTATGGCTGCTTTTAAGATTTTCTCTTTATTGCTGGTTTTAAGCAAGTTGATTATGGTGTGCCTTGCTATGATTTTCTTATGTTTCTTGTGCTTGGGGCTCATTGAGCTTCTTGGACCTATGGATTTATAGCTTTTTTAAAATCATTTTTTGACATTTTTGGCTACTTAAAAAATTTTTGTCCCTTCTCTTTTGGGAACTCGATGCATATATGATCACTAATGCTCATTCTTTTTTCTTTTCTTTCTTCTCCTTGTGTTTCATTCTGGAAATTTTCTATTGCTACATCTTTAAGGTCACTAATATTTTCTTTTGAGCTGATTTCTTGTTAATTCTAACCCGTGTGTTTTTCATCTTATACTGCATCTTAGGTTATTTTCACAGTTTTCTTTTTAAAAAGGTTTGCTTGGGTCTGTTTAAAATTTCTGTGCCTCTTCTTAACACAATTAATCTCATCTAGGATTTTATCATTGTGTAATTTTTGGTTTGGTTGTATTGATTTTTTCTCTTGGTGAGTCATATTTTCTTGGTGGTTTGCATCCTTGGAAAATTTCTGTTTGATCTGAGACATTATGAATTCCACATTTTGGGTACAGTATATATTTTTATTTCTATAAATATTCTTTTAAAAAGTTTATTGATTTGAGAGAGTGTGCAAGAGAGAGAGACAGAAACATCGATTTGTTGTTCCAGTTATTTATGCATTGATTGGTTGATTTTTGTATGTGCTCTGACCCAGAGATCAAACTCACAACCATGGTGCATCGGGAGAACTCTCTGATCAACTGAGCTACCCAGCCAGGGCCTATAACCATCCTTGAGTTTTGTCCTAGAATGTGGTTATATTACTTGGAATCAATTTGATCTGCTCAGGTCTTGCATTTATACTTTGGTAGACTCAGTGCTGCCTACTGCAGCATTGAGTCTGGGGTTAGTTTTTCCCCACTTGTTGGTGGGGGCAGGTGTGCTATTCCAGGCCCAGGTGTGAATGAGGTGATTCTTCTTACTCTTCTGAGTGATTCACACCACATGTGCTCAGAAGCTTCCTTACACATGTGCACTGGTCTGTATTCATTTGAATACTCGAAGGGGAATCTCTGGATAGCTCTGGAGTTCTCTTTGCCACTTTCTCTGGTACTCTTACCTTCAGCTGCCTTGGCTCCTGGGAGTCTTGGTTCCTTCTCCTCAACTCAGGGAGGTTACTGGGCTCTGCCTGGGTTTCCTTCCTGGTCCAGGGCCTGAAACTTTCTTTAGAGAGTAGCTGGGATAATCATAGGTCTCACTTTGTCTACTTTTCATCTCTCAGGGAATCACTGTCCTTCATTTCCTGATGTCCAGTGTCTAGAAAGCTGACGTTTTCCATACATTGTCCAGCATTTTAGTTCCAGGCAGGAGGTCACATCCCAACCCTTGTTGCTCCACCTTGGCCAGAAGGAGTAGTTATGCCAAATACCCAAGACTGAATAACCATAGTTCGTCAGTTGTTCTTTTAAGTAAAAATGGTGTTTTTGGAAAAGGGTGGCTGGTTTAGCTGGCAGCTGAAACAATTACACAAGTGATTTCTTCAAGGCGGTCACCATACTTTAGTTTGTAGCAGAGTGCCTTATTTTTGTCACACAGAATATTGTAAAGACACGCGGTCAAAGAGTGAGATTTACTAAAATTAATAATTTTTACTGCTTCATTGAGGAATCCTTAAGCAAAACTGGCGTGTGTTTCCGTAATCACATGGTGATGAGGAATACATGGTTATTAGCATAGTTGGTTGCTACTGCCCTCCCCTGTGCTGAGGCCCCGACTCTTTTCCCCACCATGACTTTTGCTGCGTCAGGGCAAATGTCAACCCAGCGAAAAAGGGAAATAACTTCTTAGTATTTTACAAAAGTAATTTTGGATTCATGGTCCCTGAAGAGTCCTGGGGAGGCCCCACGGCCCCCAGACCATACTTGGAGAGCTGCTGTGCTGCAGACACTCTTTACCTGTGCCCAGAGACGTGCGCACAGGTGTCCTTGTAGCATTGCTCGCGCTGTCACAGGCTTGAAAGGTTAATGGTCATTGGTAGTAGAATGGATAAACTGAAGTATATTTATACAGTGAATAGTTGGTAGCAGTTAAAATGAATAAGCTAGAGCTATGTGTATCTATATGTATCAAGGTCAAAAGAGTTGAGTGGGAAAAAGACAAGTTGCAGAAAGAGATGTATTGTATGGTACCATTTGTATAAGCTTAAAATGTAAAAAAATGTTGTTTATGGAGACATGCATATGTAGTAAACACAAACTAAGTGAAAAATAGTGGCTACCTCTTGGAGGGAGGGAGAAGAATGAGACGGGCTAGTTAACAGGAACTCTAGCAATATGTGTAATCCCTACTTTAAAAAAAATAATTATTTATTTATTTTTAGTGTAAGGGGACATGAGGGAGAAAGAGAGGGAAAGAAACATCGATCAGTTGTTCCAGCCTGGGACTGGACCCACAACCCAGGCATGCGCCCTGACTGGGAATTGAACCGGTGACCCTTTGCCTTGCAGGACCGTCACCCAACCAACTGAGCCACACCAGTCAGGGCTGTAATGCCTACTTTTTATTTTTAAACAATAAATCTGAGAAAATGTAGCAGAAATGTTAGATTTGAAAATCTCTTTGGTTGGCAGGTAGGTTTTTATGATTACTCTATAGTTTTGGGGAAGCTTGACATCCTTCATAATCCTCATTCACATTAAGAAATAGACAGAAAGGGAAGATGGGTCAACACATGATAGATCACCACTTCTCTGCGAAAGTCCCCGTGCGTTCTGCTTGGTGAGTGCACCATGGTGTCGCAGTGCCAGCCTCCCCTTTATGGAGAGACTGCAGCCTGCCAGGGACTTCACAAGCTAAACACTGAGCTCTGTGATCACCTGCGAAGTGGGGATTCTTATCCTCCGCAGCCTGGTCTCCTTGCATTCCAAAGAGCTTAACTTGCCCGAGGTCAGGCCGGCAGTTAGTTTTGAAGTCACAAGTGGAACCCAGATCTTCTGGACTCCAGGTCTGTGGCTTTTCTACCCTGCTAATGTCTGAGATGATTGACTTTTCATTTGAGGTGATTCTGTATCTATTTCTCTTCCAACTCTTGCTCCAACCCCCCCTCCCTTTTTTTCGTAGTTTGTTGAGTTTCTGCTCAGTGAGCCAGCCAGATCAGTTACATTGTGCTGGTTGCTCCAGCAACAGTGCAGTGGTGGCACTAGGTACTGTTACCGGCGGTGAGATTCAGCTTGGCTGATGCCCCGGGGTTTGCAGAGGGCTCTTTCCAGCGGCTGCGGCTTTCCTGTTTCTGAAGCCAGTAGTGTCGAGGCTGTTTCGGCAAGGCCAGGTGGGACCAGTTAGGGCTGAGTTTAGGGCTGGTCCGATAACCTGTGATAAGGAAGACTTCTTTATCGGCTTGTAATGGGATCATTAATAATATTTTAGGTGATAAAACAAAAGAACCTTTTGGGGTTGTTGATGATACTATCCCACTGACACATCAAGCATTGTCTAAAGATTCATTTGGGTTAATTGAGTAGCTGATGGAGAGACAGATGATACATGTACTCCTGCGGTCCTTTCTTCTTGCAGCTGTCTGATAAAAAAAAAGAGGCAGCATGCTGGAGGTTCCCTCGTACACCTGGGGGGGTGGGGTGGGGGCTTACAGGGTTTAAAAATAGAAGCTCGAGGGTTTTGCAGGTATGTGTACCTGCCAGCATTACTGCAGAACCCGGAGAGGGTGTGCTCAGCAGAGAGGCAGTGAGGTGAGCTCAGAGAGAAGCCTGCGTCGAGCCCTTGCTCTGATGATCACGGCATTCGCTCCTGGCCCAGTGCATTCTCCGCTGCTTTCTCTGTGCATTGGTTCTTGCGTTTGTTTGTCTTCACGGTATCTGGAAGTATGGACAGCATTTTTCTTAAGTTTTAGATAAATTTAAACAGCACAGCCTAGGGAAACAGGAACTCTCAAACGCTGTCGATGGGAATATACATTGGTTTGAGTTTTTTTTTAACCACAATTTGTAAGCATGATGGTTAAAAGTGCCTGCTCTGGAGTCAGATTGCCACTTTCTGGCTGGAAGACCTTGGGCAAGTCACCTGACCTCTCTGTGCCTCACTTTCTTCAACTATGCAAGGAGGGACATCAGTTCCCACTTAATTAGGTGGTTGTGAGGAGTGTGAATGGTAATACATGAAGCGGTGACATAGTGTAAACTTGCAGTAGATGTCAGCTACTGCTATTACTATATATCAGAATAAAGCCATGTGTTCTTTTGAGTCAGCATTTACACACTTGGGAGTTTACCCCATAGAGAAGGAGCCGTGGACATTTGGAGGCACGCCCGCACGGACACTCACTGTGGCACGGTCAGCGTGAAGTCTCCACAGTGCCCGCCGAGGCGGGCCTGGCTGCCCGGGCTGCGGCGCCCCTGTGAAACACCGTCTTTGCAGCCCTGAGAAGGGTAAAGAGGTTCGTGTGTGCTGACGTGGGCAGAGACCGAAGCTTCATCATTAAATGAAAAAATTGGTTTTTATGCCATTTCAGATTGAAAATTTTAAGCATACAGTACAACTGAAAGAATTTTGCAGTGAAACCCGCACGCCCACCAACTGGCCTCCACAGTTAACGTTTTGTTCTGCTTGCTTTACCACCTGTCCATCCTTCCGCCCACCCATCTATTCAACTCAGCGTTTTGATTTCATTTTAGAGAGAGTTGGAAGCATCAGTACACTCTGCCAGATATTTCGGCATGCATGCGTATCGCTAATTGAAGTTTATTATTTGCTTATAGTTCTTTGGAAAAAATTAGTTTTTATAACAATATGGATAGTATATGAAACCACTTCTGTAAAAAACAGAGACATTTACCTGTGCGGTCTGTGCAGATCGCAGTGAGCCACTTTGGGTGGTGACCCGCTAGGAGCAGGATGACTGAGCGATGCACTTCTGCTTCATAAGTGTATCAGGTTTGAATTATGCCACTTGCTGTAGTTTTGGGACATGGCACTGTGGCTCTTCCTCCTTCTCCCTCCTCCTCCTCCTCATCAAACAGTTTTAGAAAGCTTTGCTTCTGTTGCAAAGGGGCACAGTGCTCACGCAACCCCTGCGCGCACACGACAAGGGGGACACGGAGCACTCTTCCGAGATGCCTGCTTTGTCCCCAAGTCTGGAGTCCTTTCTGATAGCTTCATGTGAGGACTCTGAGGCACAGCTCGTAGCACTCTGTCAACACCTGCACAGTCATGCCAGAGCCTGATTTTAACGAAATCCTGAAACACAGATGGAGATGCTGAGTGGAGGGTGTGTAGGCATGTGGGGTGATTTATCTCAAGGGCGTTTTATTCTGTGAGATGCATGAAGCTAATTGGCAGGTGTCAACTTGGCTAATGGGGCTTGATTT
The DNA here is from genome assembly GCA_004027475.1 of Anoura caudifer. Classification (NCBI taxonomy): domain Eukaryota; kingdom Metazoa; phylum Chordata; class Mammalia; order Chiroptera; family Phyllostomidae; genus Anoura; species Anoura caudifer. The sequence goes on from PVKU01000844.1 coordinate 287,116, forward strand.
AAAGCCTGAAACCAAAGTTCTAAAAGGCAGAAAGATGAGGCTCTTAGATTTGTTGTAATTAGGTATCCAAGTGCTTAAACTCACTTGATAATTTTCTCCTCATTTCCGTGGGCTGTTCAGTGTGGGAGGAAAAATGGGTAACCTGTAAGGGAGCGGGGGAGTGAGTACAGACCTATATATAATTTACTTTTCTGGAAAGATATATCGTCAAGTCATTTCAGTTGCTTTCTTCTGGGGGCGTGAATCCTATACATCCTGATTGGAGTTGGGTGGAGTCCATTAGAAGTGGCGAAAACAATTTTTTTTTATGGAGGAATTCAGGAACTCTTAGAGCCTTGAGGTGCAGGCTCCCTCAGTCATCTTTCAGTAAGTGGATTTTGCAGCCGCAGAGTGGCGACTTATTCTTTTGGGGGCTGCAACTCACAGTAGCCCCACCCTTCAAGTGAAATTTCAGACTCGGTGGGTTTCAAAACGCTGACTGTTTTGGCTTTTAGCATTTTGGAATCGAGTTCCCAGTTTCAGAAGCAGGCAGCGTATGTCACTGTAAGCCACCGCCGCTGCGTTGCCTCTTGTTGACAGCACAATGCCAGGGCTGCAGAGGTGTTGTGATGCATGTAATTCGTGTGTTGCAAGTTGTCTGAACACACGTGTGTGTGATGGGCTGCAGTAAGATTGCCTTGATGTGGCTTCACGTGACGGGCCTTAATAGTTGCTTCAGGGTCGTTAGAGCCTAGTGCGTAAATAATCCACATTTTAAAATTGTCGTCGATGTGCTTAGACAGTTGGTGGGAATGCCTCTTCCAGAATCCTCATCTCCATCAAGAATGACAGCTCACAGCTCCTGAAGGCACCACCTGTATCCTCTTCAACCGGCACTCTGCACCGTCTGTCTGCCCCTCTCCGACAGGAGCGTGAGAGCAGGCATTGGGGTTATCGGTTTACCTTTAAGAGTGCAGGTCGCCAGCATCCCTGGGGAGAGTGCAGGTTAAAATCTGGACCCAGGACTTGCTGCCTCTGCCTTTGGTCCCTCCCCCACGTTCTGTAAAGGCGGGGGCCAGCGGGTGCAGGGACGTGGAGGGCCCTTGTGTGTTGCCCCTGTGTCAGGAGCGCGGGATGAAAAGAAGCTGAAAAATGACTCCTTAAAGGTTGCCCCCGAGCCCTCAGGAGCAGTAGGGTCAGGTGGGCTGCACACTTCTGCTGGTGGCCTGCTGGCCTGGGCGCGGGCTCTGTGCCCCCAGGTCCCTGTCCGCCCTCCTCCCTGCTTCCTTCCTGGAGGGGTGGGGATGGTTGGCTTAGACCTGTGACGGCCGCGTGTGTGTCCATCCGTTGTTTAAGAGGCCAGTTAAGCTTTCTCTTTGAAAACACACACACAACATAACATAAATCAGAGCCAGAATCTTTTAACATTTACAGTTTTAAATGAAATTCCTGTTGAGAGTCTCTTAAGCTAGATTTATATCTGATTTTGCATTGAACTGTGTCGTTATGTGGGGCTGAGAAACTCTTACGAAATTAAGCATAATGTGAAAACATGCTGAAAAGACAGTTCTGTAGAAATGTGAAACATTATTATGTTATAGAATATTGGAGTGAAGAAATATGCATAAAGGCACAATTACCACGGACATTTTTCTTTTAATGATCCTTGTACAATCCTTGGCAGAAAGGTTTGCTGACGTCTCCTCGCAGATAAAGGAAAATTGAGACAATATTGATACTCTACATCCATTTTGAGTTTCGGAGACTCCTGGGCTGGCGATCCAGCCTGTTTTCCTAGTCCACACTGTGAGGCCTGGCCTGTCCCAGCGGGTGCCTGCAGGGTCCCCAGCAGACAGGCTCTGCCGTCTGTGCTGGGGGTCAGGCTGACACCTACACACCGTGCATGGACCAAGAAGTTGAAGTGACATATGGAAAGATTAACTTCTGGATGCTCTGACTGGAAGCTTCCAGAAGCTACTGGATTGGGTCATACTGAGGTGGTCAGATCCTTTTTCTCTGAAGAGTTTCTGGGATGCAAAAGCATCTGTCTAGAGTGGTTTGGTGGCAGTCTTGGGGATAAGGTGATGGAGACTCGTATCTGGGGCTGAGTCTTATTGTTTTCAGCTGGGGGTAGGGTTGTAGTCCACATACCCCACAGGAGACCCTGCTTGGCTTTGTTTCCCATGGGAGACTCCCCACCACCACCCCCAGATGCCCACTCACCTGGCTTAGGGCTAAATGGATATTGGTTGTACCCCCTGGATGTTGTCCTTCCTTCCTCCCACCCTGAAGCCCGCAGCTCCAGTCTCCAGAATGACTTCAGCAAATACCGTATGCTGACCCGACCCTCAACTGGGCTGTCTGGCCCGTCAACGTGAGTACGGTGTGGGTAGAAGCCCTTTCCTTCTTGTTCCTTGCAGATCTGCTTCTTTTGGTTGGGGGTTGTGATGCTGGAGGAGAGAGGGAATAGTATTTCCTTGCCTCCTGGGTTCAGTCCTCAGGTCTGCTGCCGGCAAGAGGTCCCAGGCAGCTGGGCCAGGCTAGTTGCAGCTCTGAGATAGATACATGCCTTCAAGAAATCCTCCCCCACCTCTCTCGCGCCCCCCTACCCCCCACTGTGCTCCTAGAAGGTCCCCTGGCACATTGAAGCTTCCCCCCAAATCCTCCTTGGGCCTTTGCCCTCTAAGCCTGGCATTAAGATACCACCAGCCTGGGTGGGGGCAGGGGCAGGGGGCAGAGGCTGAGGTGTCACCCCTGACTGGAGCTCAGAGGCCTCTCACATCTGTGCAGGGAGCACCTTGCGAGAGGCCCGTGCTGGTTTAGACTCACAGTCACGTGACAGTCACTGCATGCCTTAAATGGGGCAGCAATAGCTCTGCTCTCTGCTTGCTTTTCTTCTGCTCTTCTTGGAAGCTCTTCAAGGACCTCAAGGCCTTTGTTTCTTAGAGTTGCTTGAAATTAAGCAATTTAATTCTAATTTGGGCCTGTAATGTCTGGTTCTTGACCACCAGAGGTCACTGTAATAAGGTAGAAAGCAGGTGTTGCAGAGAGTCTTAAGTTGGTAGTTGGCTCAAAAAAAAAAAAAAAAAAAAAAGAAAGAAAGAAAGAAAGAAAGGAAACCAAAAAGAATCCCCCACGTTTTCTAACAGGCCTTGGTGGGCTGCAGTGTGCTCTGGGGCGTGGGCGTGCAGCCTGAGCACTGTCCTCCCTGGGGAAGGGCTGCCCAGCTGCAGCTCCTGGCAGGACCAGGGCAGGTGGCCTCCTAGGGACACTCGCCTCCCCAGGCCCCTCGCTCAGCAGGAGGGTCTTCCTCCCTGCCTCACCCAGCACACACCTGAGCTACATCCTCAAACTCCATTTGTTTCAGCAACCTTGGGGTTAGGCTCTCTTAGGAACATGTGTGAACATGTGTGCATGTGTGTGCATGTTTGTGTTAGGGGGCCAGTGATGGTACTGTCCCCTAGAGGGGTTCAGTGTTAAAAAGAAAGGAGGCACGATGTAGGGCTTGAGAGCTAAGTGCATGGCTCACAGCTAGTGCATGGTAAATGCTGGTCATAATAACTTACTAGGAGGAGGGTCAGTGGAAACGTCAGCACCCCAAAAGTGTCTTGGACTCTGTCTTGGGGAGTTAAGACGCTCCCCTCCCTGCCATCTTTGGTCATCTTTATACGTCGATGCCGTTGGGAGAAGGAAGAAAAGCCTGTCTTTATGGACAGCAGTTCCTGAAGCATGTTCATTCCAGGGCAGTGTTTTCATCTTCGGTGGGTGGCTGGCAGGAGAACTTTAGGGCTTTGAGGGGAGGCTGCGGGGTCTGCATGTAGCAAACACTTGGACCGTCAGGCTAGAGCCTTCTTGTGGTCTGTCATGCACTGGTTTCTCTTGCAGTTCGAAGAGCCCGAGCTGCCTGCACACGGTGAAATTGGAGGTGCGTGCAGGTCTCTGCGAGTAGCCGGGTGGCGTGGGGAGAGGCAGGCTTTGGAGGCAGGTGCTCGCGTTGCTCACCAGGAACATTTGGAGGATATATGGGTCTCAGGAAGGTGGATGCATTACCTGGGTCCTCTGGGGGGCCGTTTGGGCTGCCAGTGGAGGAGGTCAGGAGCAGTGATCTACAGGACACGCTGCTGCCTTCAGCGGTAATTTCCCTGATGTCTCTGCAGAGGACACACACACACACACACACACACCCACACACACACCCACACCCACTACAGATGCAGAGCAGGGGCTGTAGCTGCTGGGGCTGTGGCCCCAGGTCCCGGCTGGCCGCAGGCTCTGACTGATTGTCGGGGTAGGTGGGGAGACCCAGTGAGACAGAGCAGTGCTGCTGGGGCCTGTGGTGGTCGTAATGTGCCTCTGGGGCAACGGACAGTGTGGACTTCAGGTCAGGGGCTTTGGCAGGTCTGACGGAATCTGAGGCCGAAAGGGCACAGGCACGGTGGCAGGTGGTGATGGGCCTCCGGCGCAGAGGTGCCACAGCGGGTGCCGAGTGGGCACGTGCACTCCGACCTTGGAGACGTGGTGTTTAGAGCTGGGTGAGCTGGAGGCAGGAAGTTCTTAGTTCTCCCTCTCCAGGCCACCTGAGGCCTCAGCTCTTCACCTGCTTTGGAGAGGGTGCTTATCCCGGCATGTGGTCCTCTCGCCTCCCGCCGGCTGCCTTTCCTCCAGACCTCCTCCTTCCCTCCTCCCTCTCACTTCCTCCACGCTCCTGCGACTTCCCGTTCTCTGCCAGCCAAGTCTCCTCTCCCTACGTCATCCCATTGTTTTGACTTAAACACTAACACTAAAACCCATTGTGTGAGGGGTTTCTATCCAGGTTCTGGAGTTCTTGGAGGCAGCCCCCTGTATGAACCCAACAAGCAGATTTCTTCCATTGGTGAAAACTGCGTAAAGGGGCCTTGTGAGGGTAGCCTGCACCCGCATGCTCTGCACAGATGATGAGTTGGCCTGGGTTTTAACTGCAGATACCGAGCAAACGTTTTATGTGCTCGCCCTTCAGTCCTGCTAGGGACCCCAAGACAGCAGTACTAATACCATCCCCAATTTTTTGATGCACAATCGAAATTCAGAGCATTTAAGAGATGACTTGCCTGAGGTCACCCAGCCAAAAGGTGGCAGTACCCGGGGGCCTGCATTCTCCACGCTGTGTGATCTGTTGCCTGCAGGCACGTGGTCCGCCTCTCTTGGGAAGGCCCGGCAGTCACTGGCCACACCTGCCTGCCCGAGTCCATTCCGCTGCAGTCGGGAGGCTCCTCCTGGCTCGTTCTACCCTCAGCTGAGACAGAGCTCAGCTGGCCCCCCCCCCCCCCGCCCACCAGGAAACCTCCTTCCTGTAGTCTACTAGTCTTAGGTTGCCCCAGGCCCACCTGGAACTCTTTAAACTTTTAAATAGTTCCACATTTGAAAGGTTATTTTTATTCCATTAGAACCATTAGGTGCTTATTGCGGATGCCCTTGAGGGAGAAGGGTTTCTGGAAGGGGGGACCTGGGATGTGACTGACATGGCTGAATCCGGGCTCTCTCAGTTCCGGGCAGGAAACCGGCTTTGAGGAGCGTGCCGTGCTGACAGGCCTGACAGCAGCAGTGGAGTGGGTGGCAAGCGTCCTCTCCGGGGAGCCCTCCGCGTCCGCTTGCGGGTCGTGTGACCGACAGGGGCTTGACGCTGACACGTCCGTGCCCGGTGCTGGTTCTCCCTTTCCAGAGGCCTGGGATTCGCCGGATTGAGATTTTTGGATGCCGAGCGGCAGTGCTGAACAAGGCGCTTGGCACTGGCGTGGCATTTAAACCTGAATAAAACGAAAGAGAAGGTTAAAGGAGTGGTTTCAGTGCTGCTGTCGGTTCCCAGACTGCTTTTCCAGGCGCCCAGAGCCCAGCTCCTCAGGAAAGGCCTGGGGTGTCTCCCACGGGTGCCCTGCTGAGGGGAGAGGAGGCCCCTCCCTGAGAACCTCCCACTCTGGCTCCTCTGGCAGAAGTGCATGGACAGACCAACTGCAGACCTGCTTCTGCACATGAAGAGCAATATTACTTTTATATTGAAAATTTCATTTTCCCTGCTTGGTATGCAAGCAAATAATTGAGACCTAATTTACTTTATTTAATAAGCCAGCAACCTCCCGGATTTTTCTGGTGACTTATTTGGGTCTGAGCATCATCCAGAGCAGCAGGACAGCAGGACCTCCCCAGTCTCCTGACCGCGCCCCAGGCAGCAGCCTGCGCGGCTGGTGCAGCCCCGCAGGAGCGTTGCACTGTGCTGCCGGTGTGCTCAGTGGGCCCCCTGCAGGGGCACAGGCTCTCTCATGCCTGGAATGGATCTGATGTGCTCATTCTGTGGGCATTCTTGAGTGCCTGACACTTTGCTTGCCAGACAGAGAAGAAGGCCCTGTTTTTCCCTTGAACTCACCATCCAGTGGGAGAAACAGTGGGAGAGATGAGAGAGTGAATAATTCCATCTGGGAAGGCGTGTGGGTTTGGGACTCACACAGGACAGTTCTAGAATACTGCTCTTTCTGCTTACTAGACGTCTGGCCTCAGTAAACATATTCAACTTCTTTGAGCCTAGGTTTCTTCATCTGAAAAACATGCACAGTAATTCTTTTCCTTCAGGCTTGTTATAACAACAAATCATCAGAACGAATGTACAGGCTATTGGCGGGGGGTTGCCCACCAGGGCTTCAGGCCCCCGGTAGACATGGGAGGGGCCCCAGGGCAGCTTGTCAGGATTTCTGCATTTGCTCCTGAGACCCCTGGTGGGACTGCTGTTCCCTCTCTTTGAAGTCACAGGTGGGTGCATGGCTGTCTGTAGCCAGAAGTGATGTGGGTCTCTTCTGAGCAGAAGCTTTAAGAGCCAGTGTGTGGTTTGCTCTGTGCCCTTCCCTGAACTCTGTGCCTCCATCAGCCTGGATCCCTGAGTTAGCGCAAGGAGCAGGGTCCCCTTCCCCACATGCATTGGACCTGTGATGTGAGCAAGAAGCAAACATCTTTGCTTTTAAGGCACTGAAATTTTAGGGTTGGTTCTTATTGCACTGTACCCTCACATGTCCTGACTGAACTTTGGAGAGGGTACGTTCTCTCCTTTTGGGAGAAGGCGATGCTCCAATCTTAAATCAGGTGTCAGCCACGCGTGAGGCATGTCTGAGTGGAGCCTACCCACGTTCACTGCACCCCCAGGAACAGGGGCCCTCTGGCTTGGTAAGGCTCTCTGTAAATCCCGGTGTCTCCTGCTAGGTGGCTGTCTCTGGTTTTCATCGACAAAGAAGAGAGTGCAGGGTGTCACTCACCCCTGCCTTCCAGTGAGTTCTGTGTTTAACTGGTGGGTGAATTCCGGGCTAAGTCGTCCTGAGAGCGGGGAAGGCCACTGGCCGCGATTGTACAGCCGACCCGGGGGCCTGGGACACAGAGTTTTTCTGATGGTGGGGGGAGGAAGGAGTCTTTCCGTGAGGGGAGATGACTGTTGCGGAATGGCACTCGGAGCTGTGCTCTATTAAGATAATCTGCATATCACCACTGTAGGAATGGAACCTATTAATTTTTATGACAAGAAGAAGTTTTTGATTGTGGAAGGGGGAAGGGAGAGAGTTGCTCCAAGGTAAAACCAACCACTGCTGTTGGAAAGTCCAGGTGATTACTGAAGTGAGACAAACGCTAACTAGACAGTCACAGTGGGCATCATTCGAAAACCAAAATACATTAAAAGTTGAATGTTTGATGGAATCAGTAAGTGAAGAGCTGTAGGAATGGGTCTCGTTGGAGAAGGGGGCGTGCTGTTTGCTTTGGAGCGGAGGGGACTGGCAGCGTGGTGGGCCCTGCTCTTGGCAGCCTTGGTCTAGAGAAACTCTGTCCCTGCCACCTGTGAGTGATTGTCCCATTCGAGCTCTGTCAGAAATCCAGTGACCCCCGGAAGCGTCTTGAGCATTCCCGCCTCCTGTTCCCAGCGCTCCTGCCGCCAGTCTCTTGCCAAGCTCTTGCTTTCCTTTCACTCTTCTCTCAGCTGCTCCGTAGTCATCAGGGGCGACCTCATTCCCAGCCAAGGGTGGCTTGCCTTACACCTGAGCCTAGGGATCTGCAAACGTGTGCAGACCCCGGTGCTCAGAGGGTCTGCGTGTCTCCGAGGATGGGATGGCCACCTAAAGCCGAGCATTGGGATCAGGCCTTCCCCAGATGCATTGGAATTGTTGATAGGACTTTGGAGACTTTAGGATGATCTACCAACTGGTGTTGCACATCTCCTCCAGCTTTAGGAATTAGTTTAAAATTAAAGTTACAGACAGGCCAAATCTGACCCAGACCCAGGCTGACTCCGGAAAGTACAGCACATAGCCTCATTTTAACAAGTAGCGCCCTGATGTTGAACCTGAAGGGAGTGTCACGGCACATTAGCTGGTTAACTTGGCACAGAGCGTCAGCCCTTATCTGGACTGCTCGGTGCATTCAGGGCTGGGGGCCACGCCCTCCCCCGTTGTGGGTTCTGAGGCCTCAGCTGAAACTGGAGAGCCAGCTGGGGTCAGTATGAACAATGGGGGGGGGGACTGTCTGGCCAGAATGGGCAGCGCGCATCGGCCGGAAGACAGGGATGTTGGTCAGGAAGGCCTGGGCGGAGACAGGGCTGACGGCCACCCACCCTCTCTCCACCTTCACGCAGATACTGGGTTCTGTGATGATCATACTGTATGTATTGATGCATTCCATCCTTATTTCGTGTCGGTTTTCAAAGAAACAATGAATAGCCAGTAAGATAAGATGTTTTCAAAGTGTTTAGCCATCCTGCAGATATTTATTAAGCACTTAGTGTAGACCAGGCCCTGTCCGGGAGCTGGGACCCAGCAGTCAGAGAGTCCATGATCTCTGCCTCCAGGGAGTGTTTGGCCTGGTGGGAGGAGGGGCTCAGACAGTCAACAGGACAAGCAGGTGAATTTTAGGAAGTCTCGGGGTGACCTGTGCCCCGAGATGAAGGAAGGAAGGGACCTGGGATAAAGAGCAAGGGGCAGCATTAGAGGGGCAGCCAGGCAGGCCGAAGGCCACCCCGACCGACGTTTGGGCGAAGCCTCGGGAGAGAGGGGGCAAGTCACGTGAGCATCAGGGAAAGGACATTCATTCAAGAGGGGACAGCAAGTGTAGTGTCCCTGAGGCAGGACTGAGGTTGCTGTGTGAGTCAATCCGAAACACATCCTGTCCTTGCTACTCACTCTGCACAAGGACCCTTTTTTCTTCCTACCTGTGGTTTCTGTCTTTTCTGCCACTCTCTTGGCTGACCCCAGGCGGGTCCCGGGACTTGGACAGTGCGTCAGTGAGGGGAGGAGGTGAGTATGAGCACGCAGGGGTGCAGGGCCGGTGCCCAGGGTCAGAGGCCAGCCTGCCCTGAGAGCAGGGGCTGTGGGCCACACGCCTTTGAGACCGTTCCCCACCTGGAGTCAGCCTGGCCATGGCGTTTCACAGACACGCAGAGTTTGATGTCCTTTTGATGTTGCCATCGTACTGTTGAATATTTAAATGTATGGCTTTAATAATTTATTTTTAACCACTCAAATAATTGAACCAATAGCTGTTTTCAAATAAGCATTCAAAATCATTGGAACGCACCGTCACCAGGTGGGCGAGGGGCTGTGGTCTGAACTCTCTGCTTAAACTGCATGTGATTATCTGAAAAGTATTTTGGAATAATTTCTTTTTAAGCTCTTTTTATCTTTAAAAGCAAATAAAGTACTCTTAAAACAGAAATATAAAGAATGCTGCAGAATACCCACCATAGGGATCACAGCTTGGTGAATTAGCCAGTGTTTACTGAACAGCTTTTAAACCCAGGCCCTGTCTTTGGTGCTGGAACTCAGAGATAGGCAGGAACGGGCCCCCCTGAGGGAGGAGTGCTCACAGTCTGGGGACAGATCGTGGATGGCTGGGGAACACCTGGCAGGTGTCGAAAATGAGGTGCGCCTGAGAGGGTGTTCTGGGAAGTCGGGCCTTCTCCGCTATGAGAAGTCTGAGAAGGCCTAGGGCCTGTGACATTTAGGGGAGCGACATTTCAGGGGAGGCGTAGGGACCACTAGGCCCACAGGGAGACCCACTGGGAGATCCTGTTACCACCCGGCACTGCCTCCCAGGCTCACATGGCTCTCGGCTCTGTCCACGTTGTCCCTGTGCCTCACCTGCTCCTGCTGTCCCTCACAGCCTAGGGCTGGACCTGTGGGGTGGTGGAGAGTCCAGCGCGGAAAGAAAGTGGACACAGACTGAGCCCCCAACTCCCTGCTCTTCTCCCACTCTGGCCTCAGAGGGGGTCCAAGGGCCTTCTTTCTGCCTCTGCAGTCCGAGGTCTTTCTGGAAGTTTGCCTGCTTGGAAGACAAAGGCAATCGTCTCCCTCTTTGCCTTTGGGTTTCTGAGCTCGACCGTGGGGGTATGCACTCAGGGCTCCCTGCCCTGCTCCCCGAGTCCTGTGTGTGCGAACCCTCTCCCGCACTGGTTGTTTAAGGGAGTAGTCCTGGGATCGATCTGTGAAAGAGCTTCTAATCCTGCCAGAACAAAAGTATTTAGAAGGACCAACTTTATAGGTTTAAAGTGGATTTTGCAGTACTTCTATGCAGCAGGTTTGGCAAAGTCTTAGTTTTTGGCGGGATGGCTCTTGCTGTGTTCAAGTCCTGCTCTGCTTAGGCTGCATCTCCCTGCCCCCACCCTCTAGACAAGGGTCCAGAACTTCAGGAGCCCCCTTAGGTGCCTGGGAAGGTGTCTCACTGCCCGGACGAGTCTAACCTGCGGGTGAACCCCACCCAGGTTAAATGCAGAGCTGTGGTTTTGTTTACATGGTGTGAGGCCTTTCTTGAAACCATTTTGGCATTTGGTCCTGACAACATCCCGATTGAAATACAGATGAGGCCTGACTGCAGCGGGTCCCCTGGCTCAGGATGTGTTGTTTCTTTGATGAGGCCTTTGCTATGGCCCTAAAGCCTTCCCCTCTAAGCAGCGACATCTCAGAGCCAGGCCTAGGGAGAAGACTGCCTGTCTGAGGGCATTCCTTCACTGGTCCCCAGATCCCGGAGGCCCGGCCAGGCCAGGCCATTCAGTAGTGGTGGAATTGGGAGAAGGAGGGCTACTTTGCATTCCAGAGGCAGGGAGGGACCACTGCCAGCAAGATGAGGCTGGCTTTCTCACAGGTGACCCACACTGTGGCGGTTGGCATTGTCCAGGTGTGATTGCATGACCTTGGCTGCTATTCCCAGGAGGAGCTCCTGGCCAGAGTGTGGGGGACGGTCCTCCCCCTCTCCTCACATCAGACGGAAGCAGCCCTGCAGGCATCCGGCTTTGCCTGCTTGGGGCTCTTTATCCAGAGTCCCCTTGTGTGACGCCGATGTGATGTCCAGGACTGGTCTCCCTCTATCCCCATATCCGGAGCTTTTCACCTCTTCCCTCTGGGACTGGAGACACTTTCTGGCCTTGGTTTATTTCATTCTAAACATGCATTCCTTGGCCAGGGGTGGCTTAGATTTTCTCATTTCTCTTTGGGAGAAAGAGTGGAGAAAGACATCCAGGCACTGTGTTCAGGGACACCTAGAACCCTTGTTTCTGGGCGGGCGGCACTAGATACAGCTCATTGCTATAGAGATAGTGCCACTGCTTGAAGAGCTACGGTGGGCATTAATGTAGTTTCTCCGTGCAGAGTGAGGCCCAGTGGATGTCGGCCGAGTGAACGAACAAACGGAGGGTGAGAGGAAAGGTGAGGGTGCCTCCGGGGACAGCGGAGTCCTGGTCGTGGCGGCATCAGCGGCAGCTGGGTCACCTCTGCCAGAGGTGGCGTCTGGACTGACAGCATCTCCCAAGTTCAGGGCCTGAGCACAGAGGCCTGCGCTTATTAAAATTCCTCTTTTCCTTAAACTAGCATATTCTAGATGTTATCCTGGTCCTGAGGAAGGATGAAAAGCATTTCTGGTAAATGAGACAATTTCCAGTGTTGAAGAGAGTGTAGAGCAGTGGTCCCTAACCTTTTTGGCACCAGGCACTGGCTTCGTAGAAGATGGGGTGGGGGGTGCAGACAGGAGGCAGAGCTTAGGTAAGCTTTGCTTGAGGCCTGGTTCCTTCGCCTGTGGCCCCTGGGGCTTGGGGACCCCGGTGTAGAGAATGGTGTACGCACTCATGCACATACACATACCTTGCCCCTTTCTTTCCTGCTGCCTGTCTCCCAGGCCATTTCTGTAGGCTCTGTAGGCTGAATTCTTTTTGTGAGTGCTTGGGCTAGAGTTTCACGTTTGGGTCCTTCCCCTCCCTGGGCCGTGGGAGGCATAGCATCACTGCTTGGTCCCTGGGTTCTCCTTTTCACCTACTCCCTGGGCCTCCCCATGATGTCCCATTGCCTTCCTCTCCATCTCAGACTGCCCCCCACCACCCAGATGTGTCTCTCTGTAGGTGGACTCGGGAGGAGGGCTCCATTGAGCTCCTTGCTGCTTTTCTTTCTTTCTTTCTTTTTTTAATTTTGCTTTGGATATAAGTATTTTACTTCTTTTTGTTTGCTTCTAGTTTTTTATTGACTGGTTCTATAGTTTTCTTTTTCTTTTATTTTTATTTTAATTGTTGTTCAAGTACAGTTTTCTGCCTTTTACTACCATCTCAGCCCACCCCCCCAGCCTTCCCCACCTCCCTCCTATTTCTGCCCCTGCCTTATTTTTGTCCATGTGTCCTTTATACTTCTTCCCAGAAACCCTTCCCCTTTTCCCCTGAAGTTCCCTCCCCTCTCCCCTCTGGTCACTGTCAGCCTGTTCTCTATTTCAGGGTCTTTGCTTATATTAGGCTTGTTTGTTTGTTCTGTGGATTAGGTTCCTGTTAAAGGTGAGATCATATGGTATTTGTCTTTCACCTCCTGGCTTATTTCGCTTAGCACAGTGCTCTCCAGTTCCATCCATGCTGTTGTGAAGGGTAGGAGCTCCTTCTTTCTCTCTGATGCATAGAATTCCATTGGGTAAATGTACCATAGTTTCTTGATCCATTCATTTACTGATGGGCGTCTAGGTTCCTTCCAACGCTTGGCTATTGTAAATTGTGCTGCTATGAACATTGGGGTGCATAGGTTCTTCTGGGTTGGTGTTTCAGGGTCCTTGCTGCTTTTCTGGCCCCAGAGGCTCACATCTGGTTCAGCTGAAGAGTGTTGTCAGGTGTCAGTAGAAGGCGGAGCAAAGGAGGGATACTGAAAGTCTGGGAAGGTGGAGAAGTGAAAACATCCTGTGATGTGGTCCCACCCTGGTCCTCTGTGTTCACACTTGCTCAGACGGCACCCTCTTTTCCCGTTTTTATTCTCAAGGGAGCGTCCTGGTCCTTATGCCCAAGGCAGTTGGGGGAATCCTGGGTGCTGAGGAAGGGAAAACAGTATTCTGAGTGGAGTTCATTGAGCTTTCTGTTATACTGGGCACTGTCCTTAGTGCTTCAAAGGCATGTGAAGACACCAAGGAACAGGTGCTGTTCTCCCGTTTAGACAGGGGCAACCTGAGGCCCAGGTAGCCGAGCAGGCAAGCTGAAGAACCACAATTGGTGCCCAGCCTGTGCAGCCACCAGGCCTCAGGACCACAGGGGTGGCTGGTGTCCCTTTTATGTGCAAACCTATGGTGCCTGGGCATCGTAAGTGGACAGTTTGTGAGTTGGGGAACCTTAAGATAGGTAAATTCCCCTTCTAAGGGCCTGTAGGCGTCTGCTTGGCGGCTGTAACAAAGCACCACAGGTGGCTGGCTTAAGCCACAGACATTTGTTTTCTTATAGTCCTGGAGGCTGGAAGTCCAAGATCAAGGTGTCGGCAGGTTTGTTTCTCCTGTGGCCTCCCTCCTTGGCCCGCAGGATGCTGCCTTTTTGCTGTGTCCTCGCGTGGTCTCCCTCTGCGCACTTGCATCCCTGTGTTGTCTCTTCACGTCTGTATCTCGTCTTCTCATCAGGACACCAGTCACGCAGCCTCTGTTTAACTTAATTGCCCCTTTGAAGGCCCTGTCCCCACATACATTCTGTCCCCATAGTCGCTCTCTGAGCTACCTGGGGGTTGGGACTTCAACATACGACTTTGGGGGGGATATAGCCCAGCCCATGACAGGGGTCTTCTGCTTCACACTGAAGGGGTCTCCTTGGGGTGGCGCCGTTGCCACCTGCACACAGGTCTTCAGACCACCGGGGAAGCAAGTGAGCCCAGAGCTGCAGGCCATGAGGTCCAGAGGGCATTCCAAGTGGTCACGGCCACACGTCCCCTCAACCCTTCATTTCGTGTTCCCTTCAGAACAGTGTCTATTTTCTTTGTCCTGTGGAAAGTTTTGTGGCCTCTTGTATAACACAAGACAAGCTTTCTGCATTGAAATTGTTCAAGAATAGGGTTCTGGTTTCCCAGGAGCACCTAAAGTGTTGCCAGGAAAGCAGAATTGTTGGAGATTTATGTCGGTTTTTCTGACACAACGAAGATTTCCCTTTGTTTCTTGGAACTGACTGGAGTGTGCTTGCCAAAAGAACGCCTCAGAAGGAGCAAATCATTTTCTCTTGTTCTTCCTTCTCCTTTTTTTATTTCCTCTCAATTTAGTTTCAGGTCAGAGCTTCACGAGGTCGCTGAAGCTGTGAAATCTGACAGGCTCGCCATCTGAGCAAACAGACTGCCCAGGAGCAGGTTTTGTTTGGCTCACCGAGGCGCTGTCACAGTCTGGGAAAACCCCCAGTCCTTCCGTTTCCTTCTTGCCTGAGAGAGTTCGGTTCAGTTCAGCAAATATTAATGGAGTAGCACTTTTGCGCTAGGGACAGTGTTACAATGTTAGGTGTCAAGGCTGTGAAACGGGGTTGGCCCCGCCATCCTGTCCCGAGCAGGGCAGACAGGCACGCACGCTGCCTCTCAGGCTGGGCCCCAGCTGGCCGCAGAACACGCGTCTGGCCGGCCTGCTTGCCACCTGTGCCCGTGGGCCGCTGACCCGCCGGCATCATTTTGTAACTGTTGATAACAAGGTGCTACCTGAGCTCCCCGACTGCGCACCGCTTGGGTCTGTGTCCATTCCGATAGTGTGCTTGTGCCACACCCGTTGTTAGATACTTTGAATGTCACCCCTGTGGAGGGCACATGGACGGGAGGGTTGGGTGCGTCAGGTGTTGGGAAAGGCCTTTTGGAGGAGGTCAAGACTAGGTCGGATTTGGAGTGGGAGTTCAGGGGCCGGACCAGGGAGGGGCCGGAGGATCTTGGCTGTGCAAAGGTGCTGAGGCAGCAGATGGCATGGGGGACTTGGTGCGGCGGTGACGGAGCAGGCAAGTGGCAGGCTGAAAGGAGAGCGGGGTTCTGAAAACATAGGGGTTTGCGTGTCTCGCCGCTGCGCCAAGGGCCGTGGAGAGGAGAGGGTGTGCTTTGCCCATGTAATGAGCCCACGGCATTTTAAAATGTATATATTTATTTATTTGCATCTTGACTCCTTCCATAAAGGATTTAGTGTTCCCAGTCCATAGCTGATGCTTAATAAATAGCTGTGTAATACTTTATGTATTTAAAGTAAATTATAAAGAAACACATGGTCAAACATTTTCTTTTTTTGGTGCAAAAAATGAGGAATAGGAAGAGATGAGGCAAAGTGAATACAGAATGTGCAACATGTGACCATCTGTCAGATGTGGTTGCGAGTGTCCAGCGTCCTGTGCACAGACCACGTGGTCACCGAGGGGCAGATGGGGGTGCTGGGAAGGTGACGCAAGGAGAGGCTGCACCTGCTATGGGGGTGGCGGCCAGTGTGTGGGCCCCAGGGGTGAGAGGGAGGCTGCACAGGCCTCCCACAGCCTCCGCCTCACCCCCTGGGCCCGTACTGTTGCTCTGAGGTCGTCATGTGCCTGTTTCCCTGGCCACTATAACAGTGCCACACACAGGGCAGCTTAAAGCACCAGAAACATGTTCTCTCACTGTCCCGGAGGCTGGACGTCCAAAATCAGACTTCTGGCACGGCCAGTGGAGGCTCTGTGGGTAGCTTCTGGTGGTGGCCACCAGTTCTCGGTGTCCTTCGCTCACTGCTACCCTAACCCTAACCCTAACCCTAACCCTAACCCTAACCCTAACCCTAACAACTTATTTTATTGATATTCATTAGCAAATGAAGTTTTTATTGTTGATTTTTTTTTTGATGCATTACAACACACTTTTGGATAGTGGTTCTCATCCTGCCTTAGTGGCCTCCTCCCTGGGCATCTGTCTTTGCAAGGCCACACACGTGAGGACACCAGTCACATAGAGCAGGGTCTACTCCAACCCAGTAGGACCTCATTCTAACTTGATTACATCTGCAAAGACCCTATTTCCAAATACGGTCACGGTACGACATTTGGGACTTCAACGTAATTGTTTGGGGAACACAGCTAAAGCCATCAGAGCAGGGCCCATCTGGTCTGCAAGGTCCAGTGGAAAACTTTAAAAGGGCGTCCGTACTGCGGCCCATCTCAGACGCACCCCATGCTCAGGTGCAGCCTCCCCAGAGGGGGGTGTCATTGGGGCTCCTCACTCCTTTGTTTGACTTCGAGCACCTGTCTGTCCCCCCTGCCCGTTATTTGGGGAGCACCCACGGAGAGAACGACTGGGGCTCCCACTGCAGGAAATGCTGGTTCAGCTACATTGCAGATTGGAGGCAGGGACGGACAAGACCTTCCAACTCGTGAAATGAAAGATTTCTGCTTCAGAAACATTGCTTCCTGGTCCCCGTCCTCTTTTTCTTTGTTTTTGATTTGAAAGCTATTTGGATCTGAAATATCTGCCCTGGTGCTGATTTGCAGTTATATTTTGACTTAGGGTGTGAGACATTTTCTTCTTGCACAAGACAGCAAATTGAACACTCTCACTTTTGGGGCACCTGCCATCTGTTGGGCGTCCTGAAAGCATGGGACACAACGGCGAATGCGTCAGAGGCACCTCTTGCCTCTTCCAGTTCATATTCTACTGAGGGGCGGGGGGGAGATAAATCAGGGGCTCAGTCGGCTCGATCTGCTGTGTTAACACAGCACCTCAGGCTGCAAGTCCAAGACCAAGGTGCTGGCTGGTTCGCTTCTTGGTGAGGGCTCTTTTCCCGACCTGCAGACAGCCACCTTCTGACCATGTCCTCTCTCTGTGTCTTCCTCTTCTTATACAGCCACCAATCCCATCACAGGGGGCTCACCTCATGACCTCACGTAACCCAAATGCCATCGTGTTGGGAGTCAGGGCTTCAGCATTTGAATTTGGGGTGTGAGGGGGACGTAGTTCTGTCCGCGGCAGTCGGTGACTCAATAACCAAGGCTGTCGTTGGTGAGGCGAGCCAGGGAAGAGAGGGGCAGTGCTCACTTTTGGGCTGGTCCCCGAGGAGCCAAGGCGGGAGGCAGCGGGGAAGGCCGGGAAAGGAGTGGAAGGAGCGCTTCAGGGGAGAGCGGAGGTTGCTGCGGCCTGGAGCCCAGAGATCGCAGGTCGGCAGGTGGTGGGACCTCAGGAGGCCCCACCAGGGGTGTGAGTGGATTCTAGGTCTCTGTCGGTGACAGTGGCAGGAGTGTGGTCAGGGGGTTGGTAGGGTGACTGTTGCGGTTGCCTGGGTAACAGAGGACAGGGCCTGGCAGTGGAGATGAGGAGGGTGGACAGCTTTGGGGTATCCCATAGAGCTAGAACCCGAGAATTCATGGGGCTTCAACCTGAGTAGGTAGGTGGTCAGCAGTGCAGGGTATCAAGAGGGTGAAGCCTGAGGAGAAATAGATTTACAGAGGCAAAAAAAAAAAAAAAAGAAAAGAAAAAGTTGATTTTGGACACGTTAAGTGTGAGGTTTTTACTGTATGTGCCCATGGAGAGGCTGAACCGGCAGGGTGAGGTTGGAGTCATCTCAGCAAAGGACCGTGTTGAAGGCCATGAGGACCACACAGGAGGGAGGGCAAAGCGAGGGAGCAGAGGGTCAGGTGGGAGGCCCCTGCGCTGGGACATTCGGAGCTCAGGAAAGGGGAGGATGCCGTGATGGTGCCACGGGAACCCCAGGAGAAAGCGGGTCTCTGTGGGCTCACAGAAGCCAGGAGGGGAGGACAGGGGAGGGAGGGGAGCCATCAGCTCTGTGGATGGCCACTAAGAAGCTGAGATGACACGAGGGTGTCATTGTATTTGGTGGCCTCGCAGTAAAATGCAGCCGTGAAGTTCTGCTGCATTCTCTGGTACAGAGAGGCGAAACGAGCCAGTAAAGGGAGGGCTTGAGGTCCTTGAGGAAGCTGGAGAAGATGGGAGACAGAGCCAAGCTTGAGGATTGACTTGGCTTGGGAAGGAGGTGCCCTTTGTGGCAACAGGAGGGGAATCGAGGATGGGGCACTCTTGTTGGTGAGCTCTGTGTCAGCTGACTGAGAAATCCAGATGAGGGAGGTGGGTGGGTGGGGAGGCAGAAGCCCCGAGTCCCAGCGTCGGAGTACAGAGCAGGCCAACCAGGGAAATGCTTTCTCCCCTCCCACCTGGTGAAGGATTGTCTTCCCTCCAAAGAGCAGGTGGTCTCACACACGTTTATCAGTGTCCACCCCCCCTGCATCTGGAAGCACAGCAGTATGTAGATGGAGTAAGAAGTAGAGAAGAACAGTGCATTTGTCCCTGACTGGGGAGCCCCCACTGGCTGGGGCGTCCACATCACACATCTGGACCGAAGCAACGGGGCCTTCAGTGCCGACCGCAGGACGGCCTGGCTCACGTGGGGGTCGCTGAGCCCTGGACTGCGGGCTCCCTGACCTTGCCTTCACACTTGTTCCTGTTCTGATTGCTTAATTGCTGTCCTGTCCTGCCCGCCCCCATTTTCTGGGCCCCACCCTCGCCAGGATCTTCTCCCACTTGCCTTTTCCTGCTCTACAAATCATTCCTTCTTCTGGGGTGGGGACAGCCTCACCAGCATCATTCTCTGCCCTGGTAGCTTCAGCTGCTTGCCCTGCCTGATGCTCAGGGCCCTTCTGTCCCCCGTGTCTCATCTTAGCTGGGCTGTCCCCTGGGCACGTGGAGCATGAAAGGCACATCTGCCTGTGTGCGCGCACTTGTTAATGACAGACAGGATGTGTCATTGAGAAAAGTAGAGACTGGTTTTTCAGGTCTCTGAGCACCACCTTGACTTAGTTACCGATAGACCAGACTGTGCCGCTTTCAAGGAGAATGTACATACTTGCGGTAATGGCACCAGTGGCCTCTGCTGGTAGAATAACTTACCTGACTCCCACCATCTGGCTGGCTTTGGTAGAACTGGCTCAGACTGCAGGTACGGGTGCGCTTGTCCATGTGAATAAGCCATCGCCTCCTCTCAGACTCTGTGGTGCCCATCGGTGATGCATGACACCAACTTCCCAGATGTCTCCGGGTGGGCTTTGGGGGCTGCGGACCTGAGTAATGGGTGACATTGAGAGAGAGAACGTTTTGCTTCCTCGCCAGACTTATGCTGTCAGCTGGGAAGTTGCAGGGGCTCAGGGTTTGGAGGAACACATGTGCCTGCGCTTGCTGTCCTGGTTCCGAGGCCCGAGGGGAGCTGCATGTTCTCTGTTCTGCTCCCAGGCGGTCTCTCAGCTTAATTCCAGCACTCGTTTATTTGCCCATTTCTTTCATTTTCTCGTTTGAGTATGGCAGGCCAGGCACCGTGCTGCTTCCAAAGGATAGAGCAAAGAGCACAGCAGACAAGTTCCCTGCTTTTACTGGGTGCGTGTTTTGCTAGTGTCGCACAGAGCATCTTTGGAGAGTGTCAGCTTCTCCGCAGGAGTAACTTCGGGTAGTTTGCCCAGCAGCAACCCCTTTTCCTTCTTGCTGGCAGGTTATGAGTGGGCAGATTCTTTGGGAGAGGCTGGGCCCTCTCCAGTCCTGGGGAGTAAGTCTGGGTCCACGGTTGGTTTAGGGGTGCCCACGACTCAGTGATCGCCAGTGAGCTGTGTAGGAGCTCCTGGGGGCGTTGCCTAGCTTTTAAAGAGGGGTCTGCTGTCTGCAGGGGTAGGGAAGTTTGACTTCAGGCGGGGTGCGGTGCTCACCTGCAGCCTTGCGGTGTAGCCAAGGCCAGAGGCTGGCCCAGCTGGAGGATTGCACCCAGGTCCCGGATGATGTTGCTGCCGTCTGCCCCACCTCCAGGCCTTGGGGACATGAGGCCACACATTTTCCTTCTCGTCTAAGGTTTAGGTTGGATTCTCTGTAATTTTGCAGCCAGAAGTATCTTTGTTGACAGACGCTTTCTCTCCCCATCCTGTCAACACCAGCCCTCATTTTGACCCTGAGTGAGCTGCCTCGTGTTGCGCTCTGTTTTGTGCACAAGTACATTCCTTTCTAAGCTGTCAGGTGCTTACAGTAATCTTTGCTTCTCTTCCATTCCCTGTTTCCAGCACAGCTCTTGTCTGGCCTGATGGCCTGCATGTGGTAGGGTATCAGTAAGTGCTTAGTGAGTTGAATTTGAGCTTTTAGAACAGGAGTTTAAATTTAGTGACTGCCTGTGGTCTTCTGAGAAAGTATTGGAAGCCAATCAGTGGCCCAAGGGGAGGATGGGCTGATCAAGGCACGTACCGCTGGGCCAGGTGCCGGTGGTGGGGATGAACACACCCCGTGCAAGGTGCCAGAGAACATTCATCATGTGTCCTGAGCTGTTTTTATTGAAAAATCCATTTATAAATAATCTGGAGTAATAAAATAAAAGGCACTGTATTGGGATTCAGAAAAATTCATGGCCACAGACTATTGGCCCAATCTAGGCCCATAGCTCCTGATAAACTGCCTGCACCCCTATCTGTCACAGAACCCTCCTCTGTTGGGGGCCCTTCTCCATCACGGGGACCCTCCTCCGTCATGAGGACAGTGGGACGTGTGGAACTGGCAGCTGCTGGGCCTCCGCAGAGCTGTAAGCAAGGTAGACAGGTTTTGGACGCTCACCACTCTCACGGGCCTTCTCTCACTCTTGACCTCACTAGGTCCCTGGTGTCTCATGTCACGTAACATTTTTATCTTATGATTGTCCCTGTGACCCAAAGCCACTGGGGAAGACTCTCACTAGCTGTGAACCAACAGTCACTTGCTGAGCACCTGCTGTGGCCGCACTCTGTGCACAGGGCTATCTGGCCTCACCCTCCAGCCCCTCTGGACCACAGCAGACTTGGAGATGCTGAGTCACTTGCCCAAGGCCACACAGTTTACAAGTGGGGGCATCAGGATTAGAACCTGCAATTTCCTTTCTAGAGCCTCACCGCCTTCCACCGGGACCACTGTGATAGTATTCTTCAAACCAAAAACTGGATGCAGGCTGCCTGGCACAGAGTAGGGAGGCAGCTTAATGGCTGTTGAAGGAATAAATGAATGAATTGGATCATGGGTCAGCCGACAGGCTGGATCTCGTGTCGGGGGTTGCTCTGGGCCCCTTCGCAGGGTGAGCCAGGGCAGCAGTGTTCTGATGTGGCTGTGGCTTTGGGTGCTGGCCCACCCAGGTGGGTTTGCTGGGCCAGCCAGCTCTGGAGCTGAGACTCCAGACTTGCTCTCTCTTGGCCCAGCTTGGGAAAATATGACACAGCACAGAATAAAATTAAGCAGTATTAACCACAGGCCTAAATTGCACCCATATTTTAAAAAGCATTGTGCAGTGAGACTTCTAAAGCTGGCCCAGCAGGAGGCTGTCTTGGTTAATGAGGGCCTCTGCTGCTTTGCTCCTTCCCCCTTCCCCCAGCCACCCCCACCCCCAGCCTTAGGCCGGGAGAGGGGACTCAGAAGGAAGTGCCCTTTGCTCTTTGGAGGAGGGAAGACTCTGGGTCTGGAAGGGTCTAAAACCACCAGCTCCCTGGTGCGAAAGCTTCAGGGGCTGCCAGTAGCTCTCCTTCCCTCCATCGTCAGACAGGGAAACCACACAGTCAGGGCAGCTCAGGTGAGAGGGAGCAGCTCAGGTGAGAGGGGTGGCCTAGATGGCTCCATGGGCCCTGACGTCACAGCCTAGAAGGGGCCAGAAAGGAGATGCATATGTTGTCCTGGACTTTCTCGAATTCCAGGCAAGAGCATGGGTCTTAACAGTCACTTCTTTATTTGAGTTTCATCATGAATTCACATTGGGTCCTGAAGGAAATAATTTTTCATCCAGCAACTTGTTTTTCATCACTTAAACAGTGCATGTGATTCTGGTGCCGCTGGTGGTCACTGTCAGCTGCCCTTTTGCTACAGAGTGACACTCTGGGGTTACCCGTTTCCTTTCCAAATTCTGAAGCTCCCTGGGCTTTGGGAGACACATGCCTGTGAGAGCTGACCTGAAGGTATGCATAGTGACCCCTAGTGGTGACAGCAGGGGGTGGCCAGCTCAGACCCTGGCCTGCACCAGGAAGGTTTTCATGCTGGCTCAAGATGCATCGCTGGGCAGTGCTATTCTCTGTTGGTGGCAGGGAGGGGACAGGAAGGAGAGTCTGCTCCAGTTGCTTCCACCAGCCATCCCTCCAGCTCATCAAATTGTCAGTAGAAGCCAATTTTTTCCAAGGAGAGAAAACATCTCTGTATGTTTGATTTCTAGAAAGATCACTGAGGCCAGGTAAAGACTTGGTAAGTAACTTGCTTTGGTGTGCAGGGCTGAGAGCACCTGTGCTTTTTCTGGCTCTGAGCACCCCCTCTGGGGCCCTGCAGAAGCGGAGGACTGTTTCTGAGCAAGAGCAAGTTCAAAGAGGGGCCGTCTGAGTGCTAGTCTGCTCCTCTGGCAGAAGCAACTTGACTTACTCTTGGTGGACTTGCCCCCGGTGGGTCCCTGCTGGCTCTGCAGGGACGCACATGTGCTGGCCAGTGTGTCGGTGAGGGCCCACAGGCCCATGCTTGCTCAGGAGTCTGAGTGGATGGTGCCTCTCCTGTCTGGTCCCCTCCTCCAACAAGGTCACCCATGACAAATGAACAAGCGATGGGAAGTGGGATTGGGTAGGGTTTGGACGTGCGTTTCTTCTGACCTTGATGAGGCCACGTCCCCTCTATTTGTAATCTTGGGGTAGAACAACTGACAAATGGCCTGATAGGAAACAAGAGCAAACAATAGACTCACTTGAAAGATGCAGTGAATAGAATTTAATTGAAAATTTTTTTTTGGTGCAGACATTGATTTGACCCTGGAAGATGTATGGAGTAAATCATTAGGGGAATTAATATACATTAAAATGTAGTTTATTATCATGGAACTTTTATTGTGCTTGTAGTTGTGTTTTTAATTATTATTTTAATGACTTTCTGTATTTCAAATTGTGATAAATCTATTTTATTTTTTTTAAATAAATGGACTGTAGTTTTACAAGGTGGTGCGTAGAGCAGAGCTGTTGATGAGTATTGCTCCTTCATTAATGAGAATGAACAGATTACAGAGACCGAAAATGAACCGATTTACACACTTAAAAAGCCAATTAATATCTAACCATTAAACACAAATGCTATAGATCAGTCTTACTATCTTATCTACTCTCTGGGCTCCTGTTGGATCAAGTAGAGATGACTTTTTAAACTAACTAAGTGAAGGAAGCTCTGAAAGTAGAAATGCCTGAGACCAATTAAAGCAACGGATTTGGGCCCGGATGTGTGAAGATGTCCATTCCACGCTGCCTGGGGCGTCACGACCGCAGAGAGCGGAAAGGGCGGAGGCGGCTGTCCCTGTCCCCAGCGTCAGTGAGGGAGGGGGCCGAGGCCAGGAGCTCTGCCGGTGGAGTTGGGGTTTAGAGCCAGCTCCCCAGTGGTGCAGGTGGGTCCGTGCTGGCCCACCTGCGCTGTGTCTCCTGAACCTTCTGGAGGCCAAGGACAAATCCTGGTCCTGTGCTCACCGGGGCTTTGGGTGCAGCCTTTCAAAATGGAGATCGGCAACCTGCCCACCTTCCCTCCGTACCGAACTCCTCCAAGCTGTGCTAAATGATACGCGGTGTTAGCATCCTGGTCAGATGCCTTCAGTTTCCCGGTGCAAACCTCTTGTTTTAAGATGTTCGGTCCCATTAGCTACGTGGGGGTTTGCACCAGCTTGCACTCTGCCGCGTGCTGGCTGGATATTTCTGACTCTGCAAGGTCGTCAGGAGATGAGTCTTGACAACCAGAAGCGGAGAATGTCTGTGGGAGGGGTGTGGGCTCTGAGACACAAGGTCTAAGTCTGAAATGTGCCACCAGAATGTATTAGCCGGATGGCCTTGAATGGGCTTTTGTGTTTCTATTTTTGTTCATTCAATAAATAGTTCAATAAATATATGTATCGAATCTCAGTAAAGCACTAGGGGATGAGGGTTAAAGCAGCGATCATCTGTTTCCCAGGGTGCGGGTGGTGGTGCTAAGGACCCGAGAGGGACCACCAAAAACAGTACAGCAGTCTGTCTAGTGGATTGCTGAGCATCACATGGGAGCGTACACTGTGGAGAAAAGTAACGTGGGTGCGGCAGGCAGGGGATGAAGGGGCGTTGCTGCTTTCGTACAGTGATTAGGGAAGGCCTCACTGATCAGGGGACATTTGGGCTGGACCCAGGGGAGGTGAGAAGGTGAACTCAGGGGAATTCTGGGAGAAGAGTCTCTTCTGGGCACGGGAAACTGCAGGTGGAAAGGCCCAGGCAGCAGCATGTGGGACTGCTTGGGGTGCAGCATGGCAGGAGCAGAGTGGCAGGGGACAGATAGGGAGGCAGTGCAGCCGGAACACGCAGGGTTGGATGGCCGCACTTTGATTTGAGTGAGGTGGGAGCCTTCTGAAAGGCTTGCTCTGGCTGGTGGGGGGGGGCAAGATTGTGAGCAGGCAGACAGGACCGTGGGGTCCTCCAGGTCCGGGGTGCTGGTGGGTTGAGCAAGGGGACAGTAAGGATGGTGGGAGCAGAGTTGGATTCTGGGCATAGTTTAAAGGTAGAGAGCAGGATTTGCTCAGGAACAGAACATGAGATGTATGGGAAGTAGAGGAGACCGCAGCGACTCTCAGATGTTGGGCCAGAGCCCCTGGGGGGCAGGGGAAGCCACCATCTGCTGAGACGGGGGTTGTGTCTGTGTGTGTGTTCATGGGTGACACGTGCAGTTTAAGGTGCCTGGCAGGTATTCGGGGGAGTGATTTAGTATCCAGTCAGATATGCGAACCTGGGGTTCAGGGGAGAAGTCAGCTTGAAGATGCCAGTTTGGGGGCAACCAGTATAGAGATGATGTTTAGAGCTGTGGTTCTCGGTGAGACGTCGGGAACCAGTGGAGATAAAGAAGAGGTCCGGGGCTGAGCTTGGCGCAGACCCCTGCAGAGGGGGCAGGATGAGGAGGGTGAGGAGGAATGAGTGAGGGGCAGAACAGCCAGGGGCACAGGAGGGAGGGGCAGCTTTGGTGGTTGAGCGAAGATAGTGTTTCAGCGAGGAGGGCGTGATGCTTGGCAATGCTGATGGGGCGGATGAGGTCAAGACGGCATCTTATTATTGGCTTCGGCAAAGGGGAAGTGCTGGTGACCACAGCAGGGGCTGTCCGATGGAGTGAACAGTGTGTGTGGGGGGGGACCCGGTGGGAATGGGCTTAATGAAGGGCAAGAGGAGAGAAGTAGGAGGGAAGCAAGCCTAGGCTCTCTCCAAAGGTTTACTCTGAAGGGGAGCCTGAGCAGGGAATGATAAAGTTACTCAATTTAAGAATTTTCAGTTTTCTGATCTTATCAAGTAGGACAATGACTGTGCTTGTGTCACGGAGTTATTGGGACAATTCCGTGAGGTGTTTTTGGAAACTCAGTACCTGGCATTTGCCCGTGCTGGGACTGGCCCTTTGTGGTCGAGGTGTGGGCAGGAGATCCTGAGCTGGGCGGTCTGGGTTCTGGGCTGTTTAAGGTAATCTCTGTTACTCTGCCCTCCTGTGGTCAGACGTAAATCAAGAGTTTTGGTAAAATTCCATGTCAGCAGTGACGGAGAGTCATAGAAAGATCAGAAAGTCAGATACGCCATATCCCAGCTCGGCGCGTGGCTCGGCTGGGCAACCACGCAAACGACGTGGGCTGCTTTCGCCGCCCCCACGCTGGGCTTTATTGCCCGCTTTGCGGGATGGCGCATCCCAGGATGAAAGCCGCTTTGACTTTGAGTTAGAGTCTTTGAAGTATAGGGTTTTCTGTTCTGATTATAAAAACACACTAATTGTAGGGGAAATGGAAAGTTGAAGAGAATGTGTGAGAGAGAACTTTATCTGAGGCTTCACACCCAAATCCAACTGCTGTTAGCATTTTAGTACATTTTCTTCTAGAATTTTGGGAACTCTTTAATTACAGATTCAAGATTGTTATCCTGTTTACATATTTAAAACCTATTTTAGATTACATACTGTTACTTTGTTTCTTGGTTTTCCTCCTCAATGTTGTATGATAAGCATCCAATTCTTAACGGCTTTTTTAAATGGCTGTGTAATATGGAATCTTTGCGATCTAAAGTTACATCAAAGTAAAATATTAATAGTAGTTAACCCTTGTATAGCATTTACTGAGTTGCAGGCTCTCTTTTATTTCATTAAAAATTTTTTTTGTATGTTTTTTACATTACCTTTTAGTCCCCTTATACTCCCTGCCCCCAGCAATCCCCACACTGTTGTCCATGTCCATGAGTCCTCTTTCTTTTTTGCTCAATGCCTCCACCCCCTGATCTCCCTACCTCCACTAGCTGTTGGTCTGCTCTCCATCTATGAGTCTGTCCCCATTTTCCTTGTTAGTTCAGCCAGGCACTGTTTTAAGTACTTTACATAAATTAATTCATCGAATCCTCATTACTGACTCTGACGTAGGAACAGTCATTATTCCTAGTGTAGAGTTGAACCCCCCCCCCTTTAGCACTGGGTTAAAGCTTTTCATTGAGCGTGAGGGTCAAAGGATGGGGGAGCCCGCATATGTATGTGTGCTGTATATACTTACGATGCAACGTGATGAAACATGATGAGATATACAGATGATGAAATATCGGAACAGAAGTTTCAGGAAACATTGCTGCCTGTAGTGCACGGCACTGGTTTCTACTTCACCCCATTCTGTTCAATTCCACTGAAAAAACGACGACAGTATCCGCACTAGATTGGTCTCAGGACTTGCTCATAACATGCGGTAAGAAACAGCCACTGCGGAACGCAAAGCGCGTTCAGGACCAAGGACAGCGGTCCCGTTCCTGCCGTTCCCCACTGCCCCCGGTGGTTTCTCATCCTGATGCCTCCGGTCTCTGTGGGATGTCAGTGGTGTGCAACCTGGGGGCCTGGTCTTCCCGAGAAGGAGGCCCAGGTCTTGTCCGTGGCTTTCGTTCCCCTAATGCTTGACCCAGACCTGCCAGGAGCAGGAGGGAACTCCACAAGTGAGGATGAAAATGTGGCTTTGAGGCTGCTGCCCTGGGGCTGCGGCTGGCTGTGGGTCCCCTGGGACTGACTCTGTGGACTGTCGTCACGTTGGATGGGCAGGGCCCCCTTTATTGGAATCTCTGTTTTTACCTCACCAGAAAAAAAGACCAGCTCAGTCCTATCTCTGCTGCCTGTGAGGACGCTCTGGAAAGCAGGCTCCCTTTCCATGAGCGTTTGGACCTTGCGCGCACCATCATATCCCGAGGCTCCCAGGGGGCTGCGTTCGGCAGGTGTGTCTGTGACCTGTAGCCCGTGCTGCTCTTCAGGTGACACGAGGTGATGCTTGTGGGCCCCTCATGTTCACCTTCCTGCTTGACATTGCCAAGACAGAAGACAAGAGGCAGAGCTCTTTTCTGCTTTTAAAGCCAGCTGAGACTCTGAGGATGGGGCTCACGTGGTCAAAGGGAAGACTGGCGTAGACTTCTCCACAGCCATTTTCTGAAGCATCTCCTATTTGTCCTTTTGTTAAGACCTCGGCTGCACCTAGGCTTGTGTCCTTGAGAACAAGGCTTGTGCATGGTGGAGCAGCAGCGCCTGTGGGCGGGAGCCCAGCCCTGACCTGCTTTCCCCGGGGGATTCCTGCGGAGCAGTGTGGCGGTGGGCCTTCTGAGCTGTGTCAGCCGGGACGGCTGCGCTCCTGCATGCGTTGAGGTCTTCTGAGAGCAGACTCAACTGCTCTTCAAAGCAGGGCGGAACAATTACCTCTGGGAAATTCATGAATTCTCCTTGTGTTTACTCTTAGATTGCAAAAGCTCAAAGGGTGCTTGCTTGCCACGTGGGATTCATGATCACAGGTGTTGGCAGATGAAGAGGGTGACTAGGCTGAGCTTCTGCTACGAAGGCGGGTTATGAAATCCAGACACCTTTCATCTACTAATGGCCACCAGTGGCCTATAATCAAGTCACACTCTGTTAGCTACACAATTAACTTGTTTGTTTGAAGTGTGAATTAAGGATTTGAGGCATTTGCTAATTAATCTTACTCGCTACCGACTTTAGCTGCAACCCCCGTGTTTTCCGAATTCAGGCAGTTCTGGAATTTAAGGGAAGATATTTGTTGACTCTGTTTTCTTCCGATATGCGATCAGCTTCTGTTCTGCTTTGGCACAGATGGAGCCAAGTGGCTCTTGAGCCTCCTCTCCCCTCTGCACTCGTCCTTAATTCCATCCGCAGTGTCGTGACTGGTGGCAGGCGCCGCACCCAGCTGCAGTTCTCGGGGCCCTCTCTGCTGGAGTGCCGAAGCCCCTCTGTGGGAGCTGAGGAGCCTCCCCTTTGCCAGCCTCCTGCGGCCCTCTGTTCGTGGCTCTCCTCTGGAACGAGTTTCCTGTGTAGATAATGGGATTCCATGATGGGGCCTTAGGGTTGTTCCAGGGCTGTCGGCTGTGAAGGAAGATAGGGGGTTTTGATCAATGGTTTCTGCTTGTATCTTGGATGTGTTAATTTTAAGATTGCTTGCTTCTGTTTTTATTAGTTTTGTGGCATTCGGGGTAGGGGTAGGGGTTAGGATGAGGATTGGGGTTTGTTCTACAAGGAAATCTAGTTATTCAGAGCCGGTGCCTCTGCTTTGGTTGGAGACAGGAGGGGCCTGGTGCAAGGCATGCCACTCACCTGTATGTGGTCTCTGGAGGCACCAGGGCCCTGCTGGCTCCGTTCAGAGCCTGTTCTGACCTCTTTCAGTGATTAAGGCCTGCTTGCAAAGGGCTCTATGCAGTGTGATACATTAGAGCAGAGGTGGAGATTTTTAGCATTGCGGGAGGGGTTATTTATTGCTAGGAAGAGAACACACATGCTCTCATATAAATTTCTGATTTATTTAGCCAGGAATTCAGAATTTACCTCAAAGGGTGGTGGCTACACAAAGACCAAGTGGGTGTAGGGTATTTTTATATAGCTTGTCCCTTGTCCCTGGTTCTTAATGGGAGTTGGCAGTGTATAGCTGTCAGTGACACTTTCTGTGCAGATAAAATCCTGCCAAGCTTGAAAAAGAAGCCAAGTGCTTGCAACATTGCTTCTGTTTTATATTCAGGTTTATAACAACCTGGAAGGACTTAAACAGCAATCTGGGCTTGCTTAGCCTCTTCCGACTCTTGAACAGAATGTGTCAGATCAGCAAGTCTACGTCTTTATCCAGCGGGGCGGAGGTGAAGGGCAGGTGGTGTTAAAGCAGAACCGGTGTTCTGTTGTCCCTGGATACTCTCTCCCCGCCCACCCTCTTTGGAGAAGGCCTGGATCCCTGTGGGCTTCGTGGTAGCTGCTGTCTGAGGCTGCAGGGGCACCCGCAAAGTTTTAACCCCGTTGCCTCAGGCTAGCTCTGTCCTTTATCAAAGATTGGGGACCTCTCAAAGAATAAAATGGAAATCTAAAAATTCATAGCAAGACTTTTGCCGCTGTTCTGATAGATTAACTGGAACCAGATTTGTCCTCTTGTCATCAGCAATTATAAAACTGGACAAAATATGTGAAATAAACATTTTCAGATGTTACACAATAGTCAAGGTAGGACTGCAGTTCTCAAGAAGAGACTGTGGGTCCCGAAATCACTCTTCTGTATTTTGGCTTGGAGGCATTTCAGAACCGTGGTTTCAGGGGACGTACCCCGTGCAGAGTACCGTCATCTCGCTGATTGAGGAGACAGACATCGGAGTTTGGGGAGGATGAAATGGCCAGAAATAGAAGGCAGAGGATCGGAGAAGAGGGCCTTGTGGAGAAAGTGCTCCAGGAATCTGTCTGGGTCTCCTGGAGAGTTCTGTTGGTTCCTAAGCTGCTGAGGTGTAAGGTGACCCTCCACAAGGTTGGCTAAAAAATTCCTGGAGCTCACACAGGACTGAGAGGTCTTCAGACTCTGACCAGTCGGACTGCAGAGTCCCCCTCAAACACATGGGACGCTCAGTACAGATGGAGAAAGAGTAGCAGCAGGGCTTCGACCCCCCTTTACAAAGATTAGAAATGTCTCCAGAGGATCAGGTTGATCCGTGAGTTACACAGATGCCTGCCCGAGCCAAGCCCGACACTCCGTAGTCAGAGATTAATGGCTGGCAGCGTTCCAAATGTGACAAGAACTGTAAACCCAGTGATTCCAGAAGCTCAATGCATCCCAAGCAAGATAAATACAAAGAAAACCACAGCAAGGCACACCATAATCAAATTACATCAATTCAGCGATTAAGAGAAAACCTTAAAATCAAGCAGAGGGTGGAAAGGGACTCATTGACGATAACAAGGATAAGAAGTTTTGCAGACTTCTCATGGAAGTCATGCAAGCCAGAAGACCATGGAATGAAAGCTTTTAAGTGCAGAAAAGAGAAAAACCAGTCAGCCTTGAATTCGATATGCAGTGAAATTGCCTTAAAAAAATTAAAGTGGAGAAAGATGTTTTCCATTAACCGGACAGGCACACAAATCAACACATGAACACATGTCAGAGGCTTCATTGCTTGGGGACCTGCACTGCAGGAAATGTTAAAGGAAGTTTCCCAGGAGGAAGAGCGGCATCAGGAGAAACCTGGAGCTGTCCCAAACTGCAGGGGGTGCTGAGAATGGTGACGACGCAGGCAGACGTATCGCCTTCATTTTTAGTTTGTTTCAGAGGCGATTAATCGCTTGCATCGCTGCATCAGGGTCTGCAACATATAGAAGGAAAATACATGGTTGCAAGCAGTAGCAGGGTGATGGAGGGGGCGAAGTGGAAGCACGCTTTCCGCTGTGAGGATGTGTGTGGAACGCTATAACATTATTTGAAGGTACATTCTTTTAGATTAAAGAAGCTTAATGTAAATCTTAGAGCAATCACAAATAAAACAGAGGCAAACCTACTAAGCCAACAGTGGAGTTAAAGTGGAACACTAAAAATAAACCAGTTATTCCAGCTGAAGGCAAAAACAAAAACAAAAAAAGGGATGAAAAGGGACAAAGAACAAATGGAACAAACGGTGTGATTGTCAGTTCAAACTTGACCCCATCACTAATTACACTAAATACAAACAGTCTACACATCCCAAATAAAAAGCACAGAACTTGGAGTAGACAGAGATTTTTTTAAATTGGGTAGGAAGAGAGAAAATGATAAATTGGACTTAAGCAAAATGAAAAACTTCCGCTCTTTGAAATATGACGTGAAGAAAATGAAACAGTAAGCCAGAGACTGGAAGAAAATAGTGCACAAAGTTGATGAAGGACTCATATCCAAAATACAAAAAGAACTACTATAATTCAACAATAACAATAGAAAGAGCCTAATTAAAAATTAGGCAACAACTGAAACAGATTTCACAAAAGAGGATATATAATGGTCAATAAACAAATGAAAAATGGTAAATATTTTCAGTCATTAAGGGAAAGCAAATGGAAACCTCGGTGAGTTAACTACACACCCACTAAAATGGCTAAAATTGAAAAGACCAGCAGTGCCAAGTGTTGGCACAGACCAACGAGTAGCATTGGCAAAGTGGAGCAACTTTAATTCATATACATTCTGGACGGGGCTATAAAACAGCACAGCCACTTTGGAAAACACTTCGGCAGCTTTGCATAAAGTCAAGCACATACTTAACACATGGCCAAGAAGTTCCATGCCTGAATTTTCAGCAAAGAAAAATGAAAGTGTGTATGTACGCAAAGACACGTAAATGAATGTGAATCGGAGTTTGTTTGTAACAGCCCCCCAACCGGAAACTACACAGATGTTGCTCAACATGTGGATGGGCAAAACAGTTATGGCACGCCCCCCCGGTGGAATTAGTCTCTGCGGTGGGAAGGGTGGGTTAGTACCGGTTCACATGGCAGCGTGGGTCCATCTCAGAAACTTGGAGTGAATGAAGCAGACCACAAGGGGGTACATGCTGTATGATCTCCTCTGCGTGGAATTCTAGAACAGGCTGAATTAGTCCTCAGCGGCGGAGGCAGAGCCGTGGTGGCTGGAGGCTGCCTGGCTGCACAGGGGCACGAAGGTGCTTTTCCTGCTGCTGGGAACGTGCCGTCTTGACGCGGCTGTAGAGACGCGGTGGGTTGGTTTGTTCACCTGCATCGAGCTGTGCTTTTGGAGTGAGTTGTATTTTACTGTATGCCAATTGTACCTCAGTGGAGATGATTAAGAAAGTTTTAACCGGTGACCTCTGTGGGCCAGGAGTCTGCACACATGCAACATGTGTGTTGCCCCCTATTTCAGGGGAGGAGAGGGCAAGGCCTTACCCCATGTCGTGCAGCTGAAGGGAGATGGAGTCACTTTTTCTTTTTTACTCTACAAGAAATGTGGTTTATGTCCCACATTCCTAACAAATAGTCATGTTATTTCTTCTCACAAATTCAAGTGTAGGGCGCACATTGTTCCGACGCCTTTCACACTACCGTGCGGCTGGCATCAAGGAGGCTTGCTGGGGACTTCTCCCTGGTGTCATCCAGGGATTTCCCTTGACATCGGTTCTTCTCCTGGTCTTTCCACACCCACCCCCCCATACTTTTGAGCATGTTTTCTAGGATGTTAAGTATCCTCAGGCTATGGATGATCCTTGTATCAGGCAGGGTCCAGACAGGTCACAGAAACCATGTTGGATGTTTGAACAGAAAAAATTTAACATGAGAAGTTGTCAACTAGTAAAAGGTGGTTGACCACTAATAGGATGAAAGAAATTTCTAAGAACAATACTCTTCTAGGTTGAGGAAGAGTAGGAGTAGACAGCCAATAAACTAAGGACCAGAACAGTACTCATACCCCACAGGCTGGGATTCAGACCGCCTCAGGGTGCTGGCCGGCACAGGGGCAGGGGATCCGCAGCAGGGGAGCGGTGTTGCTTGAGGGTGGACTCGAGGGAGTGTACCCCGAGGATCATGGAGCTCATCTCCATGGCCCCTGGGCACCTGCTGTAAAAAGCAGTGATGACAACGGTGATGATAGAGGATGGGAACCAGGAGGGAGGTGTCCTCTTGCCATGGTCACCTTACTGGGTCACTTCGTTGCTCTGTTGATGAGGCTTCCCATTCTGCTGAGTGGTCCAAGAGAAATGTTTACAGGGCCCAGCTTCCAGGTCACAAAGCAGGACACAGAAGGGTGAGATGAGCACAAAAAGATAGTAGATTGGCAACTGGCACACTTTCGAAATACAAGTTGGACAGTCCTGAGAGCAGCTCGATCAGCAAGTGTCGTTTCATGAAGGGGCCGTGAGGGCTCTGGTTACATGTCTCTCTGCTCCAGTCTGTTGCTCCAAATGTGTGTGTTTCTGGATAACCTGGATCATTATGGTCTTGCAATGCACTCAGTTTCCAATCTGGAAATCAGAGTGGGAGCCCCAGAGTCATGGGCCTGCAATGTCCAAGCAGGTCAGGTGAGTGAAGCCAGCCAGCCAGCCAGGTGGGGAAGGTGGCCACCTGGGAGCGTGTGCCACCCAAAGGGGCAGCTGCTCCACAGTTCCAGCCAGGGCGTGCTCTGCAGGGATGTGGGCCCAGACGTGCCAGGCCTTGTTTCTCAGGAGAGGCTGGGAGTTTCCCCTCTCCCAGTCTTTATGTATTGACAAGTACACCGAGTGGGGACAGTACTGTATGCACCCAGGCCAGCGCATCTTTAGGCAGATTCACCCTGGGCTTCCTTCGCTTTGGAGGTGTTCTCACTGCCTCACTATCTGTGGTTTCTGCAGCCAGTTGTTTTGCAAGCCCCATTTATTTCACTTTTGGAAAAAAATTCTACTTTGTTCCACTCTCTTCATTTTCATTGTCATAGTCCAGGTCTCATCGTCTCTCTCCTGGGCTGTAATCACAGTGTCCCGTCATGGTCTCCTCTCCCCCATGGGCCCACAGCACTGTGCTTTTGTGTCTCCCCTGTGCTTCAGAGCTTTACAGGACCCCCGGCTCCTGTGGCTCAGGCTCCACTCCACTTGCATTTTAATCCCTACCCCTTCCGGCTTTGCATCCTGTTGTGCCCCTGCCCAGCAGACTCCAGCTGCTTCACGTGACTCAAAGCTCCCTAAACACATGGGCTTTTCCCACGTTCCTGCTTTGGTGATGCTGTTTCCTTTCCCTGATGCCCTGACCATGTGTCAGCCTGGCAACCTCCTTCTCAGTCCTCAAGACCCAGCTGAAGTGTTAGCTCCTTGCCGCAACCTCTGCTTGTCTTCTCGGCACAAGCCCATCACTCGTGCTGCTAATTTATTGCCCACCGTCTGCTTTGCAGTTGACACACTCGCCCTGGATCCTGTCTCCCTCTCAGCTGTGTTTCCTGGGACCATCACTCACACCTCTTTGTATTATTAGGGCCTCAGGCAGTGCTTGGTGTATAGTAGATGCTCAGTAACTCACTGAAAGATTAAATGAATGAGTGAATAATGAAATGAACAAAAGACTAACCGAATTTCCTCTTGCCTGAATCTTACTCCAAATTCTGTTTTTCTGATGGCTCATCGTATCTGCTCTGATTGGCAGTCTGTTGTTTGTGAGAGTACTTTACCATGTCTGAAGAACGGACAGCCAGCTGGGCTGGACTTTATGTCACATGTCCAGGCTGTGAGGAGTTCATCCTGAGTTGCTGCTTAGTGTTTTGCAGGAGGTTCTCCAGACATGGGGTCAGAGTAGAGCTCCGCTACTACCCCTAGCGAAAATGTACAAACCGTTATTCCATGTGCTACTGGTTTAGAACAACAGTTGGTCATTTGGAAGGCGTGATTTGGGCATTGGTTTGGACCTGTGGGTGGGGACCCAGAACATCTTGCAAGAGAGAGGGTGTTGTCTTGGTCTGCCAGGTGCTCAGAAGCATGTCGATGGGTGGGAGCAGGGATGCGTAGAGGGGACTTTCCACTGCTGGACCCAGGGTTGGAGTATTTATCTCAGAGGAGAAGACCCGCCAGCTAAATGCAATGGTTGGGGAGAAGGCAGGTGAGAGGGCCCCGCTGGCAGCCGGGTACTGAGTGGCTACTGACTCACTTAAATCCAGGCCAGTTATTTTTCGTCAAGTGCAGTGAATGGTGAGTTCTGGGAAAACTTGCTCGCACTGTAAACATGTTGGTTAGAAGTCGTTAATATGACATTCACACATCCCTAATAAAGCACATAACCAGAGATCTGGCACCTTAGAAATACCCAGAGGACATTAAGTATGAGTCTTAAAACCAAGAGTATTGGAAACAAGATATTTTTACTTCTCGTTTGGGAGTAACATAATTGCATTTTGTGGCTCTAGCAGATGCAGGGTCCAGCTGCTAGGAGAGTCCTGTTTTTTTTTCCCCCACTCAGCTTTCGTCCCTTACAGATAAAACCCTTGCGTGGAACTCTCATAAAAAGCAGACTTTATGAAATTATCCCTTGGTTGAAAGATCCAATTTTGGGGGGGCAAAATATCTGAGATCATGTAGCCCACGAGTATTTTTACTACTTGGACTCAGGAGAGTGAAAAATGAAACATTGCTTGTTGCTTTGTTGTTTAATTTGTCCCAATAAGGACTCTGGGCCCCTGGAGAAGGCCTTCCTCTCCCTGAAGTTGGACCCGTGCCTTGAAGACGGGGTGAGGATGGGCTGCACCAGGAGAGCTGATGGAGGACGATGGAAGGAAAGGGACTCCTGTCCTTTGTCTGAGGGCGGCTGCAGGGGAAATTGTGCCAGGAAGCCACCTTCTCCGGGGTTGGGAGGGTGTTTCTGTGGGGTGTCCGTGGGGGTCTCTTCTTCTGGAGAGGGAATGGACGTGACAGCAGCCTGGGCTGAGAGGTGGAGGGGCATTCCGTCCCTCCGAGAAGCCCACACCCTCTCCCGGAGAAACGCAGGCTCCTCCACACCAGGGACAGGATGCTGCCCTGCACTCTGACATGGACCGGAGGGGCCGGAGCTCTGTTTCCCAGGCGGCCTCTGCTGCTGCACACCTGCCTGCCTTCACGCCAGGACCCTGCGCCAGCCGCGGGTGTGTGCAGGGCTCGGCTGCAAGCGGCACAGCGGTTCTGTGGGTTCCTCTCCTGGTTCCATCCAGAGCCGCCCTGCCCCCCACGGCTGCCGCGTGTGTCTGTCGGACACCTGCACCACGGCTGCTCCCAGCTGAGATGGGTCGTACGCGGGAAATACATGGCAGCGTTTGGAAAGGTGGTATGGAGGGGAGTGCAGAACGGTTTGTGACCCCTTTTTTAATTAGTGAAATCATATTTTGGATACATTGGTTTAAAGTAGAAAATACATTAATAAATAAAATATATTCTAAATATTAATTTCTCCTTTTCACTCAATTTTTTTAACGTAGCTCCTGCTGGTGTTAAAATCACTCCTGTGGTTGGCACTGGTGGCTCACGTCACGTCTCTAGGGGACGGCACGGCACCGGTGCTGCGGGCCTGGCTGGGGGCTGCCTTCTGGATGGGCGCGCTCACCTCTTCCCATAGGGTTCCAGCCTTCACGGCAGCAAGAGCCGCCTCAGAGACGGGTTCTGTCCGTCCGCGTCCGTGAGAAGAGAACACTGCGCTCTCCCATTCAGCTGTCGTCTGTGCCGGCAGTCATCTCCGCACGCACGGTCTCCCTGGGGCTCCCCGGGATGCAGGAACTGAGCCTCCCTGGAGCTGAGAACCTCCGAGGGTGCTCACCATGCACACGAATGCTAGTGACACAAAGCTAAGGGTCCAGGAGTGGTGCAACCACTGCCAAGAAGGTTCCAGAAGCTGGAGGTCACTGTGGAGTGAGGCATCAGGGAAGACTTCCTGGAGGAGATGGTCTGTGAACAGGGGTGGGCGGGTTATGTTGGTGGAATCAGTGCATGGGGGCTGAGGTGGAAAAGGCCACGAGGAGCCAGGGTGGCCCAACAATGCGTTCTCATGTGCTAGTCGCAAGGGCGGCTTCTGAGTGGGTCCCCTGAGCCTGGGCTGCGCATCCCGCATCCGAACGCGTCAGCCCGGGGCAGACAGGCCCAGCCCCATCTGGTGGGCGACCGGCAATGAGTGATGACACGGTGTGTGACGAGGCGCGTATGCCAAGGGCAGAGCCGTGCTGCCCCTGGGTTCTGCCCTTTCTGCCCTTTGTGCTGGGGCTTATCAATGTCTTAGGGAGGGGCCCCCTTGCTTCCCTGGGGCCCAGCAGGTTAAAGGGGCCTGGGAGTCTCCTCCAGTTTGTTCCCCTGCCACACACAGGCATCAGGGCTTGGCGCGGTTTTTCTAGTTGAGCATCCAAAGGACAAACTAAACATTTAAAATCTGCAAGCTGGACAATCTTTGCTTTGGAACCTGCAGTGAATTCCTTCATCTTGACAGTCCAGTTATTCTCCTCAGCATTGACGCAGGGCTTGGGATCCAG
The DNA here is from genome assembly GCA_004027475.1 of Anoura caudifer. NCBI lineage: Eukaryota > Metazoa > Chordata > Mammalia > Chiroptera > Phyllostomidae > Anoura > Anoura caudifer. The sequence continues at coordinate 324,565 of PVKU01000844.1, forward strand.
GAAGGGAGAAGTGCTCAGGTAGCTGGGGAGCTGGGCGAAGCCTGCAGGTCCGGGGTCCCTCTTTGCAGGCAGGGAGGGCTGTCCACGCGCCCTTCTTCCTTCATGTTGCAGTTAGATGCACATGAGATTTGCCAGTAGTGGCATTGAGAACATTCACAGTGTTGGGTAACCTTCACCTCTGTCTAGTTCCTGACGTTTCACCCCAAAGGAAACCACATCTCTGTTAGCAGTCACTCCCCACACCCCTCCCTCCGGTCTCTGGCGACCACTCATCCCCTTTGTTGCTGTGGATCCGCCTGTTCTGGACATGCCCTAGAGATGCGGTCGCACGGTGTGTGGTCTTTGCGTCGGCTCCTTTCACTCAGCGTCATGTTTTCAAGGTTCATCCATGTAGCATGTATGATGACTTTACTCCTTTTTTGGATGAACAACGTTCTACTATAAGAATCCACCATAGTCTGTTTATCCACCCATCTGCCGATGGGCACTTGGGCTGCTTGCACGCTTTGGCTGTTGTGACAAGAGCGGCCAGAACATCCACGTGCACGTTTTTGTTTGAGTCTCTGTTTTCACTTCTTGGGGCACACTCTCATCTTGTTGGAGTGTTCTGTGGATTTCCTGGGCCAGACTTGGGTTTGAGAGGCAGCAAGTGGGAAAATCGTGCACATGCTGGGCACCAGGGGCCCCGGGGTCGTCCACAACTGTGCTGGCCTCGGGCCAGTCCCCTGTGCTCTCTTTGCCTCAGTTTCCTGCGTTGTAAAAAGGAGGTGGAGCAGACTTGTGTTTCCTCCCACCTTCTTCGGAGCCCTGGGCTGGGGGTGCTCTGGGGAGAGAGGGAGGATGGGCAGGAAGGGGCTGCGATCCTTTTCCAAATCTCTTTTCCTCTCATGCAGCCCTCCCTTCTGGTCTGTTGCTTTGTCTGCCTTAAGCAAAGGTTTCATGGATGGAAGGAATTTCCCTCTCCCTGAAGGAGATGAATCATACGAGAGTTTGGGGGTAGAAATAGGCTTGGTCCTGCTCGAAGGAGAGGCTTCTGCTCCTGGCAGCTCCGTCTGGCTCCTCCGGGTCTCCTGAAGGGAGGTGGGGCGGTGGTGTGTCTCTAGGTCCGTGGGGAGCAGGAGGCTGTCGGCCATGTGGGGGAAGCACGGTCTGCCGCCTGCAGTTTTTCCTGTCTCCGTCCCAACACGCCTTGGCTGCCCTTTAGGAAGCTCAGAGCGGCAGTGGAGAGTGTGGGCCCTGGAACCACTCCGCATGCATTTGGTTCTTGTTCTGCAGAGACTAGCCCTGTGACCTTGGCCTCAGTGTCCCCACCTGTACAGTGGGCATGGTTCCTACTTCATAGTTTTTGATGAGGATTATGTGAGGTGATCCTCCACAGGCTCCTAGAGCAACAGTCGGCCTTAGGCATCCCTCTACCAGTGTCAGCCATGGAGGTGGTGGTGATGACACAGGCAGTGATGTCCTTCGTCCCCTGGTCATCCCCCTTCCCAGCCCAGAGCACTCTTCTCACCTTCTTGCTCTGAATTTTGATGGTTCTTACCCGGCTCCACACTCTTCAGCATCTCAGCATTCTGTGTGGTTCTTTGGCATGTGCATCTCCCTCTCCCCAACCTGTTCCTAAGCTTCAGGAAGGCAGGGTTCAGCCTGTGGTCTGCCCACCTGATGACAAGGTGACCCAAGATGCGGGTGACAGAAATGGGCTAGGAAGACTGGGAAGCGTGGGTCTGGGAGTAGCAGGTGACTGAGACATGCCCAGGCCAGCTGGGAGCCAGGCAGCAGCGTGGTGACATTCCCTGGTGGCCAAGGTCAGCACCAGGGCCTCGCCAACTTGAGCAGGACATCATGGAGCCTGGCTCGAGGCTCCAAGAGGCTGCTTGGGAGTGGGGTGGGCCATACCAAGGAGGCTCTGCGTGGGGGTGTCACTGGAGTCTGGGGGTGGGCGGGCGTGCCCAAAGGTAGTTCCTAAGTCAGTGTGACTTCCTGCAGCCTCTGCTTACTTGCACGGCAACCCAGTAGACTACGATGACCCTCTGGCTCTGGTTACAGAGCTGACTCTATGGCCGGCCCTGCCAGAGGGCTAACCTTGAACAGTTACAGTGGCTTGTCTCCCTGCTACTTGGTTGTGAGCTCTTTCAGGGCAGCCTTCATAGTGGTCCTGTTCACTGACTGGCATATAGCAGGTGCTCAATAAACATCTGCTGAGTAAATCCGGAATGCAGTAAGTGGTCCAGGAAGCTTTCTCATCCTCTGGGTCAGGGGTTCCTTAGCTCTCAGTATGATCCTGGGCAAGGGCAGGGGTCCGAGGGGCTCTAGTTGGCACAGACAATTTCTCAGATGCTAAGCCTCCAAAAATTCAGATAGGTGGACTGATACACACATGGCTTGGGTTAGCTACTCCCTGGCTCCAGCCACTGTCTGCCCTCAGTTCTTGGTGAAACCCAGTGGGCACCGTGGACAAATGGAAGGGTTACTGCAGCTAACTCGGACCAGCCTTTGCGACATTACCATTCATTGCCGGCATGGGGTGGGGGTAGAGGGTATAGGGTGGGGACCAGTGAAAGTAAGCCCAGCTGAGCTGGCAACTTCTGATGGACCATTGGTACCTACTACTCATCACAGGCCTCTGGACAGGTGGCTCACACTGTGTACACCTTATACTAACAGTAATGGTAGATGTGGTTGTGGGCGTTGCTTAGATGCAGCATGTGTGTTAAGAACTGTCACTCCTTGTAACTGCCCAAGTGTTTCATAGCTCAGTTTCATAGCAAACCGAGGTCTAAATCGGGTGAGTCATGAGCTCAAGATCTGGCAGCAAAAAGGTGGCAGAGCCAGCAGCCTGTGCCGGTCTGTTTGCTTCTGGAACACACATGCTTCACTGTGGTGGCATGCCACCTTCCCACAGTCCCTCAGTTAAGTCACTGGCCAGAGCACACCCAGGAAAAGCAGTTTTGCTGCGTTTAAGTTCTTGCTTCGAGTGTCTTCAGTGATAAACGCATACAAACACGCAGCACAGTCGGAACACACGCACACAGACACGCACTCACTTATGTATGCACGTTTGTCCCTATAATGCCCGCTCTTCCCCTCCCTCCTCCCGTCCATCTGCCTCCCCAGCCATCTGTCTGCTGGACGAACATGCATCAGGACACTGTTAGGTCCTGGGATACATCGGTGGTGGCATATTCTTTGCCCTCAAGTAAACAAGCAATTAGGACGCACGGTGATCCGTCCTTCGGCACCAGGTGCCGGGGAGCACACGGGATGGACAGGCAGCCCATCCGACGCCTCTCTCGTGAGAGCTCAGGGCACGCGTTTTCTCAGGAGAGGAAGTAGAGTGCGAAAGACCTAGGGATGTGAGGGAGCAGCGTGCTGGCTGACCAGCCTCTTCAGCTGTAATCAAGGCTAGAAACCCCCTCAACGAGGCAAGCCTGTGCTTGCCACAGGTTCTGCTCCCAGACTCAGGTGGCCGGGCCCCGAGTTACTGCTCACTGGCTACCTTGTGGGGGCAGCTGGTTTCCACGATTGTATCACTTGCTGATCTCCAGTGGGGCCTGTGGCCTTCACACGGCATGGCAGGGCTGGCACTTAACACTTCAGCCTGCTTTGCTTACCTGGTTTTGGTGGTAATCTCTGCTTTTTCTTCAAAGCCAAGTTTAGCATCTCAGGTCACAGGTGGCAGCTGCACTGTGCCCAAGCCCAGGGGAGGCTGATATGGGGGAAGGCTGTGAGCCTCTGGGCGGGGGGCTGCTCCCAGGACCCCTGGCTGCAGAGAGAGTTCAGGCTGGGGCCTCCTCTCTGCACGCTGCTGGTACTGAAGGGCAGCAGCTCCGTGTTGTGTCATCACCAAGATCAAGGGAAGTGTGTACTGCCGCAGCCTTAATTTAACTTACAGTCCCGCCAGTTTCACGTTAGCAGGTCTGCTTGGGGCTGGGAGTAATGGGCCATATCATGCCTCGGAGCTGGAGCAGTGACTTATGCTGATGTCGCCCACTAGCTTTTCATGGGAATTATTAATAAATCAGTAATTCTATCTGCAGCGATGTTGTTGTGTTTATAAATATTTAATTTACCTTCAGGTGCCCACATTTTCTCCATCTTTGCCTTAAACTCTGCTGACATTGCCCTTCTTTCTGGAGCTCAGCTCAGTAGATTAAGTTATCAGTAGTGCAAAAGGTTAACTCTCTCGCTCTCGCTCGCTCTCTCTGGAATATGGCTTTATTGGTTCATTTTAATCTTTGTGTGATTTGGCTCAGGGGGTTGGGAATCAAGCTGAGAGGATGCACTGTCTCCTGTGACAATGATAAAAGATTAGTCCAGCTTCAGAGGAAGACAAACCGAACTTTCCAATTACGACCTTGCACGAGCGGGGACCTATTGCCGGCATGCGTTTTTCCCTCCTTAAATTAATGACATTTAGAATCTGAAACGGTGTCTGATGTTTTCCACCCACGGTGAAATAAATATCTTTGTCCTTGCCACTGACTTATCTTTTGAAACCTGGCGCTTTGATTACTATTGTGAGGCAGGTTGAATGGACAGGGCTTGAAAAAATCAAAATAGAAGCGCAGTCAAGTCGAGTGTTTCCTGGCAGAGATGGGTTCCAGCCTTGCAGAGGGAGAAAGCAGCTGGGGGACAGCAAAATTTTCTTACCTCTCTGGATCCAACGTGAGCTAATTGTTGTTATTATCTCTTTATTCTTCTGTTTTAGGAAATTGCAGCTTATTTGATAACATTTGAGAAACATGAAGAATGGCTCACCACATCCCCTAAGACAAGGTAAATGCCTCAGCTCTTGCAGTTTTTCAAATATGTACAGTGAATGGGTTGATTTTCATTGATTACCTGATTGGACCTGTCAGTTCATGGGTGAGCTGAAAATGCCACATTTTGTTGGATAGCTCGTGACACTGAGGCCTCGCTGAGTGACTTGAGACTGTGGGAGCGACTGCATGTGGTGGATTCAAAACCACGGAGCTGCTGGCACCTAGGTTGGGACTTTGAACCTGGTGGCTTCACGCTTGAGCCCTCTGCCGGGCATTCTGACAGCCCTGGCGGGCAGGAATGCCAGGGGATGTTTCTTTTTGGGAACATGCCCACCTGCCACCAGTATCGTCTAGAAACTTGCTTTTTAAAAGGGGAATCTCATCTCTGTGTGTTTTACAAACTGAAAGTCACCTCCTTCTTAACGGTGGGGAGAAGAGTTCCCAAATCAGAAGCGGTGGCTAAGTCTGCAGTTCACTGTGCAGTCATCGTCCTTGAACCTGCCGACGGCCACAAGCACTGAGCTTCTCTCCCCACCTGGGAGGAGAGGGAACCGGTGAAGTCACTGTGACTTGTGTTCTGCCTGTGCTGGTGATGCTATTTTGTGCAGAATGGTGAGATTTAGGGTTCGTTATGAAGGCAGTTTCTCCTCTCCTCTCCAGCCCTCAGCTTTTATGTGCTGGCATGCTACATTCTAGAGCTTCAGAAATACGTGGCTTCTCTCTTCCAATTGCCATAGCTTTTCTGTCAGCGGGGACAGGGCCAGGTGTTTATTAGTTCCAAGAGCGAGACTCACAGGAGCACCGTGCTGTGCATTGAATCGAAGAGGCAGGATGCCCAGTCTGACCCACTGCGGGCAGAAGCACCAGAGTTTCCGAGTTTGTTACTGGGACCAGGGAGAGGAGCGGTGTGTGTCCTCTGTCCCCGTGGCCATCAGCTTGACCCATTCATCCTTTCTGAGCCATGAAGGGAAGAGAGTCTTGTCCCCTAGAGTACTTTAAAAGATGACTCCCTCAGGCTTAAGTTTTTAGTGGTTAGCGTCCTTCAGAAATGGGCAACCATTTCTGTAGAAGGGTCAGAGGATATTGAGGAAGGGGAGATTGTTTCCCAGGGTCTGCATCTCCTGGGGACGCAGGGGGTGGGGGCAGAGGTTGGCTCTGAGCAGCTTTTCCTGAATGCCACAGTGTACCCTCCTCTTCTCAGCTTTCCGGGCCATGCTTTCCCTTGCTATAAAACCAGGTGGTTTGTAACAGTCAGCCGTTGCTATGTAAGATAATGCTATGTAAGAAACATCCCCAAACTTCATGGCTTATAACAACAGACCTTTATGTCCCTCTCACAGGTCTCTGGGCTGGCTGTGGCTTTGGGGTGGGTTCAGGAGCACTTGACACACCTTTTTGTTTCCTGTCTGGGACATCTGGTCCTCCTGGAGGGTGGCAGAGACTTAGAAGCCCTGGGCAACCCATGCAGGCACAGTGGAAAGCCCTGCTGCATGTGGCGTCTGTGTCACATCTGCTCACAAGCCCACTGGCCAAGCCCAGTAAGAACGGGGCCAGGAGGGACACTCCTCCTTAGGCTGTGGTGTGGGAGCTGGGTGGCGAGTGAAGGGTGATGCAGTTTACTGTTTGGTGAGCACAGCCGTACACCAGACTGTGGCGAGCCTGGCCCATTCATCTCGCTTCTCTTCTGGGGGCACTTCCTTCCACTGTGGTTATTCCCAGACTCCAGTGGGCAGCATGTGGGGCTCAGTCCTGGCGTTTCATTCAGTAGGTCTGGTTGGGGCCTGAGCACCTGATGTTTCTAACAAGATTCCAAGTGATGAGGGGATGTGGCCCACCTGGGACCTTGCTTTGCGAACCCCTGCCCCAGCTTCTTGGGGGAGAAGGAGGCCTGTCTGGTTTCTGCCTCTGCACCGTTCCCTGTCTCCCAGCAGCAGCTCTCATCTCGAGCAGCCTCCAGCCCTGCTGTGTGCCCTTCACTCCTCTGCGAAACGCTCCTTGAGTCCAAGTGGAAGGGAGGAGCTTCTGTTCAGCTAGAAGGGAGATTCCGGCGAGTCCGGCCAGCCAGCTGGTTTCAGACGTGCAGACAGGAGCTCTGCTGCAGCCACTGTTTGACGGCCAGTCGAACTTGTCGGGGGGCGGGAGGATTCTGCCTCGTGTTTCAGCCTTCAGAATTTGGGTTCCAAATGAGCAGGGAATGCCACTCATGGTCATGCCTGACTCACATGGCTTTTTGGAGTATAGTTAGAGCCAAGCGACTTCCCATCCTGAGGCACAGGGGGATGCCTGACAAAGAGAAGGAATGTGGATGTCAGATGTTGACACATCTGGGTTTGAACCTGGCTGTCACTGAGCAGCTCTGTGGCATTAAGAAGTCACTTGAACCCCTTTAAAAGCCCCACTTTTTCTTCTTCATGTGTGGAGTGGAGCCAATACTGACCCTGTCCTCATTGGGCCATTATGAGGATGGAATGATACGATATTTGTGACCTTGCTTTGCATGCTGGAAGGGTCTTTGCTGCTGCAGGGGGGACGTTGCAGTTCCTCTTGTGAGCGAAGGGCGGTTCCTGGCCAGCCGGAGGCCTCGGCCTGAGAACGCGTCGGCCGGAACCTCCGCAGGCTTGGGGAGGACAGCTTGCTCCTGAACGCGGGGGCTGAAGGCGGGGGGAGTGTCTCCCCCACTCTCGCAGCATCCACTCCTGTTTACACCTGGAAGCTGCTTGTCCCAGGAGGAGGAAAAGTTGCTGCGGTTGTTCAAGGACCTTCCTAAATTAGTTGTTGAGTCAAGTTTGGATCCCTCCGCCCATCTCTACGATTGAAATTAATTGGTGCAGTTAACTGCTGAGTTCATACAAACCGGCCTCCTGGTATTAAGGAATTAATGGCACCAATACTCTGCTGAATGAGAAGGCAATACAACTTCTGTTTGCCGCCGCCACTGCTAATTTCATTTTAGAAAATTAATAAAAATGAATTGCACCACTGACATTTATAGAGTTTCCTAATAAAATGATACATTGTTTGTGTGGAGGAATCCCTATTAAATTAATTGTTGTAATCAGCCCACATATAGATGTTGGAATAGGCGCAGCACCGGCACCCACCCCATGTCTCCGTGGCTGGGTGACGGCCGGGGGTTATAAATATAGCCCTGGCTCCAATTCTGCCCTAATTACAGAGAAGGCCCCGGGAGCCCTGCTCACCTGTTCAATAATGAAGTGTGCTGCGCGGGGCTCCCAGGGTTGGGGGCTGTGGGGCAGCCATGGCACCGAGACAGGGCCGAGTGCTGAATGTTCCAACAGCCCGTATTGTAGCATCAGCAGCTGGGGCCTTCTGGAAATGGCAGTTTGAAAAATCACCCTTCAGGACGTCTTCATGTGGCACGTGCTGTGTGCTCAGCACTGTGCTAATACCATTTGGAGACCCTGGGGAGCTCCGTGCTCCCCACCCCATGGGGTGGATTTCCAGCCTTGGGATCCGGAGCTCCCTCCCTCTGTCTAGAATGATCTTTCAGCTCCTCCTTCCGGCCTGATTCAGGGGGGCACGTTCTCTGTGAGGCTTTCCCTGAACACACAATTTAAAATTGCACACCCCACCCTGCGCCAGGCCCCACTTCCTCTTGTTTTATGTTTCTCTTGAGTGCTTACTGCCATCTGACACCACACATTTCACCTGTCTGTCCGTTTAATTCCTTTACTCACTGCCCGGCCTCCCCTTCCCCAGAGCAGAAGTGCCACGAGGAGAGGGATTTTGGCCTGGCTTGTGGGTGGTGTGTCGCCCTCGCCCACCACAGGCTGGACACACGGTGGGTGCTCAGGACACGCGCTGTCCAGCCCTGTATGTGTGACGGGAGGGGGAGGGAGGCGGAAAGCACGGCTGTGCGCGCTGGGAAGAAACACACCTGCTTTACTTGGCTTTATTTCTGTCCTGAGTTTCTCCCCCCAGGGCTGGCTAACGGACTGGCCCTGGGCTCTGGAGCAAGCACTCTGTGGGCTGGCGCTGTGGGTTGTTTTCTCCCCTGCTCAAAATAATTTTTATTATTAGATTCTAAGAGAAAATTGATTTTTTAACGTATTGGGGTGGCATTGGTTAATACTTAGATGTCAGATGTAGAATTCTGTCACACGTTATCTGTATGTTGTGCTGAGTGTTCGCCACCCCAAGTCGAGTCAAGTCCCTTTCCATCACCGTTTACCCCATCTTTACCTTCTTCTGCCTCGCCTCACCCCCTTTCCCTCGGGTCATCACCAGACTGTTGTCTGCGTCTGGGAGGTGTGTTTTTTTCCCTAATCCCTTCACCCTTTCCACCTAGTCCCCAACCCCCCACCCCACCTTGACAGCTGTCCATCTGTTCTTTGTATCTATGAGTCTCTTTCTGTTTTATTTGTTAGTTTATTTTGTTTATTACACTTCACATATAAGTGAAATCACACAGTATTTGTCTTTCTCTGGCTGGCTTATTTCAGTTAGCATAATGTGGTCCAGGTCCATTCATACCATTACAAAAGGTAAGATTTCCTTCTTTTTTATGGCTAAGTAGTATTCCACTGTGTACACGTACCACAGCTTGTCTATCCCCAGTGCTGTACTGTGAAATTTTTTCAAAGCTCTGCCAGGCGCTGAGACTCAGAGAAGGCACAGGGTTTGTCTGGGTTGCACAGCGAGTGTCAGACTGGAATTTGAAGCCAGGATAAAGCCCACGCAGTCTTGGCTTTTGTGCAACACCTCTGCTGCTCACAGTGGGTGTGGGATCGAAGGTGCTCCTTTCTGCCTGTCCACCTCCCAGCTCCATGACTGCTGAACCCCTGGGGAGGCCAGGCACCAGGCAGAGCTTCCCCTAGTCAGTGAGTGTGGCTCAGGTGCGCCAGCCAGGCGCATTCCCGTGCTGCGTCCTGAACTGGATTTGGCCCTGAAGTGGCAGGCAGTATGGGGATAAGGCGCTGTCCCATGTGTGGCGGAGTGCAGGGCCAAGTGGAGTCCCACGGGTGGGCCGCAACATTTAGCAACCTCCGAGGATTTATTTCTCCTCCCCTGGGACATGAGCAACCTTCTCCAGAAGCTGGGCCAGGCAGGCTCACGATGGAGCTGAAAGCACTCTCTTCCCAGGGATCCTGTGTGACCCGGCAGAAGGAGGCTGGAAAATGCTATTAATTATTTAATTAATTAATTAGACATGTATAGATAGCACCTTAACACGGAAGCACTAAAGGTCTAGTAATAGAATTTTCCCATAATGAGCACTAAATGCTTTTTGGCTAATAAGCCTCAGTAAAACAGTCAAGTAGAGGGAAGGTCTGGAAGGAAAGAGAAGAAAAGTAAGACCTGAACTTCAAAAAGGTCCAGGTGACACTGAGAGACCCCACCCTCCTGCCCTCAGCTCTCGGAGGCCCTCCCTCCGTTCTGGACCTATTCCCCCAGGGGACACCAAGGCCTGGGTTCTCTGCTCTTCCTTTTCTTTCTTCCTTTTTATTGTTGTTCTGTTACAGTTGTCCCCATTCCCCCCGCCCCACCCCCCTGCTCTCCCCTGCCCAGCACCACCTCCCCAGCTCCCACCATTGTCCCCGCCCTTGGCTCATTTGCACTTGTCCTTTAACTAGGCCCTTCCCCTTCTTTTCCCGTTACCCCCCTCTCCCCGCCCCTCTGGTCCCTGTCAGTCTGTCCCTTGTTTCCATGCCTCTTGTTTTGCTTGTTTCTTTTGTTGATTAGGTTCCACTTATAGGTGAGATCGTATGGTATTTGTCTTTTGCCACCTGGCTTATTTCACCTAGCATGATGCTCTCCAGTTCCATCTATGCTGTCATGAAGGGTAGGAGCTCCTTCCTTCTTTCTGCTGCGTAGTATTTCCTCTGCTCTGTCTCACTGTGTCCCCTTCACAGAGCTCCAAGTATGCCAGGGTGTGATGGTTACTCTCTGTGGACCATTCCCCAAGTCTGAGACCCTCCCCTGGGCACCTGCATTTCGTATCATCTCAAATGCACCATCTTTCCTCTTCCTAAGAAGGAAGTAAGGGAAGCCCTGCCTCCCACCCAGGGCCACTGCTGACTTCCCCGCTTCTCGGAAGAGCCACCTCATTTTAACGAGTCCCAACTCACACCTATACTCCTTCTTGGCCTCTCTTTCTTTTGTCCCCTGAATGGAGCTAGTCACAGCTCTGCCAGTGTCCAGATGAATTCACATCCTCACTCCCATGTCCCCCAGGCATGGCCCTTACCCTTCACATCAAGCTGAGCATCAGAGCAGTGCCCCGTTGCGCTTCTCTCTCCTGGCTGGACGCCCTCACCCCAACGTTGTTCCACTTGCAAATTCACACTCTGGTGTTGAAGTCAAGGTCATTATTCTGCCTGGGCCTACCTTTCTCAGTGCTTTTCTGTGACTCCCCTTAAAGTACCTGGTCCAGTGAGGGGGCTGCTTACTGCCCTCCAGACACACCTTCTGTGTCCCCTGCTTTTGCCTTCACTTGGCCACTGACTTCCCCTCGAATGCGTCTGTCCAGCCCAGCCTGCCCACCCCTCACGTCCCCCTCTTCCTGGGCACCCTCCACAAACATGCCTGCTGCTGAGGAGCCCTCCACATTCACCTTGTCTTCCATTGTTTGACAGTGTGGCTGTGCTGGTGTGTAAGTCTTACCTCCCCAGTGAGATGGCCAGCTCCCCTGCCTTGGGTCCTGCTATCTTTTTTTTTGCTTCTGAATGGCTGTGTACAGAGGGGCAGGAGCTTTGATGGGCGGGGGGAGCATGGGGCGCTGTGCAGACTCCTGGCCAAGTGGCAGGTGGCAGCAGCACAGACCAGCAGAGGGGATCGGGGCAGTGGTGCCCATGTATGGGCAGAGGGCTCACCTGGAATCCAGTCTGATCCGGCTCTGGGCTGATTCCTATGCACTGGTTTTGTTTTGGCTAACCTCTGTAAGTGACATGTGGGGGTGACCTGTTGGCCACCTCTGGGGCATCTGCTCCTTGGGAAAGTTACAACACTTGTCTAAGGAAGCCTTTATTCCTGGGGTGGCTGCTTGAGGGGTCAGAATAGAATTGCATAATTCTTATAGCGATCCCATTTGGACGATGAAAACCTTTCCCAAACTGAAAGGGAATGGGGTTCTGACACATGCCACAGCATGGATGAACTCTGAGGACATGGTACTCTGTGAAGTAAGCCTGCAGCAAGAGGATGGTACTGTCCGACGGCACAGATAGGAGGGCCTGGGAGACGCTGAGTTCTTGGAGACACAGCAGGATGCAGAGTGCCAGGGGCGGTTAACGGGGGCAGAGTCTCAGTTTGGGAAGACAAGCAGATCTGGGGACGATGGCGGGGATGGCTGCACTGCAGTGTGAGGGTACCTGGTGCCACTGAATTGAATACTTAAAAATGGTTGAAATGGAAAATTTTATGTTACGTATATTTTACAACACTTAGAAAAAAGATTCCCAGGGCTGCTTTTGTAGGTCTGTCTTCACCCCATTGGCACAGGTGGGCAGAGGTGGGGATTGGGAATTGGTTCAGTGTGTGGAGGGGGCAAGTGAGGAGGGTGCTGTTGAGGACAGAGTTTGGAAGGACAGACTTATACCTAGATCATTTCAGGGACTCTGTTCTTCGGAACCGCGAAAGAAAAATAAACTAGGTCAGCAATCAGCTCAATGTGGTGACCTTTGCATTATGCTGAATTGGGGAACTGCTCTCAAATTAACATAATGATGTGTCATGTTACATCCAGTTCAGCATTTGCCTAATGTATTCAGCAAATCTTTGACGAGGTCCCCACTATCATCATCATTAACCAAAGAGCCAGTGTAGTGTGAGGGGAGTTCACGGGTGGGTCTGCTGACTCAGGACTCAGGAGGAGCCCCAGCCTGCCTGGGACCCTCCCCACCACCCCAAGGCTTCTGCCGCAGGGGTCCCTTGGTTTCTCGATGAGGCGGGAATTAGCTGTGACCTGGATCCTGAGAGCGTCTGGTGTCTCCATGGTGGTGGGGAAATCCCTAGCCTCCTTGCAGAAGTGGGTCTGTCCCAGATTCTAGGTCATTATCGGGAATTGCAGACTGCAGAGGAGGCAGAGCAGCCAGAGCTGGCAGAGGCCACCTCCCCAGGTCCCCACCGTGCAGGGGAGGGGCTGAGGCGGGGGCAGTGCAGCTGGTACCTGGGCGGGCAGGGGAACTTGGTCACGCATACCTGGGTTCGTGTGTACTCAGCTGCGCATAGCCTTCATCCCGCCCTGGGTGTCGGGCATCCTTGTGGGAGGGGGCCGATGGAGGGGAGGGGTGTTTGTGTCTGTGTCTCCCTCAGTTGGACAGCTGCCGGCTGCCAGCTCCTGCCTCTACTTTCTTTTGTTACTTTAAATTACATTTAAAATAGCCATGCACATCGTTTAGTAAGTTAAACGGTCGTAAAGGCTCGTGAGAAAAAACAGCATTCCTCTGCCCTACAGCTCAATCCCGTTTCCCAGGAGTGGCCACTTCCAATTCTTTTAGTTCTGATATTTACCCCCAGATTTCTCAGTATGTTTGTTCTGCTATTACTTGATTTTTCCAGTTTAGATGTTATCTTCTGACTTCCTCAGACGCTCAGTGAGGCTTTAGTCCTCCTGCTCTGCCCTCTGCTTCGTTTTCCTTACGATGGAAGTGCTTGCTAATGGAGTAGCCAGTGCTGGGCAGTTCTGACGTTCGGCATCTCTCGATGCTGACATCTGGGATGCCAGTTGGGTTCTCCAGAGCGGAATCCATCACCGTGCTGCCTGGTGGCTGGGGCTGGCTTAGCTGCCAGGGGTTGGGGACCAGGCAGGGGAGAGGCTTGGAATTTCCCCAGAAATTACTTCACTCTCCTGGTATGCATGAGTGTTTCTTGCCTTTCCTCTGGTCTGCAGGTCCGGAGTCTTTTGGGCTTTCTCCCCAGAGGATAAACGTGTCTCCAGTGGAGACAGAGGCCAGGCGGTGGTCTGGTTGCTCTGGTCCATGTAGGGTAGGGAGCGTCTGGTGTTCCCCACGTAGGTCTGTAGCCTCTTCCTGCCTCCCACCCCATCCCTCACCTCTGCCTTCTCTGGCATCCGAGTCTTTCTAGGGTTCTGCAGGTAAATTGGCTTTTTCCTGGTGTCCCCTCTGGGCACGTGGGTTTGAGCTTCTTCCACTTGGCTACATCTGCTGCCCAACTCTCTAGGATGTGTCCACACCTTTGACCCATGCTCTTCTCTGTTGCCTCTTGCTCCGTCCCTGTGGGCTTAGACCTGCTTTCATCCCTTCACTGTCACTGGATTGGAGGTGCGCTGCTCAGTCCTCCATGTCGCCTGGCCCAGCTGCTGCACTGGCTCTCGCTTTCTCATCCTCTCTCCCTCTTACAACATTCTCAGTCTGACTTCCGTTTTACTCACTTGCTTTTTTCTCTTTCTTTCTCTTTTTTGGGGAGAAATGCCTCATAATGCAGTTTTGAGGTTTCTAAATGCACCGCTGCTCAGGGCCCAGGAAACCTTGCTGCTGAGACACGCATGCTCCCTGCGTACTAGGGTACAGCCCCAGAGGCCTGCAGCCCAGCTGACAGTGCAGCCCACGCATCTGCTGCCCCACCTGCTTCAGGCGCTGCCCTTGGTTCAGAGCCTCTTGCGATGTTGGCCTGGCAGCTTGGTCTCTCCCTGGGCAGAGTTTCAGGGTCCTGGGGGTCGTCAGGCCTACCCAGTGTGCCATGTATGCCGCCTGACAATGGCTCCTCTGGGCTCTTTATGTCAGTGGTGTGAAGGTGTCTCCGTTGAATGGTACAAAAGTCCCATGTGGCCGTGTGCTTCTGATCAGGGCACCTGTGGGGCACCCTGGTTAGAGACTGTTCCCCCAGCGTGATGTCTGCTGGTGTCTCTAAGCACAGCCTGGCAGGGCGACACTTCCCGAGAATGAAACGGCTTGCTGGCACTGTGCTCCCACGGATCCGTAGGCACCTGCATGGCCTGCCCGCCAGCATTCATGGGTTGTGGGCTTGCTTTGTTTCTGTTGCCTGTGAATTTATTCGTAGCATCCTCACTCCCCTATCCTGGGTTTGGAAAATTAGGTCTGTTATTTCTGTAATGGGCTGGACTGGCATCTGTGGTATTTTCTCTGAATCAATGCTGATCTAATTAATTGTTACTGGCTACAGGGAAGGCAGCTGCCCGAGTGCCCAGCAGCACGGAAGGTGGGGAGCCATGTTCTCGAGGCAGACCCTTTGTACAATTCATAATTTTCTGTGCAGTGAGTCATTGCCAAGTCCACTGGGTATTCTGGGCTGCTCTCAGTCTGGCCAGGAGGTATGACTGTCTGTGCTATTCTTAGGTTCTCCACAGTCCTTCATCAGGGGTTTTAAAAAGAATTCAGAACACATATGCAAATATAGAGTACACATGTATAGACACGTATGCACAGGCACATGCAGGTGCACGTGCATGTGCACACACACAACGCATATGCACATACTTAGATATGCACATACACATAGGCAATGCAGACACAAGTACGTACACACACAACATTCCCATAGACTCAGACACACACAGACATGTATGGAAACACATGTGCAGATGCACAGCACACATGCATGCATAAGGGCATATACCACACACGTACAATACAGAACACATACACATGTGACACATTGTCTTCAGTTGTAGTTTTCTTTGTAAGGAAAACATTTCTGGGAACAATTTCCTCCTTTTTATTCAATGACTTAATAAGATGGAACACTGAAACATTTTGGGTAGAAGAAAATTTCTCCTGAAAGGGGAAATCAGTTCTTCTGTGCTGGCTGCCCTGACCTCGTCTGGCAGGGAACTCACTATTGATTGAGCTGTTTAGTTAGAGGTGACTCTGGGGGCAGAGGGAGCCCAGGTCCAGGCTGGGCAACTGTGGGTGGGGGCAAGTCCTAGCGATGCTGAGGGTGGGGGGATTTGCCAAGCCCCTCCAGGCTGGCCGCTGTGCGAGTCCCATTGCTGCCCTGATGAAGTCGGCAGGAGTTCAGGATAAGGTTTTTTTTTTTCTTGTTGGCAACTCTTGAAGCCCAGGACCTTCTGACTGCAGCAGAAATGGATTTCTATGTACAAGGGCAGCTGATGCCTGAGCTGAGGTGTTGGGAGATCACACCACTGCCAGGGTTCAGGGGAAAGTAATGAAATTCGGGAGAGAACAAATCTCATGCGCAGTGATGGGGGAGCAAAAGCAGGCCAGGCGCGTCCCCAGGAGTGCGGCCCGCACTGTGAGATGTGCCAGTGCCACGTGTCTCCACAGGCACAGACCTGCGACCTCCGGGGTCCTGCGCTCCTGAGAATCAGCTCAGCCCACCAACTCTGGCACATGCTGTCCCTCTGACCTGGGTGGGCGGCGCTCTGTTTGGGGAAGGGTGTGGTCTTCTCCAGGGGTTACTTGTGAGCCCTGTACTTCTGGACACATGATACCAAATGGTTACCTCAGGCTGTTGTTGGCCTGCTTCCAGTCATCTGTTTAGCGAATACTTTTTAATTGCTCAGGGTGTGCCAGGTGCTGTGCTAGGCTTTGGGGATGTGGTAGAGAACGAGACAGGCACTTTATAATAACGGCAACTTCCAGGAGTGCCACAGGGACAAGTGCCGTCAGAGGCTGCCCCGAAGATGGGGGTGGGAGGAGGGGCCGTGACAGTCAGGCTGCCTTCCCTAGGGGCCGTGACAGTCAGGCTGCCTTCCCTAGAGGCTGAGCTTTGGGAAGAGACCCAAAGGTTGAATGTGTGTGTACATGTGTTTGAGTGTGCACGTGCGAGTGTGTGAATGTGTGCATGAGTGTGTACAAGCATAGGTGAGTGCATGAATGTGCATGTTAGTGTGCCTGCATGTGAGCTCAAAAATGCATGCATGTGTATGCATGAGTGTGTGCATACAAGTGTGTATATGTATGTGAGTCAGTGTGTGTATATGTGTATGAGTGTGTGAGGCCCTATGAGCATGGGTGTGTGAGAATGTGAGCCTGTGTGTGAGAGTGTGTGTTGAGGGTGGGATGCATGGGTATGTTGTGAAGGGAGGTACCTGGTGCCTGGCTGTGCTGTGGTAACCTGCAGGTCCGAGGTAGGAAGGCGTTAGGGGAGTGTGAGACCAGACAGCAAGGCCTGCAGCTGCAGATGGTGAGGCCGGGGAGAGCCTGAATGATGGAGCTGGAGAAGCCGGCGGGGCTGAGGGGAGCGGGGGCTGGGAGGAACAGGCTTAGGATTCAGGGGGAATGCCGGGTGCAGTGGGGGCTACCGGCTCAGGATTCAGGGGGAATGCCGGGTGCAGTGGGGGCTACCGGTGGAGGGTTTTGAGCAGGGCAGTTGAGCGAGCGGATAGGATGGACAGGCTGGTCTCAGTTGCTCTGGACCGGATGGACAAGAATGGAAGTCTGGGGAAACCGGGAGGCCATGCTGATGTGCCGCTGCAGATGCCCGTTTCGGTGATGGGAAGCCCAAGGCACTGTCTGAAGTTACCCGTGGCCTGTTAGCTGCTTTCCTGCAGAAGATGAAGCAGAGCTGACCTACCCTGTTTGGACAGTAAGAGGATGTTCACCGAGCCCGGCGGCCCTGGAGGAACTGGGCGTTTGGCGGCTCATGGCTCTGATCCTCCTAGAATGTCACTTGCTTAGCATTTGGCAGGTGTCACATCCCACCCGTCCCTCCGTCTCCTTGCATTCTGTGCCCGTCCTGCTCTCTCACTTCTGATGCTCAGTCCCTCCTTTTCGGATGGGGTCCTGACGGAGGCCCCACGGGGCAACGTGGTCTCTAGAGGGAGGGACTGTGCAGGATGTGGGAGAGCTTTACATCGTGGGCCCATCTCCGGTGAGAAAAACACTGACGATGACGCAGAGGGTGATAGAGGGCGGAGAAAGTGATGGGGGAAATCATCTCTTGAAGTAATCGCCAAATTTGAGTTCTTTCTTGACTATGGTACAGAAGGTGAGAAAAAAACTCTCCCTTCACTTTCTGAGAAAGTCTTTTGTTCTTCTCGTAGAGAAATTCCACCTCTGCTTTCCATCGGCGCACGTCTGGAATTATCCATAGTTATGCCATTTCTCTGGCGCTTAATTTCCTTGCCCAGTGCCAGCGGGCCTGCAAGGATACGTAAGAGTTGTGCAGTTTATTAATTTTGCATTAAGTAATTAATAGTAAAGTTAATTGATGAATTATTCAATTTTCAGGTAAAATGGGGTGATAAATATTCATAACTTATTTTATTAAGGGAATTTCCATTTACTATGTCATTAAATCTAGATTAACGAAGGCTGATTTTAAATGAAGATTGAAAACAATTGTGCTTTGGAATTAATTTACTAAGTTAAGGTCATTGCTTTGTGAGTTTACCCCCCTGCCAGAAAGTTAGGGATTCATCATCTGGTGAAGTGTCTGAATTCGCAGAAGTAACATTGCCGTTAGCTTAGGAAAATTCCACGAGTCTGCCGAGGGTTTCTGCATGGCGTCCCCAGTTCCCCGTGGACACTGAGGTGAGCGTGGTGAGGCTGGCCTGCAGGAGGGCAGGTCAGGGCCTTTTCCAGCGAGCTTCTGGCTGTGGCTTTGAGCCCTTTGTTGTTTATTCAGAAACTACAGCAGAACCTAATGGTAGCCCAGACCAAATGTGATGAAGATGTACGTCCTGGTAAAAGAATAGTGAATACATGTGCCTCAGAGTCAACTTTAAAATAACTCGGGGCTTTCCCGAGGAGTTTCAGGAGCCCTGTGCTGTGTTTTCCTGTCAGCCAAGGGTTAACAGTAGAATCCATTTTTATTTGTGTTTTTTTCTAGCTATCTGATTTCTTTTAGGTCTAGTTTATATTAATTTGTAAAACTGCTTAGAGCAGCGATCCAGAGACTAGTACTGAGGTTTCCTAGTACCTCACAGGCTGTTGGTGGCTGCAAAGCTCCTTCAAGTCTGGGGCCTCCATGCTCATAAGAGCCCTGCACAGTGGGCAAGGTATTGGGTGCGAGGCACAAAAAGAGAGAGGAGGAGGAGGAGGAGGAGGAGCCGGAGGAGGAGCCGGAGCAGGAGGAGCAGGAAGAGCAGGAGCAGGAAGAGCAGGAGGAGGAAGAGCAGCAGGAGGTGCAAGAAGGGGAGAGAGAGCGCCTCGCATCAAGCAGCCCCTTTTTCTCCTGTCTAGCCACTTCCCTCACTCACAGTTGAGGAAACTGAGTCTTAGAGATTATGTTACCTGCCCTAAGTTCACTCAGCTAATTAGCCTCAGAAGTTGGGACTAGAGCCCAGATCTTTCTGATTCCATTTGAGTGCTTTTTTCAACTTCAGTATCTTAGCGCTTTAAAATAATTTTTTAACCACCCCGAGTAGTGGGGCCCTTGGGAGTATTTATAACCCAGTGGAACAGTTTTCTCTGCATCACCAAGTCTTCATTATAATTTTCTGGCAACGTTTTTGCTCTGAAGAAGTTGATCCTACGGTGAGCCTTCATCTCAGAGGGGAGCATCTGATGCTGCGTCTCATGAACCTGCTTTCCTAAAATTATCCCTAATTGGCATGGAAAATGGCTTCCAATAGACAGATGGCTTAATACCTCGACTCTGGCTGTGACTAAGGGAGGCACCAGGGTTCTCTCTGGTGTGGGACCGTGATCTTGTTAGTTTAGAGAGTAAGATCCTGTCACTGATGTGAAGACTGAGGTGTTGCCTCAGGGGAGGTGGTGTGGAAACCACCAGGGGCAGCCTGTCTCATCAGGGATGTCCAGTGGCAGGTAGGGCGAGGAGAGGTGGTGTTGAAATGCAGTTCCATAGTGTCTAGTCATTGTCAACAGGCCTTTACTGAGTGCCCACTGCATGCATGGGTTTGTACCAGGCAGTGTGCGGTTACAAGGGCAGTAGAAAACACAGCCCCTAATCCAATTGGAGAGACAGGTCTTGCATATCTGAGATAACCTGGGAGTAATTCCCAGACAGCACATGCAGGAGAGCCTGGGGGGAGGGGATGTGTGTGTGTGCACACGCGCATCCTCACACACAGGATGTAGGAGGAATGCAGAAGAGGGCCACGATCAATTGATTTCATTGGGAGAAACAGCATAGCAGCATTGGTAAGGGTGCGTTTGAATCAGAAAACCGTGACCTTCAGTGGGAGGATGGTGGTCCCTGCTGAGGGACAGGAGGGACGACACTCGCACTTTTCTCATCCTGAAACCACGGGGGGAGCAGATTAACCGGTAGCTTTGGCATAGATGATCCAGGGGCACCAAAGGCCATGGACTGCACAGTGATGGCGTGAAAGCCATGTTGGGAGGGGGGATGGGCTGGGGGTTCATGTGTGTTCAGTCTTTGGGGCCTTGCCGAGGCCAAGTGCGGAGGCACAGCTGCTCCAGATGCTGGAGAGCTGCTCTTGAGGCAGGACCAGCCTGAATGGCTAGTAGGGGGCTCGAGGGCCTCCCCACGCTGGGCTCCGGACCCTGGCTTTCTGATCTGGAAGCCTCTGTCTGTCCTATGTGAGTGTAGAGGGCCATGGGAGGAGCTATTTGCAAGGTCATCCTGATGGGCCACTGGGATTGTCCTGACTTCATTCTGCATGTATCCCCCAACACTTCTAGGCCCTTTGGCATGTCTGGAGATGCTTTTTGGCGGTCACATTGGGTGGGGACATGCTTCTGCCCTCTAGTGGCCGTTGATGCTGGTGAACATCCTGCAGGGCACAGGACAGTCCTTCACCTCGGGGTCATCCGGCCCCTAACGTCAGAGTGCTGGGGCCGAGAAACCCTGCCGCTGAGGAGGGGAATTCATGCTGGAGAGCAGCATGGCCATGAGGCAGACTCGACATTTCACTCCCAGTCCTACCACTTGTTAGCAGCCAGTCACCTGCCCTCTGTGCCTCAGTTTCCTCATCTGTGTAACGGGAATTATAATGGCACTCACCGTTGTGAGGAGCACGTGAGTGACTCATACTGAGTACTTAGGACACGGTGTAATTGGTGAGTTTCCTGGGATTGTCTCACCAGGAACCCACTCAGAGCAGCTGCCCCAGATGGCCCGGGCCCTGGCCACATGGCTCAGCTGTGTTCCTCCCCTGTTTTTGTGGCTGTGCGGAATGGTGGTCTCATGTCATCCTCAACTACCAGGAACGACCCAGCGGTCCTTGGGGTAAGCGAGTTTCAGAGAGGAGAGCCGAGAGCGTGCAGGGAGGATGTGCCGGAACACCCGGCAGGGAAGAGCCCCAGCGGCGAGGTGCTCGTCGAGACAGGCAGAAGTCGAGCAGGAGGCCGAGCTCAGAGCCCTGTGAATAACTGAACTCACTCACTCACCGTGCAAAAAATACTTACGGATCACTACGCTAGTTATCTACTGCCGTGTAACAGATTACCTCAAAACTCAGCAGCAAAAAGTAACTGATATTTGTTACTGTACCAATATATTGCACCCAGACATTCTTTGGGTCAGGATCTGGGACAGCTCAATTGGGTGCCTCCACCTCAAGGTCTCACGTGGACGGCACCTGGAGTCAGCTGGGGCTGCAGCCCCCTCTGATGACTGCAGTGGGGCGCGGCCCATCCCAGGCTTCCACGTGGTGCTGTCACAGGGCTGAGTTCCTCCCTCCCCGTTGGCCTGGGGTTCCCATGGCAGCGTTCTTCATCAGAGTGGGTAGGCCAGAGAGGAGGGGAGGCGGAGCAAGACTGAGCCCGAGTCTCTTTAGAGTCTGATCTCTAAGTGACATCCTGTCACTTTGCTAAAATCTGTGTCTTAGAAGCGAGCCATGTGGTCCAGCTCATACCAAGGTGAGGGGGTCTCATGGGGCACAGACCCCAGAGCAGAGATCACTGGGTGCTCCCTTAGACGCTGCCTGCCGCTGTCATGTATTACATGGAGGCTGGGACAACGGCGGGTGTGACTCACCACGGCACAGACACTCGCTTTCTCTGTGGCTGTGGGCAGAGTGCTTTTGCCTCTCTAAGACTCAGTTTTCTTCCCCTAAAAATGGCAGCTGAACTGGATTTGGGGAGGGAAGATATGCGTGGCCCATCACTGCCCAGGGCAGCGTCACTGATCCTGACGTGGTTTCCCTGCGGGCTTTCTGATGGCTACCACTACTTGTGCTGACATCCACTTGCCATCTCTGAGCCAGCTGTAAAGGGACAGTCCGTGGTTATGGCACCGCAGGCAGCCTGTGGAGACGTTGCAGTACAGGGAGATGGACTGTCCTCCCGTCGGCCAGGGGCCTGTGGGGCCTGAAGCCCAGAGTGGGGTTGGCTGGACCTGGCCCTCCATTGAGCTTTTGTCTGGTTCCTCCTGGTGGCAGATTTGACTCCAGTGACTCGCCTGCTTGTGGCAGCCTGGAAAGGGAGCGTAGGTCATTCTGAAATGAGCTCCAGGGGCCTGAGGTGTTTCCGCATTCAGCGCATCTGACTTCCAAGTGATTCATTCTGTTCCTTCCTGGAACGTGCTCCAGGGCTCCAGGTGTTGGCTTAATTTGCTTCTGAGGTCTTGGTAGCACCGGTTCATTGCTTCCAGTAGCTGCTGGGGTGTTCTGTCAACAGGAGGAGAGCACATTTTCTGGGCTATGCAACCCTTTATCCAGCCCATTAGACTTTTCAGCACCCCCCCACCCCTTTAAAGTTTCCTTTCCTGAAGGGCTGGAATGTTCAGAGGCAGTTTAATAGACATCGATTTACAATGATTTTCAGCCACTGTACTTCAGGAGAGTTGAGAAGCCAGTAATTAATCCTTTCAACAGCTCATCCCTTTAGTTTTAAAATGACCTAGTAGCTGAATCGCTCATGCAGGCTGGGCCAGCCCGACCCAGTTCAGCTCCTTGCCTTCTGCTGCTTCGTTCAAATAAGTCTGCTATGAATTATTCAGGCCCTCTGCTGGGGCGAGTGGGTCCCCTTGTTGTAATATCTAATCAGCAACCTGGGAGGCCTGCGTCATTTTTACAGACAGCTGCTGCTGACTTAGGGCAGATGAATGGTGTTCTTTGGAAAAGGGTCAGATTCTGCCTTTTCAAGGAGGTTGGTTTGTCCTCTGATCCCAGAGGGGCAGCACCAATCCTCAGGCTTATCCAGGCTCCCTTTTGGTTGGTCCTCTCCCTGTGGCAGCAGATAGCGACCCCAGGCC
Organism: Anoura caudifer; assembly: GCA_004027475.1. Classification (NCBI taxonomy): domain Eukaryota; kingdom Metazoa; phylum Chordata; class Mammalia; order Chiroptera; family Phyllostomidae; genus Anoura; species Anoura caudifer. The sequence goes on from PVKU01000844.1 coordinate 347,355, forward strand.
CCTCCCAGCTCAGGGACTCTGGTCCCTGTCTTATTGCCTCCGTAACCAAGAACCACAAGTGTAGTGGCATGCGAGAGTGCACATTTCTTATCTTACAGTTCGGCTGGTGAGACACGTGACGTGAGACGCAGGCCTCCCTGGGCTACGGCCGTGGCATCAGCAGGGCCGGTCCCTTCGGGAGGCTCCAGGGCAGAACCCGTTGCTTGGCCGCCTCCAGCTGCTGGATACACCCGTGCTCCTCGGCTCTTGGCCTCCTCCTCCATCGTAGGAGCCAGCAGGATGGCACCTCCCTGCCCTCCTCTCTGTCTCTGATCCCCTCTCCCGCCTCCCTCCTCCACTTTTACAGATCCTGTGATTACATCGGGTCTGCCTGGAGAAACCGGGGCAACTGGCCTATGTCTGGGTCAGCTCCCAGGCAACCCTGATTCCCCCTTGCCAGGTGACCTGGCACATTTATAGCTTCCAAACAGTAGGACGTGGGCATCTTTGGGGAACATTATTCTCATCTGTGCTCTGGCTCCACTGTTCCTGGTTTTATGGAAATTTCCACTGAGAAGAAAACCTCTGAGAGCTCCGAGAGCAGGCAGCCTAGCATGACTTTACGTGTTGGCTTTGGGGACAGACATCCCTGGGTCCACCTCACTTCTGCCCTCGTGGGCTGAGAGAATGGTGTTGGACGCGTGGCAGCAGACGGCCAGCGGGCTCACTGCTTGGTCGCTCTGAGCCCCAGTATTTTTCCTGCTCAGCAGGCATGTGAATACCTGCCTTGCATGCCTTAGCAAAGATTAAGTGAGATAATATGTAGAAAAGCAATCCATGGTAACAGATGCTGTGACCGTCATGTGTCTGTCTCCGGCCTGCATGTGTGGGCATCGGTCTTTTGGGAGGTGGGGGCTGTGGCTTACGAATGACTTACCTGACCCTTATGTAGGCGAGGAGGCGCGGGGTTGCCTGGGGGAGTTTGAAGGGTCCAGGAGCCGGTGCACTGGCTGCAGGACCGTGGCACAGGCTGTGGCTGCTGGTTCTCTTTGTTCTCGAGTCTGGCTTCATTCAAACTCATTCTCTTACTTTTGTGACATGGGACCATATGTCCGTTAGAAGCATGGACGGACCTTCTTCTTTGTCTCTCTCAAGATCCCTGTGGATCGTCTTAATCTTCATCTTTGCATTCTCTCATATCCTCCAAGAGTTGGGCTGTGCCAGCTCATGTTTTTCTTACCATAACTGGTGGAGGTGGAGACCGTTGTCGCCGTTTGACAGACAGAAGTTTGACCGATCATCACTGTTTGAAGACATGATCGGTCCCAGGCTCTGTGTTTGGTAAGTGGTGGAGCTGAACACTAACCCTAAGGGTTTCTGATCCAGATCGAGAGCCTTTCCTTTGGCTTTTAGCTCGCCCTCCCCTCGGACGTCTGGCAGACAGTGGCTGCTCTTGATAAGCTTTGGGGCCCTCCCTTCCTTCCCCCTCTTATTTCTGTCTCCCCGTGTGGCAGCACATTCTGGGGCCACCAGCCTCCTGTTTGCATGTGTCCCTGACACATGCAGGGCAGGGTAGCAGTCCCTGGGACTGAACTGCCCCTCAGGCTCTGGGGCTCCTCGACACGCCGCTCCCCGGGCCCTCGTGCGGCAGCTCAGGGAGAGCGCGGGGTGTGGTGCTGAAGCTCAGGGCCCGTTTGTCTGTTTCCTCCGCTTTCCAGGACTCGCTGCTTTGCATGGGGGCTGGTGTGCTGGGTTCAGGACTCTCAGTTTTCTGTGGCCGCCTGCGGAATGTGTTGGTTCACAGTCCTTGTCCTCCTCCCTTTGTGCCATCAGTGGGAGCTTTCCTAGGGAGCCTCATGCCCCCCTTTTGGGTACCCTGGCCCTCTCTCTTCTGGTTCTTCCAGGAAAGTGTAGCATCAGCAAGAGAAGCAGCAACTTTCTGAAATGCAACGTGTGCAGATAAATTATTCAGTGACACTCAGTCTAACTTTATTAAGGCCAGAATCATCCCTTTCTGTCAGAAGCCATAGACAGGGCAGGTTCAGCGGGAGGCCTTGGGACCCGATGGCTTCTGGGGCCCGAGGACTGCGGCTGGCCGTGGCCAAGCCCCGGTGAGTGGGCTCTCGGCCTGCGCTCCGACGAGCCTCCGTGGTCCCTTCAGCCAGGCTGGGCTGCTGGGAGAGGGAGGAGGGTCCTGACCCCACTCCCCTGTGCAGAGCCAGATTGGGGGCTGGAGTGTCTTCAGGTCACAGCATCTGGGAGTGCAGAGAGGGGAAGGAGGGTCTCAGGCAATGCCTCCCACCACAGGCAGACCAGCTGGCACAGACTTTATTCATGGTATTTAACATCATAATAAAGTTAAAGAGTTTGTGGCATTTTAAATGATTTTCAGGTTAATTTATATTCCAACATGATAATGAGGAAGTGGCTTTTGTCCAAGAGGTGAGATATGCAAAAATAACCTTTCAGTTTCTCATAATTAACCTTTAATGATATTCTCTGGCTTTAGCAACATACTTCATGCTTCAAAAGTGTAACAGACAGAAGTCAGTGCTTCTTGCCTCTCAATGCCTGGCCACAGTGAAGTCACACCGATGTAGGAGTTTCCACCTCTCAGCACTTTCGGTCTGAGGCAGGGGCACATTAGGAAATAACCACAGGAGCCCTTGGCCTTGTGGTGGAGAGGACCTTTGTTCTGATCAGTCCGGAGCCACCGTTTCTGATTGTTCATTGTTTATCGTCACTCCTTAGAGCCCCTCCCACTGTGGCCGTAACCAGCTGACCTGCCAGTGAAGGGACCTTTCCTCCATCTTCACTCCCCTTGACCTTTTGCAGTTTTTGATCCCACAGATAAGACTGACCCATTGCCAGAATTCTCTCTAATTGATCTGTGGAGCACCTAACACATGCCAAGTGCTGTGGATGAGGCTCTTATCCACGCTCAGAGCTCAGGTCTGCGGGGGGCCGAAAGTGCCCAGACCACAGGGACAGAGCCGGCAGGGAAGGGCCGTGATGAAGGTGGGTGGGAGGTGGGAGGGGAGCATTGCTGAGGGAGTGATGAGCAGCCAGGGCGGCATCCTACCTTCAGAGTTTCACTTCCCTTCATCTTTTGTTCTTTGCCTTCAACTCGCATGCTTTCACCACCGTCTGTAGGCAGATACTTTCATGCTTGACCACGGACCCAGCCGAATTGAGGCATTAGTTAATTTTTAAAAAATCATTAAAGGTAGGTACTGACTTGCCAGTCTGTTGACGTGGGTGGGGCCGAGGATGTTTTGGTTTTCCCTGTGCAGGTCTGCTAGTTGTAGGTGAGGTCCGTAGTTTTTCGTAGGTGACCTTGGAGTGCTTATGATTTCTTCCAAGCGGAGGGGAAACTAGGCCAGTTGTGAAGCCATGCGGGCACAGAGCCCTTTTAGCCTTTTATGCCCCCCCATCAATACCCCCGTCAGCATGTTACGGCTGTACCAGTCCTCTCTGCCTTGGCAGCATCTTTAAGCAGCTTCACAGAAACAGCCGTCTTTCTTGCTGTCACATTTCACTGTTCTATGTATTATTTAGTTACATAATTTCAATGAAAAGTACAGCCAACACAAATAATTTTGGAAATACACACAACTGACTTTTTAAAGAATTGATTTTAGAGAGAGGAAGGGGTTGAGAGCGAGAGAGGGAGGAGGGAGGGAGGGAGGGAGGGAGAAACTTCGATGTGCTGTCCCGCTTACTTATGCATGCGTTGGTTGGTTCTTGTACATGCCCTGACGTGCCCTGACGTCAAACCCACACCCTTGGTGTACTGGGATGATGCTCTAACCAAGTGAGTGACCCGGCCAGGGCCCACCACTGACATTGGATACATATGTAAACTCAACCTACGGATCAGTAAATGCAGGGGGTCCTGGGGTGTAGTTACCATCTGTCGTGATAGTGCTGGGAGATGTGCAGCACGGGGGAGGGTGCTGGTCTGTAGCGTTCGCTGATTTCCGTGGTATAAACGCCACCGTGCGGATTTCAGGTTACCAGTGGTCCAGCACCAACCAGCTCAGACCCCTCCTGAATGAGTGACAGCTGGCTGTCCTGACGGGTGAGCCTGGACCCCAGCACCCGCTGCCCATCCACCCCTTCCCCTGCAGTCCTGGGCCGGCAGCAGCGCAGGCCTTGGGTTTCCCCCAGAGAGGGAGAGGGGTGGTTTACCTGACTCCTGCATGAAGGACAGACCAGTGAAGAGAGCTTTCGCTGAACCCAGAAATCCGCATCTCTGAGCCTCATTGTCAGCTCCTCCTCCTGTGATGCTACTTCCTGACACCGCCACCCCTCCTTTGCCATCCTTCAGGCCCTTCACTCTGTTTTCTGCTGTCGGGGATCCCTGCTGGGCCTGCCCTCCTCAGATGGCACTTTGAGGTTGTCTGGCTTCTTACTCTTCCTACAGAATTTCTCTGTTCTGTGTCCCAGCCCCTTAGGGTCCTACCAGGCGGTTGCCTGACTAATTTAATCTCATTTTCAGCCAAGGTGTTAGCTTAAAGAGCCTTCCTGTACTTCTGTGCCCTGCCCGGGTGACAGGCTGACGCGTTACGTGTTTCAGGTCCCGGGGCACTGCTCAAATCCTCCCGTGCCCGTGATTGTCTCTGTTCACAGAGGCGACTGTCTCCGGGGGTTGGGAGCCCACTTTGGAATCCCTGCACCACCCCTCCTGTCCCCCTGGGGGTACTGGCTGAAGCAGGGTCTCCTCATTTGGGAGTAGCAGGGGTCAGAATTAGACTTCGGATTCTTGGCATCCCCCTTTGTCTGGGCTTTGATGCTTTTGATTCTAATCAAAAGGTGGTTTTGGAGTCAGAAATGTTTATGACTGTGTTTTCACACATTGTTTGAAAATTTTCATTGTGAAAAGAATGCATGCCCTGGTGTGTTAGATAAAAGGCCCTTCGCTCGCTTTGCAAACGTGCACTGAACATCAGAAGTGGGAGTGCGGCTAGGCGGCCCCGGAACCGTCTGCGTGTTGGGCTGGGGCCGGGACATGAGACCTCGACTGAGGAGCTCACAAATGGCGAGCTTGCTCTTCAGACGCACTGAATCCAGACCCGTTTGTATGAAAAGCTGTGTTTGTTGGAAGATGAGCTGACTTCAGAAGCTGATTTTTATGCTGAAGAGCAGAGTGTGGCATGTGTAATGTACAGAGTTTATCTTTGTGTGGAATGAGAAATAATTTGCTAAGCCAGTAACTTCTGTATTTCCCAGATTCCTGTGCAGTTTGCGCACAGCCTGGGGTCTGGAGCACAGGAAATCGCCTTACTTCACAGAGCTCTTAAAGGACCCCTGATGTCAGTTCAATTTTCAGAAATTAAAGGATTAAATGCTTTCTGTTTTCTCTGAAGACCAGCTAGCACTTGATCTGTTTCATTAAAATGACTCCTTTGGTGCAGTGTCCCCGCAAAACCAATCAAGAGCCATCTCGGCACTGCCCAGGCCCTGCCTTTAGGTCCAGCTGTCATCTAGGCTGGGACCCAGACGAAAGCCAGTAAGGTGTTGGAGCAGCCTCTCAGAAGCAGGCACGCATGAGCCCAAAGCATCCAACACGAGGAACACAAACCCCCGGGGCCCACGAGCTCCCCGCGCCCTAACCCCTTTCCAGACCAGGGTGGTCCTTGCAGAGCCGTCAGTGAACAGAGGCGGCCGTGTTGCCTTTGTGCCCTTCCTGCTGAGTCTGAGTCCTAGAGGGTGATGGTGGCTGACCCCGATCCCACAACGTAGGGGGAAATGCTTATTATTGGCAAGGAATGCTACTGTCCTTCAGTTGCCCTGAGATCTGTCTTCTAGGGGTCTTCCGGGCTAATTGGTGGGTGGAGCGGGCCACCGTGTCTGTAGCAGGAAGAAGGGGGCTAGGGAGAGGCCCCGGGTGCTGGGGCAGGCAGTTCTGGAGTGCTGCCTTTGGGGAGTGATGCCATTCGGTGCACCCAGCGCTGACGAGAGACGGCGCTCCTGCTGAGCGCTTGCAGTATTTCTTTCCTGCCGTTCCATGAGAGTTAAGCCACCCGGAATGGTGTGTGCGGCTTTTCCCCAGTTCCTTCCAGGCTGGTGCATAGCTAGCACCGTTCGGGTGCACAGGGCAGGGGTTGATCTCTGAGTTCTGCAGAAGCCTGCAGGCAGTAGGGCTTGCTCCCTCGGGGAGCCCTAGTGGCTGAGAGCTGACTTAAAGAAGCTAAACCCTTTCATGCTTGGTCTCATTGAATCCTTACAGCCAGTAACCCTTGAGATAGGGATGGTTACTATTGCCATTTTACAGGTGGAGAAACTGAGGCTTAAAGATGCTGAGTAACTTGCTTGAGATCACAGCTGGTGAATAGGAGGGCAGGAACCCAGATGATTGATTGGTCTGACTCTGTGCTACCTGTTGCTGTGTAAGAAATTTAAGCTGCAGACTTAGTGGCTTAAAAGAATACATCTATCAGTTTCTGTGGTGCAAGAATCCAGGCTCACCTCCGCTGCATCCTCAGCTTCAAGGTTTCTCACGAGGCTGCAGCCCTGGAGCCGGCTGGGGCTGCAGTCCCGTATGAAGGCTCAGCTGGGGTGCGGTCGGCTTCCAAGCTCATGTGATTGTTTCAGCATTCAAGGCCTTTAGTTCCTTGACACAGGGGCCCCTTGAATGTGGCTGCTTGTTTCCTCAAAGCATGTACATCAAGAAGGCAACAGAGAGTCTTCTAGCAAGGCAGAGGTTGCAATGGCATGCGAATCAATCACAGAATGAGGCCCCGTTGCTCTTGCTGTCCTGTCTTGGTTAGAGGCAATGCACCCCTTTCCCACACACTCCAGGGGAGGGGATTCCATTAGGTGTGACCACTGGGCGGCAGGGTAACCGTGGCATCTTTCAGTCTGTCCACCACAACCCAGGCCCTGCCAGCCCCTCTGTGGGGTGGAGAGGACCCAGCACGGTGATAGTTTGGAGACACGCCACGTTGGCTGAGAAGTTTAATTAGACTGTCTGGTTTTAGGTGATACAGATTTCATTGTTTTCTGCAGCTCTGATGTTATCAGGGACAGAATTAAAATCTCTGAGCTACACTTTTGATTAATGTATGAGATGCAATATTACACATTTCATAAAATTATCTTTCAAAGAAAGTGAATCTGCTTCCAGGCGAGATGTCAAGGGCATAGGTTGCTTTGCAGAAGCTCTCTCACTTTTGGCAGCTAAGGGAAGCCTGCGATCCTGCCAGTGGTGTTGAGCATCCAGATGGCCTCCCAAGGGCCTGGTGCCACTATTTGAGGGGGAAAAATCTCCAGGAGAAGTCAAGTCAAGCACGGCGGTGGGAGAATTGAGTGCAGCGGGAAGCCAAGATCTCTGTGCATTTCTGTGGCTCTAAGTCACCCTGGCTGTGTACCTGGGCTGGCCCAGGACGAGGTGTAGTGGAGAAGAGCGTGACCGAGCTATGCGTGTAAGGGACCCCATGGGGACCCACCAGGACATCCTGATGGATACTATAGAGGGGCCAAAAAATTAGCCACGATTTTCAATGTGCAGTAGGTGAATCAGGTGGATTAAATGAAGCTCTAATTTGGTAATTAGTTGTCCCTGCTAGTGGAATATTCTGGGGACTAGAGAGCAGCCATCTACACCCGTAGAAATGGTCAGTGTTGAAAGAATTAGGAAACCCTAGGGTCCTGGGTGTCATGCATGAGTGAGTGTACACAAGGGCTGTGATGAGTGACCACTGACTCACTTCCCCCTGGTGATTCCTGGACACTGGGGGGTGTATCCCTCCCACCGGGCACGTTTCTGAGTTTCTGAACATTCAGTGTTGTTATCGGAACGTTAGGTCCCCTCCGGCCTGAAGTGCCACTAGGGAGAAGGCACAGCTCCGCTCTTCCACTGGCTCTCTGGAGCCAGGGTCACCTGGCCGGGACAGGAGGCCGGGGGTACGTTCCCGGTTCTTGGCTGTTGTTCAGACTTGGGAAGCAACCCATGGTGGAGGGAAGAGGGCCGTGCGGTGGGTGCCCGCTCACTGTTGGGGCGTCCCTCTGTGCCCCTGAGTCTCTGCGGGGTTTGATGGGGTGAGAGGCCCCGTTTAGGGAAGGCACTGCTTTTTCCTTCCGTTCCTTCATTGCTGTTGCCTGTGTCCTCTGGCTTGTCCATCACTCCCGTGACTCCTCAGGATTGCTTCAGTGGGGGGCACCTGTGGGAACGCCTGCCAGCGGAGCAGGGGGCTCTTGGAAACGCAGTGGAGGCTCTCTGGGCTCCGGAGCAGCCGAGGAGGAGCGGGCGCTGCTTGTGCATCTGCCCCGTCCCCTTCCCCTGCAGGAGCTGAGGTCCTTGGATTTTCCTCCCTTCTGACAGTACTTGAACTCTGGCCACCCTCCCCATCACCCTGCCTCCCGCACTTGGGATGTGCGGGATTAGTGTAGACAGCGGTATCACCCATTCCCACATGGCTCCTGTCCCCAAGGAGCTCAGCATCCACTGATGGAGGATAGACAGAGAGCTTGGGAGGCAGGTTATAAAAGGCGTGGGCAGGGGGCGGGGGGGCAATCACTGGGGACCTGGCGCATGTGCTACCCAGAGGATTCTGAATTGTTTCCTGCAGAATCGGGGCAAATTCATTGATGGGCGGGGGATGGGCCCCTGCAGCCAAGGGATGGCACATGTCAAGGCACAGGGGGAACAGAAGCTCGTTCATTCTTCCTCTCCACCCAGCACTCCTCTTGGAGACCCCGTGCCCCTCCCCATGGGGATGCAGGAAATTCTCACCCACTTTCGATCCAAGCAAGCTTACAGGAAAACGTCTGAAGTGAGTGGGTTGCCCTCCTCAGAGGCTGTCGGGTTTGAGAACAGCTTGGAGCCTGATGTTGAAGGTGAGACTGCCCGGGTTGCCCCGTTCTTGGGCCCTCCCCCTTCCCTGTGGGTTGGGCTGGAGCTTGGCACCATCCCTGAGTCCTCTGGCTCTCGTCCTCTACCATGCTGCCCCTGCCCCGGTCCCAGCTGGACCCTGCAGCGGGCCTGCCACAGCCACTGTCCCCGCTGAAACAAGGCGATTTTGACCCTGTCTCTTTAGCTTTTCCCAGGATGGAGCTCCAGAGGCGATGGCCCTAGCAAGCCCTGGAGGCGGGCCCCAGCCCACTCCCCCCCCCACCCCTGTGTGATCTTAGATGCTGCATTAGTTTCCTGGGGCAGCTGTGGCAAAGCACCACCAGCCCAGTGGCTTAAATAGCAGAAACTCTTTGTCTCGGTTCTGGGGAGGGGAAGTCTGGCTCCTTCTGGGAGCTGTGAGGGAAAACCCAGTTCCTGCCTCTCACCTGGTTTCTGGGGCCCTTGGGTGCTCCTTGGCTCTCAGATGGCCTTCTTCTGGTGTCTTCACATCGTCTCCCCTCTGACTGGGTCTGTCTCTGTGTCCACGTTTCCTCTCTTTGTAAAGAGACCAGGCATCTTGGATCAGACCCACCTTAGTGACTTAATTTTAACTTGATTTTCTGCAAAGATCCGATTTCCAAATAAGGTCACATTCACAAGTGCAGGGGTTAGGATGTCAACCTCTTTTGGGGGACACAGTAGCCCCTTCAGAGCTGAACCCTTTGGTGGTGCAGTAGGAACCTCCACCTGTCTGCGGGTGAGGCCTATGAGGCTGCGTGCAAGGCCAGCCAGGGCAGGGGCTGTGGCCTTCGCTGGGAAGGTGTCTCATGGGTCAGCCTGAGAGTGTGAACTGGTCATGAGCCCTGAGCACGTGCTCACCCCAGTCACTCCCGCTTCTTCTCTGTAGGGGTGTGTTGGTCAGAGATGGGAGCAGGTCTGGGGGGAGCAGGCCTGCCACTTCGTATCTGTTGCCTTGTCTCTGGTTGGCCAGCTGGATACCTTGTCATTCTTTGCATTTCGATGCCAGCAGGGGACTCCACTGAGCAGGGGAGCCCGGAGTGCTGTGTCCAGAGGCCACACTGGGCAACAAATGCTTTGGCCCAGGGTCCTGACCTCCTTCCTGTGCTGCTTTCTTCCTCCTGGGATGAGCCCCGCCCTCCCAGCCACCTGTTCTCAGCTGCGTTCCTCTCTCCAGCCCCAGGGACAGGATGAAGCAGACTCGTGCTCCCTCTTGCTGTTGAAGCAAGTTCCTGACCTGGAACACCCTTCATCCTTCTGTGTCTGGACCGTTGCCCTGCTCTTCGATGCCCTTTTCCACGCCCACCACCCCATGCAGTTGCTTTTCCTTGTGAGGAGATTCAGTGTGGCTTGTAGATGACACCTGAGCAACCACAACGCGTTCAGTAGACATTTAGTCCCTGCCTGCCCCTCACTGGGCTGTGAGCTCATTGAAGTCAGGATGATGGGATATTTATACTTGGTATTGCAAATGGGGGACAGCCAATAGATTTGTTGACTGATTTTTTAGGCTTTGCCTTATTGGTAAATGTTAAGCAGATTGCCTGAAGCTCACCGTGGGTCTCCTTGAGTCTCTGTGGTGAAGCCTGGTGCAGACGGTACAGTAGGACTTAGTGGGTATGTATGGAATCAGTGAAGTTGCTATCCAAGAAGATTTAACATCTGACTTCCAGGTTTTGTGCGATTTAGTGGTGAACTCTAGAGAACAAAGACTATCCTGCCCCAGGCTCCAAAGAAATGGCTCTTTATTGCTGTAAACCTAGAGAAGTGGGGTCAGGAAGGGAAAGCGGAAGAGGTTGCGCGGGGGAGCTTTCCTAGTGCCCTGATGCTGCTCGGAGTGCTGTCGCACCCTGCTCTCTCTGCAAGCCTGCGGGGAGTGCGGAGTCTCGTTCCCGTCAGATCGAGTACTCGATTTCAGAGTGTGACCTCCCTGGCTGTCATCCCTCTCTACCCCAGGCATCACCTGCCCCCTGAGTAGGGTCCCCAGGAGACAGTTTCTCTGTTTCCACGCCATGTTAAGATGGAGCACGCATTCACCTGTTGAGAAGGCTGAGGTAGGTGTGGGAGTCAGCCTCTGCCTGCTTGCAGGGAGAGGGCTGTCCCTTCCCTCGCCACGCCCCTCCAAGTCAACCGCAGGGACGTGAGGAGATCTGCTGGGTCTCAGGGTGCTGTCTGTCCGTCCATCCTTCCATCCATCCATCCATCCATCTGAGGCTGATTGAGTCCCTCCTGTGTCCCAGGTGTCATCCTGAGCAATGAGGATCCAGGAATGGTTAGGACCAGTGCCTGTGGTAGTGGGAAGGAGAGGAGGGCAAAGGGCATTGCGGGGAGCGGACTGACTGACAGGTCTAGAGGCAAGAGAATGAGCCTGGAGTGACAGTGGGGCATGGGGTTCAGTAGGACCAGAGCATAGGGTTATTGCGGGGCTGGAGGTTGGGCCTCATATGTGGCCCAAGACGCATTCCGGCTTGGACCCAGTGCCGGGTCACGTGGCAGAGGCTCCGGGTGGTCTTCCTTTCACCTTCCTCCTGAGGCCCAGCAACGTGCAGGCCCTGGACGAAGGCATTCTGTCCTCAGGGGCCGCCTCTGACTGAGGGCCCTGGCGGAGGTTTCCCCACCTGCCCCCTCCCTCCCCCGCCCTGATGTGATTGACCACTGCCCTCTGCTTAGGCAGCTCACGACATGGAGTGGTGTTTAATTCTGAACTCTGCAAACTTGGAAGATTAAATAATGGATTTTGGGATCTGCCGAGCTTTGTCCTGGACAGAATGATAAGATGTCAATTGGGAAGATTTAAATATTGGTGAGTTTTAACTTTTGTATTGATTGGGCAGTGACATATTTTGAATAATGATTCACATTAAAAATACAAGGATTCATATTGATCATGCAGTATCTGGCTGTATTAAAATAATTGAGTAATCCTTAGAACTTGGTATGCTTTTAAAAATTTGTTTCTCCTAATAGCTGTAGATCGAACCAGGGCGTATGTTGCAAAGATATTTGAAGTTCCTACATCTGCTCATCTGCACTCTTCTGTTCCCCCGTGGGGCTGCCGCTCCTCCGGGGGCACTGGGTCAAGCAGGGTCCTGGGGACAGGTGGCTTTCCGTGTGCGGCAGCCAGCAGATGTGGGGAACCCCACAGATGTGGGGAACCCCAAGGGAATTCTCTGACTGCTCAGCTTCTCCTGGGGGCCTCTGGCTGTGGTGCGAAGGGAAGACCAGAGGGAATTTGGGGTTGCTTTGCTTTTTGTTTTCGTCGAGCTTGAACCTGCCCCCTTGGGATCAGAGACCCGTCTTCAGCGTTGAGGGCTTTGTGCCCACCCCTTGACCTTAGCTGTGCTGGTCTCGTCGAGATCAGACTGTGGTGTCTTAACCGCCCAGGCTGCCTTTTTGTCTGATTTTCTTTGCTCCTGTCTGCAGACCTCCTCCCCGGGCTCTCACAAGGCTCAAGAACCAGGCATTTAACAGAACTACACTAGTCCCCCCTTTTCCGCAGGGGACGTATTCCAAGACCCCCGATAGGTGCCTGAAACCATGGATAGGAGCAGGCCCTGTAGATACTGTGTTTTTTCCTGTACATGCATGCCTGGGATAAAGTTTAATTTATAAATTAGGCAAGAAAGAGGTGAACAGCAATGACTAACAATAAAATGAAACAATTATGACAGTGTACTGTAATCGAAGTCATGTGGACGTGGTCGCTGTCTTCCACCCTCTGGGCACCATGGGAGCCCGCCTCGCTCTCACCCCAGCCCACTGTCGTCTCATCTTTCCCCGAACGCCCCCTGCCCCTTCGAAGCTCATGCCATCAAGGTCCTTTGCCCAATATCCTTTCTCCTTGCGATTAATGCAGATTCCCGGACTCCGTCTCTCACCCCGTGAATATTTCAGCACCCAATCGCTATTTCTTTCCACCACCACAGCGCTCATAGTTCTTGCTGGTTTTAGTGTCCACGTAGAGACCCTTTTAAAACCCAGGAGTATGTTGCAGTAAGTAACACTCTTTGAAGGTACAAGCAAACCTCAGAATCTCAGTTGCTTCATTCAGTCAAAGGTATTTCTTTGCTACACCCAACATGCTTTCCTGGCTGTCACCGGGCAAATCCATCTTAGTGCCTCTGAAGGCTTGTGTCCAAGCAGCCCAGTGAGACAGGAGAAGATTACGGAGCGCTGCTGACCGGTTCCATTTCAAACGTCCAAGGCCCCCCGGCCCTAGGGCTGCCCAGAGACCCTGCGCACCACGCCCTTTAGACCTGTGCCAGACCGTGACAGCTCTCTCAGCTGTACCTCTTCCTGCTCCTCCGTCTCAGCTCTGGACTCTGCTTCCCGTTTCTGCGAGAGGACGGAGTAAATCAGGAGGGAATTTCTGCACGTGCCTGCCAGCCCCTGTGCCTACTCGCCTGTGCCTGCGTCCGCACAGGCAGCCTTCCCTCCTGCTCCTGGAGCCACCTGTGCCAGCTCCTCTCCACCGCAGTGCTTTTCCCTGCGGGCGGGCCAGACCCCATCGCCTGTCCCCTCCCTGCACAGGGCTGTCCTTCCTGCAGCGGTCCCCCCCCCCCCCCCCCCCCCCCCCCCCCCCCCCCCCCCCCCCCCCCCCCCCCGCTCCCTTTCCCCTCTCTGTTGGATCATCCCTGCTGCCATAAACCAGTCTGTAGTGTCTCCTCTCTTCTAACAAAAGTGCCCCCTGCAGCTAGCCCGTCTCTCGGCTTCCCTCTGCAGCAGATAACTTGGGTGTTGTCTCTTCGTTCTTCCCGGTCCAGCTCCTCCAGTTTCCCCTTAAACGCAATCAGGGGTGTTTGTCTGTTTCGCTCTGTAGGAAAAGCTCCTGCTCAGGCCGCAAAGTCCAACAGTCGTGTCTCCGTCCTCACCTCAGTGTATCCACCTAGCATTTGACGTAACCGGTCGCCTCTTCCTCGTGAACCCCTCTCCTGGGCTGCTCCTGCTGCTCCTTCCCGTCCCCCTGGAGTGTCTCCTTATCCCCAGCCTCTCACCACTGCAGAGCACCTGGACTCGGCAGCTGTCACAGTGTCCATTTCTCTGCCCAGACACTCCCTGGACACCTCTTCCAGGCCAGGCCCTCGGGTTCACACGCCAACTACGTGCTGATGACTCCAGCCCCGACCTTCCCATGACCTTCAGACTCCTCTGTCTGCTTGGATGTCAAGTAGGAACCTCACACTTAACATGTTTAAAACAGGAGTCGGTTCGCTCCCTCCTAAAATGCTCACACCAGCAGCTTTCCCATCTCAGGATGCGTTGACTCCAACTTGCCCTAATGCCTACAAGTCACCCTGGACTCCTTTTTCTGTGTCTTCCCTCATCCACTCCATCAGCAGATCCTGTTGTCTCTCCCTGCCAAATGGAGCCAGGAGCCACCGGTGCCTCCCAGACCCTCGCTGCTGCGTCCCGAGTCCCCATCTTTCTCCTGCGAGGTCGTTAGAGCACTCTTCCAGGACTTCCTTTAACCTCTCATTCAGCCAAGTCAACCCGTTACTCACAAGTCCCCAGTGGCTCCTGTCTGATTCAAGGGCTGAGAAGTCCGCCTGGGTCTGCCACTTGCCACCCTTGTGACCGCACCTCCCTCAGCCATGTCTTCCTCAGCCACTTACTTAAATTCGCCAGCGTCCTCCTGACTTGAGCTTTTGCACGTTCTGCCGCAGAGCCTCCGCGTGGAGTGCTGCGTACCCACCCAGGCGTCCTCACGGTTCCGTCCCTTACTCCTTCACATGTCTCCTCGAGTGCCACCTTCTCCAGGAGGCTCTCCTTGACCACCCTCTAGAAGACGGCACCTGTCCCTCCTCTCTTTCTCCTCCCTCACCTGTCACCTGGCTCTGTGTTTGTTACTTTCTGTGTCCCTTGGGTGGAACACAAGGAGCAGCCTTCCGACTCCTTCACCCTCTGCTCTGCTGCCGGTGCCTGCTGGAGCGTGCGGTTTGTTGTAGGGACTCCGCAGACTTTTAGAACGGATCAGTTTTAACCTTTGTCCTTGATTAATAAACATAAAACTCCCCTGCCCTTCTTTAATATTAATCTAAATTTCAGAAATTAAATGTAATGACTGTGAAAAGAAATACATTACTTAAAATTTGAATGCATTTTTATCATTAATAACTATTATAAAAAATTTATGCTAATTTTTAACGGCTCAAACTGCACAGAAATGCTCGATAAAAAGTGAAAGATGGCCCTTTGCATTCTCTCCCACCCTCTGTCTTCCTGTCACGCCTTACACAGCTGTTTCTCCCTGTTGACAGTTTGCGTGCAGCGTTTCCGTGTCCGGGTAACATGCACACACGCTCAGCATCGCTTCTTGTTCTGTCCCACGTAGATCACTTTTCTCACTTCAAAGTCTGTACCAGAGATACTTTTCTGTGCTGGTACCTCTCAGTCTTCTGTGACTGACCCCTGGAGGTTGTATGCCCCTCCCCCTCCCCAGGGGTGAGCCCCACTTCTGCGTCAAAGCCCCTCCCTGGAAAGGCGGGATTCTCTGAGAGTGACAGTTCCTTTCTGGCGCTGTCCCTGTTACGCTCTGCTGCCTCCTCTCTGCCTGTAGCGTTGCTCTGTTCTTTTCCGATCTGTTAGCTTACACATTCCTCTGGGACCCGGCATTGCGAATGTTTTGTCGTTCTGTGTCTTCCGTAGCTGTGGACCCGGTAGGTGCTGGACGGGTGGATGGATGAGTGGGAAGTGAAAAGATCAGCTCCTCTCATTTTCTCCCCTAAGCGACACCTCAGTGTGCTTTATAACTCAAATTGTGCAGGTTTGCTGGTTGGGGCATGGACTTTCTTACTTTAGTCCCTCAGGTGAAGTTGTTGGCATTTCAGAACAATGTAACAACAATAAAAACTACAGTTAACCACTTACTAAGTGTTTACTCTAATTGGACATTGCTCCGAAATGCTTTACATACATTTTCTCCCTTAATTTCCCAACAGTGTATATAAATTGGACACTATGATTATTTTCATTTTGTAAAGTGGACACAGAGAGGTGAAGTAACTTGCTCAAGAATACACAGCTGGCAGTGACAGAGCCAAGATTCAAACCCGGAGCCTTAGCTTCTCAAGCCTGACCTCGCCTCGCCCTTCCTGATAGAGAGCCAGGTGTGCTTGGCGTTGTTCCTTCCTGTTGGAACTGGTTGCATTTTTAATTGTAGAAAGTACCCAACTTGCGATTAATAGATTAATATGGCAACTCCCCCCCCCCAAGAAAAAGAATTCTTTAATTTACACATAAATTGAGTAGTGAAAACACTCTCTCCAGCTCCAAAGTTACTAATTCTCTTTCTGGCTCTGTCTTCCCCTACCCTCCAAAAAAGGAAGAAAAAAACCCCAGATGTCCCTTATGTGGCTTCAAAAGGGTCAACCCAGCTCCCTGACTACTTGATTTCTGACTGCTGTTTTTTTGCTGTATCAAAAAGATGTTCTGAGTTACACCCAGGAGGATAAACATTTAGGCCCCAAGTGGTTTGCTGTGTAAGCAGTAAACCCTTTGGACAGAGTCATCAACTGTTTGTCAAACTCTGGGTTCTACAAAGCTGAGTTTAAAAGAAAGAAACAAACAAACAAAAAAGCTATCTGCGGGGATTTTGCTAAAGTTCCACTTGGTTAGCAGGCTTGCAATGCGCACTGTAACAAAGCTTTAATATAATTAAATTTTAAATTCCATGTAGAATCTAGCGGGTAGGCAGATGTACCGGTATGTTAAACTTTATGTCGCTTGAAAATGGTTTTCAACTACATCAGAGGGAGCCCATCCAGCTGTAAAATTATCAGCTTTACGATGCCGTATCACAGCTCTGATCTTTTTCTTTTAATTAAAAATGTACCTTAAAGTTGAACCATCCCCACTCTGCTACCTCTTCACCTCTTTCTTAAAATTTACTGACGGCAGATGAAGTCGCATGACTGTTCTATGAATCTGTGGGGATGTTTACGGAGGAAAGCGCTTTTCAATTAAATATTAATTTTTGTGGCCCCTCTCCAGGCCAAAGGGCAGCCCTCACATATCTGGTGTTGTACCAGCCACGACGCCTTCAGTGGGTCAAAACTCCCACCCTCTTGCAGCCAGCGCCAGAGACAGTGAGAGTAGTGGGTCTTTGCAGAGGCAGGGGCCGATGCTTGCTCTGCTCTTCCCGACCGGCCAAGGTGTGCACAGCCTTCGGGAGGTGTCTGCCCCCAGGGTAACATGTCAGGATCTCTGGGGGGACCCATCTCACATTCGCCCTAAAAGGTTTTCTTGCTGACTTTCTCATGACTGATCCCCGCCTTCCCCCACCCCAGGAATATTATCCCTTTAATTTGGTGTTCCTTTCTCTGTTAAAATACAGACCACTGCCAGACAGGTGGTTAGTCATCAGTCATTAACCCCCAGATTCTTCAAGACCATACAGACAGTGGGATCGGTGGCCAGGAAATGGCCTTTGCAGAGAGAAAAGGACACAGAGGGCAGAGTGGGTGGTGGAACCCTCCCCACACTTGGCTTAGCTAATTAACAGCTGGAAAACACTCAGTGTTACTTTTTAAGTGAGATCAGTCTTATAAGGTACCTGATGGAACCTGGCACCCAGCAAGCACTGGGTAAATATTGGCTATTATTAAGGTTATGAATATTTTATTGTTCTAATTATAATCAGATCCTGGTGGGTCCTCTTTAGGATCCTTCTGGAACCTGCCGACAAGCAGAAGGCAAGGTGACAAGCAGTTCCTTATAGAGCCAGGCAAACCTGGTGGCATTCAGACAAGGATGGGACCCGAGGGATCGTCTCGTTTAATGCCCCCATATTTTCAGAACAGAAAACAGGGGCCCCTAGCGGAGAAGGGACTTGCCTAGCACACAGAGTGAGCCAAGGTGGAGTTGGCTCCTTCACCTTATCCCAGCTTCCTGTGCACCGGGAGGGCGAAGGCTAAGCTGCTAGGATTTGGTTGTTCCTTGCAGCCTCAGGTACTCTGGTGGGACCACTGCCCAAGTACCTGCTGCAGTCGAGAGAGCCCTGCCAGCAGCTACCCTTCCCAGGCTGGAGGCAGAATGGCTGGCCGAAGAGGGTCTCCTCGGATGTTAGAGAACCTTAGGTGTGCAGCAGCCTCTCCGCCTTCTCCGGGCCCTGCTGGGCACCCAGTAGCACCCACCCCGCGCTCCGGGACATGCTGCGCCTGCCCTACACTGGGTGGTGTCGTGGTGGGCTCTGCGAAAGCACTGCTCCAGGACCTGTAGCCCCTCGGTGCCCGGCGTCTGCGGGAGGTTTGTGCTGTGGGGTTGGGTGTGGGAGGGCATTTGGTCAAAGGATTCTGCTCAGAGCTTGGCCTGGGACGCTCTAGTTTCCCCTGCCCTCCCTTTTGGTTGGTTGGTCTGGGGAACAAACCACACATGTAGGAATCAGGGGCGGGTGATGCTTGTTTACAGCCAGGCCGCTCACACTGGAGATGCTTCTGGGAGCAGGCAGGCTTCATGGGGGGCTGGCTCAGAAGGGGGGACATGGCTCCCTGGTGGGAGGAGGAGTGTCAGCAGCAAGGTGAGGTGAGCCCCAAGACCCAGACAAGCTTGGGGCTGGGGGAACGTTGGTAAGAGCAAGGCCTTAGACTTCGGAGCTGAAGGTCCGACACAGTGCACAGGTGTCAGTCTCCCTGCTAATCAGTTGTTATATATTTTGAGTATCAGTAGCATCCTCAAGTGGTTGTCTCCAGGAGACACAAAGTCCTTCCTGAGACACCTTCGAATGTTCCAGGTGCTGGCAGGGTCAGGCTCTGACGGGACTCCCTTACTGACTTGTGGACCGGACAGCCACCTTCCTGCTGTGTCCTTAGTGACTTTACCTCTCTCCTTGCAAGGCCATAGGCCTATGGGATGAGGACCTCATCCTTGTGACCTTATTTAACCTTAATTACCTCCTAAAATACAGTCAAATTGTGGGTTGGGGCTGGAAGATAGGAATTTTGCAGGGCATACACTTTAGTCCCCAGCACCATGCCACCGGCCCCAATACACACTCCACTGGCAGGATCTTAAAATTTGCCCAGTGGGCATATGCTTGTGATTTCCATATTGTGAGAACGCAGCCCTTGTTTCAAGAGCTTGTTGTAAGACTTATCTCTGCAAATGTCAGAATTTGCAGGTGTGACTCGATACCACTCAAGACAATGACTCAAACTGCAGTGACCCCCAGCTCAGTCTGGTGACCCCCATGAGCCTCCCAAACTGGCACTGGCCGAGCTCGGCCGGCTCGTGTGTCTTCTTTGAGTAGCACTTTATCAAACGAGAGCAGCTGAGGCTTTTCCCTGTAATTCGAGCAACTGTAAGTTACCATTGTCTCTCACCAAACCGTGAGGTGACCTTGCTCATGTGCCCCATTTCACAAGTGCGGAAACGGAGAAGGGGCGGTCCAGCACCAGCTCCAGGTGCGCGGCTGGACTAGAGCCTGGGCGGGTTCTTTCTCCCAGAGTTGTGTCCCATTTGCCCCATGACTGCACAGGGAGGGGGTAGTAGTGGGAGGAAAGAGGTTCGGTGACTGACCAAGATCCTTCTGCAAGAGAGTCCTTTGTCCAGGGCCCCTCTCCCTGCAGTCCCCCGAAATCGGTGTTAACCTGACAGTGCGGAGATGCGTCCTCTCCCCTGGGGCCATCTGGACCTGGGGCGGGGATGATGCCTCCTGCTGCTCCCTGCTGCTTCCTGCTGCTTACGTGGGGCTCAGGTCCCTCTTCCTCATCCCTTAAATGAGGGTTTCAGTGAGTTGTCAGCTCATTCATCTTCCATATTTATGGAAACCACTAAAGACTTCAAAAAAGGGTTTAATTCAGTGTGAGGTTCTATCTTTGAAGAAATTTGTTTAATAGTGCAGGGAAAATTGGGCTTTTAATATAGGAGGGGCATAGCTGCTCTGTAACGTAAAGAAAAATGGAAATAGAGGTTGGGAAGGACCAGTGAAGCCACTGGGCTGGGAAGGAGGGTGGCTCAGGAACACAGGGGGGGCTGAGCCCAGCAGAGACCTCCTGGGCCCACAGTGGCCCCTGGGAAGGCAGGGGCGCAGGGAACCAGCAGCCCAGTGTCTGGTGGCCCTGGCTTGGTGGCAGGAACCTGGATGAGGAGCTGGAGCAGTACAAGTCCACCGCTTTGGGAACCCGTGGGGGCCAGGCAGTCACCTGGGCATGCGCACAGCCAGCAGTTGAACAAGGGCATCCTGAAGGGTCTGTGAAGCCTCGGACTGAGAATGGTGACAGGTTGCCTTCAAGGGAAATAGAGCAGGGTTTTTGTAGTGAAGAGGAGAGAGTTTTAGGAAAGCATGTCCCGGATTCAAATCCCCATCTGCTGTTTACGAGCTGTGTGACCTTGGGCCAGTTTCCGAATCTGTCTGAGTTTCAGCCTCCTAGTTGGCACAGCGGAGGTGCGACCTGCACTCTCAGCCGTGGTGGACATGAATCACTGTTTCCGTTTATTGAGCACTTACTACGTGTATGGCACTATGCCCAGTGCTTCAACTGAATCATCTTCCTTTAGTGAGAAGCAGTTTCTAAAGACCCAGGGTTTCTAAAGATCCTCAAGGTCTTTAGAAACCCTGGTACCTCACCCTGGGAGATGCTCAGTAATAATGACAGTTCCTTCTTCCTGCCCTGAGAACTGGGCAGCCAGTTCTTCCAGAAGCAGCCACGGGCCTATGATCCTGCCAAGGTGCCCCAAGAAAAAGGCGCATGGCAGGCCCCTCTGCCCTGAGCTGCTCCCAAGCATGTGCCACCCTTGGCCACGTAGGTGACCTGGCCTGGAGTCTCAGGCATTACTTTTCACAAAGAGTGCAGGGGGAAAGCAGGTAGGAAAGAGGTGAAGAGAGAGGAACATGCCAGAGGGCATCTTTCCATAAGAAAGGCAGGTCTTCCTCCCGTCGGGAGTCTTGTCTAGGACTGGCCATTTCATTGGTTTACTGGGACAGAAATCCGTGGTGTTCGGTGCTGTGTGGACACCTCCAAGCAGGACGCCCGCTGTTGCGGTCTGCCTCTCCCTCCATGCGGGAAACCCACTGCACCCTGAAGCCTCCTCTGGGGGCTTCGAGCAGGGCCCCAGACACCTACCTCTGGGGTCTGGGGCTGGGCTCTCACTGTGACAGCTGGGAAAGGGACGGCTTGGGGTGTCAGCTGGGGGAGGGACTGAAGGGCATGGCACAGGGGGTCTCTGTCACACGCCGCACACATGTGCACGCACACACTTCCTCTCCCACTTTTGCTGACTTCTAATTGAGGACCTAGAGGACTTTCACTGCAAATCTTAGTCCTGTTTCTTTTCCTGCCTTTTTTAAAAAAGAATGAAGACTTTACTTTTTAGAGCAGTTTTAGGTTCATAGCAAAAGTGAAGGAAAGGTACAGAGATTTCCCATATACCCACAGTCCTCACACACGCTCAGCCCCTCCACTCTCAACATCCCCGTCCAGATGGTGCACGTGTTGCAGCTGGTGAACCTGCACGTTGGTGGTCACTCTGGTGTTGGACGTTCTGTTCTGTGGGCTTGGACAAGCGTCTGCTGACAGGTGGCCATCAGTGTGGTCTCCTACAGGGGATTCGCCCAGCCCTAAACAGCCTCCGCGCGCTGCCCGCTGACCCCCGCCCCACCCCAGCAACCACTGGGCTGTCTTTCTACCGCCTCCACATGTCTGCCTTTTCCAGAAGGTCATGTACTGGGAACCACATTATGTAGCCTGTGTAGACTGGCTTCTTCCACTCAGCAACGTGCATTTAAGGTCCTCCGTCTCTTTTCAAGGCTTCACAGTGTATTTCTTTTTAATGCTGAATAATGTATTCCATTGTCTGGATGGACCATGGTTTATTCATCCGCTCACCTGCTGAAGGACATATTGGTTGCTTCCAGGCTTTGGTGATTATGAATAAAGCTGCTATAAACATCCCTGTGCAGGATTTTTTGTGGACATAAGTTTCCAGCTCCTTTGGGTAAATATCAGGAAGTGTGACTGCTGGATCGTATGGTGAAAGTATGTTTAGTTTTGTACAAAACTGCGAAACTGTCTTCCAAAGTGACTGCACCGTGTTGCGGTTCCTCCAGCAGCGAGTGTGATTCCTGCTGCTCCATGTCCTCGTCAGCATTTGGGGTTGTCGGAATTCTGGATTTTGGCCATTCTAACAGGTGTGCCGTGGTGTCTTGCTGTTTGAGTTTGCATTTCTCTGAAGACATCTGAAGTGAGTGCCTTCTGCACTCACCTGTCATCTTTGTATCTTCTTTGGGGAGGTGTTCTCCTTGTCTTCTCAGCCCCCCCCCCCCCCCCCCGCCAGAGGTCTGGCATCTGCACTTACCACCAGGCATCTCTACCTGTTGGAGGGTGGAGGGGGGCCAACCCCAGCTTCACTGCTTTCTGGGTGTGCAACCCTGTTCCAGTCTGGGGTGCAGCCAGCCTGGCCCTTTAGTATGGGAACACCCAGAAGTCCAGCATGTCACCTGCCCACCAGGTTTAGCTCCTCTCCACTTTCACCTGGGGATCCCTGGGGCCCCTGACTGTGGCCACCACTTTCCAGTGCACTGAGAAATGGCCCCTGCCCAG
This sequence comes from Anoura caudifer, assembly GCA_004027475.1. NCBI lineage: Eukaryota > Metazoa > Chordata > Mammalia > Chiroptera > Phyllostomidae > Anoura > Anoura caudifer. Next base: position 369,723 of record PVKU01000844.1, read on the forward strand.
CACCGACTGGCAAGTATGGGCAGCTTCCACTGTAGTCCACTCCACTCTCAGGATGTCTGGTTCCAGCCTCTCTGCCCAGCCTTGCTGAGGGCTCCTGGCCCATCTTCGGTTCAGGGCTGAGCACAGAGAGGGGCAGGGCAATACTTGCCACCTTGTTGGCAGATGCTGTAGGACACGTGTGCATACCTCTGAGGCAGGAGATGGAGGGAAGGGCCTGTGCTCTTAGGCGCATCACCCAGTGACCGGTCATTCTCGTGACACCCTCCCTGCCAGCGGCCCAGAGACGAGGATGTGGTGGGGGGAGGAGGGCTGCTCTGGGGACTGGTGGGGAGCAGGGTGAGGTGAAGTCCCTTCTTGCCATCCCCAGCCATGCCTCAGCTTGGTGGGGATGGCAGCTTTCCCTGCAGGGAACTGGGGTCTCAGGTGCCTTTTTCTGGGCTCAGAGAAGAGCACTCTGCCCTGGAGGACAGGATGGTTTGTGTCTGAGCACACTGACCTTTGCTTCTGAGCAGAAGTTGCCCCTTGCAGGGCAAACAGTGACCAACCAGTGGAACCTAGGGGGGCCCGACTCTGAAAACCACTCCTGGGCAGCCTGGTCAGGGAGGAGTCAAATCCCCAGGCCCCCCACCTAAGGGAGTCACTCATTTCCTGCCTCTCCATTGTGACCGGATGTAGCAGGAGAAATGCATTCCCCTCTATGGCTTTTTTGCTGTAGAAATACAGCTTCAGCCCAGGTGCAAGTTATTTACTGCTGTGTGGTCTTCCGTCGGTTGCTTCCCCCCGTGACACTGGGATAATAACACCACATCCTAGGGCTGTTCGAGGACCGAATGAGTCAACGTCCATGAAGGCAGTATCAGTCTGAACACTGGGCTTGATTTCCTAGCTGGTCCCCGACACACCCTGAGAGTGGGAGACAAGCCACTGGGTGTTTAGTTCTCCGAGGGGGCAGAACCACTACTGTGCCCAATGTCAAGATAAAGATTCTGAGCATTTTGGGGATTGAATATTGGCATGTGCAAAAGGGCAGGACATGGAGCCCAGGGGCAGTGGTCCTTCCTTCTGGATGCTCTGGGGTAAAGGACCTGGGTTCCAGTCGGACGTAAAAGGGGAAGTCCGTTCTCTTCCAGGGTTGTCCCTGTGGGCTGGAGCTGCAGGCAGGCTAAGGAAGCACCATTTCGTTTTGCCTGAGCAAAGAAAGCAGGCGTTGTGTGCTGTTCATGCATTGATTGACTCATCAAATGCTCTGCCCAGCTGCCTCCATTTGTTTACAGGGTGAAAATTAATGCCACAGATGTTTACTGTATAATAGGATTTGAAATCTGCTGGGGGGAGCAACCATTGAAACTACTGGGCCAAGAAAGAGAAAAGCACTTTTGCATAAAGGAGGATTTGGTTCACTAAGTAACACACGGTGCTGCCTGTCAAATGCTAACAAGAAGCACAGGCCTCTTCTCCTTTCTGGCCGGTGCTGGCTTGTGCGCCCATCTCCTTGGCTTTCTTCTGCCCTGTTTTGACATGGTGCCTTCTAAAGTGTTCTCAGCATTGGGAGAGCTGCTTCTGAGAGGGCACACCCGCCTCATTATTCATCGTCAGCGCCCATGAGGCCTGGTTCCTCCCTCTGTTGTGTGGGCAGCCCTGATTGCCTAGCAAGCCTGTCGGGGCCTTGGATGTGGGGGGGATCCCCCTGATGATTGCCCCCTCCGCTCAGGCCATGTCTCTGCCACCTGCTGATTGGAGCCAGACCTGTGGCCAGTACTGCCCTGTGTGACGTGAGCGCCCCCTTCCTGCCAGAGCGCCTAAGCCATGTAACAGAGAGAGCCATGGAGGCAGAGCCCATTCCTGGCCACATCCAGGCCTTTACCCAGGGGCCGAGGCCCACGGGGATGCTGGTGCTTTCTTGGTCCAGTCCCCTGCCCCAGCTTTGGGGAGGTCCCCCAGTGGGAAGGTCACGGGCTACAGGTGCAGTGCCTGGTGGCCACTGGGAGCCCCTGGAGGGAACCTCCTTTCTGGAAGGTTCTTCCCATGGGCTCAAGTGCACACTTTGTTTGTATTTCATTCTCCTGTTTTCAGCTGCCCCTGATTGGATTCACCACAGATTAACATTTTCCATTATAAGTTATAATGTGTTTTTTTTTAAAACCAAATCTCCCTTCACAGATTGCTGTCTTTATAATATAGGAATAATTTCTCAGTCACTTTAAAAGTCCTGCTTCATTAGCCTGGTGACTGTTTGGTAATTTGCAAAGTCACTTTCACAAGTTTTAATGCTGCCCGGTTGAGAATCCCAGTCATTAATGTATTAGATCTTAATAGTGTTATGATTCTGTCTGAAGTGACAAAAATGAGGCTCAGTAATTAGCTCTGACCTCAACACAAGCCTACCCTGTGCAGGAGCCAATGCCAATTCGGCAATCAGAGCGCCTGCCTTTTAAAGAATCTTCTGGAAAGGCCTTGGAGCCCTTTGTCTCAGTAACAAAAAAACCGTGCTTCTTTCCAGTGCCTTGATTTTCCCCTGTGTCCTGACAATGGCCAAAGTTCTTCTTTCTGGAGAGTCCCTTGTCTAGGCTGTGCCCTCGGGAAATACACAGGGCAGGCGGGACTTCTGCCCATTGGCAGATGGCACTTTGAAGCCCCCAGACTTGGGCTCCCCTCCAGGGAGATTCCTGACAGGTGATGCAACCTGCCTGGTGGCCTGTCCCGATGCTTCTGTTTGGGTGTTTGTTTTGTATTCTCACGTTTCCCCTCTTCCTGTGTGGAGGCCATTTCTAGGTCTTGCAGGGAAAGGGGATGCTGACAAGGGTGGTGATGTCTGGTCCCTGCTCTGATGTTTCCGGGACCTTCTAGGGGAGGGTGCTGCAGGCCTGGGCTGCCCTTCCCTGCTCAGTACCCAGCAGTTGCTCTGCCTCCTTGGTGGCCCTTCCAATGACCAAGGAAAGCCCAGGACTTGCTCCTTCTTGGGAGAGGGGTGGGTGTGCTCAGAGGAACAGGGAGCCTAGCGCGGCTTTGTTCTGTTTCATTTGCCCTGATTAACTTGGCATCTGCATGAGCCAGAGGGAGTGGCGCTCTCCCCTAACCTTTCACAGATGTTTCAGGCCAAGGTTTTCTGGCAAAATCGATTTTGACATTTTGATAAGAACCCATTCACTGTGTTTTGTGTTTTGAATCTTTGACTCTAAGCTGTTCTGAAAACCAGCTGTGAACCTAAATCTCGTTTGTAAAATCTGCATCCTGCCTCAGCAGCAGAACCACGAGGTCACTTCCTAGACACCAAAGCAAGTTGGGCAGGATGCGGTGACACTGAGTCGTGCTATTTTGTCAGATGGGGGTGGCGGAGGCCTGGGAGAGATGCTTAATGAATGCCCCAAACTCGTGCCTGGCTCTCTCAGCGTTTGGAATGAAAACACACACGTTCACACCCTGCCCCCCTTTGATGGAAATATTCTGTATTCGTCCCTGCTACTCAGGAAAGTTGGATACAGTGTAAACTTGAACATTGACACAGGAGCCAGGGATCTTTGTCACTCTGTATAAGAAAATCAGAGATCGGATTTTAGGCATACATCGCTGTCCAACCAGAGCTTCCAGTGTACAAGCCGTGTTTTAGTTGGAGGGAGGGGGAAGGTTGGCCCCACCCCAGCACAAGCTCTCTTGCATCAGTGAGTGAGGCTGTCTCAGAGGAAATGACATAAACCAAAGAAAGCAGCACAGTATGTGAGGGGAAAGGTTCTGAGTGGGGCGGGAGACGGTGAGTGACCCGCGCTTCTGTCTTCCCTACCTCCCAGCGGCAATCCATGTGAGGTGTTTGGTGGGGAGGGATTGGGGCCCCCCTCCTGGCCTGGGTGGGCTTCCTGCACGAGACAGTTTCTTGGTGCTGGGCTCTGTGACCCTCTTGCTGTCTTCCTGTCCTCTTTGCCTGGGGTCCTCAGTGAGGGAGGTGTTCTGGGTGTTGGGTCTGTTCCGTGAGTAACAGTGCACATGCCATTAGAAGGTTGGAGTTGAGACATAGCCCTTAAGAAGGTAAGGCCGTGACATGGAGCCAGAAGCCAGCAGTCCTGGGCTCCTGTCCTGATCCCGCCACTGGCCTCCTGTATGGTCCTGGGCATAGCAGACCCTGCCTGGGGCGTCCCTGGTGTTCCTGGGGGTGCTGGGCTGGAAGGCTGCCCAGGGTGAGCCCTTGTTTCCTCCCTGGCGCCTCTGCACAGAGTTGTGGGAGATACTCTGGGAGGTCCTCGCAGGAGAGAGCTGGGAAAGATGTAGGGAGATGTGGGGCTCACCCACTTGTGTAGTTCAGGGGGGTCCTTTCCTGGAGTCAGAAGGCAAATGGATTGAACCTGGATAGTAACCCTCATTCAAGACTCTGGTTTGTGGGTGTTGGGGTTCCACCATCTGGTGTACACCCCTAGCTCCAGACCTGACATCTCCCAGGTCCTGTCTCCCCACGTGTGCCTGGGAGGGAGTGACGCATGTGTTGTGTCCCCCTCATTTCTTCACTCTGTTCTTTGTGTGCTGGGCCCCTCTTCTAGGTCGAGCTCTGTGCCAAAAAGGAGACACACAGGTTCCGAAGGGGTTGTCTCTGTCTTCAGGGGGCCCCCTGTCTAGTGGACAACGTGGCCCATAAGGCTGTTGTAATGCAGGAAGGGCCCTGATGGAAGCGCCCAGGTGGGAGCAGAGGCGGAGATGGAGCTGACCGGCGGGCCTGCGTGGGCCCCAGACGGCTCCGCAGCCAGGAGGTGACCTCGGAGCCGAATGGGCTCCCTTGACCTACACGGACGAGTCAGTCGTGCCACGGGCGCCACAGGGACCGCCGTGCTGGCAGGAGGACGCCCTCGGCCCCGCACAGACCTGGCAGCTGTGTCAGGCGTTTCCTCCAGCGGCCTGCAGCTTGGCCGAGCCCAGCTGGCTTTCCCTCTCCGAGACTGAGACGATTTCAGAAGCACAGGCGCCGAGCCTCACTCTGGTCCGGGGACAAGCCTGCGGCAGACCTGGGATTCGTGATTTCAGGTGTCTGGACCCCGTCACGCTGTCATTGCTTTGCAGACAGCCTTGCTAGACGGCTCATGCCGTTCCTGCACAGGAGGACCACTGCCACCACTTCACGGTTCTCTTACCGTCACCCGTGGCTTAAGAGACAGCGGGGACTATAAGGGAGCCACTCTGAAATAGAAATTCTCAGTGACCTCCCTTGTCCCTGAGAAATCATGAGCCAGAAAGAATTCATGTGCAGGAAAAGTATTTGATTAAAATTCACACAATTAATGATAAAAACTGAGTAATTTACCTATAGAAGGGTCCTTCCTTATTGTAATGAAAGGTGAGTATAACTCTCTAATACCTATAGCATAGGGAAAGGCAAAATTTAAACCACAGCGGGATACACAACACACCCAACTAACTGGTTAAAATGAGAGGAGACCGAGGACCCCAAAGTTGGCAAGCTCGTGGCTGAACGGAAGTGTCACGCAGTGCTGATGGGAACAAAAAATGGTATGCCCACTTCAGAGGAATACCAGAATGGTTCTTATTAACAAACCTAAATATCCGTCTACTTTGTGACTCAGCAGTTCCTCTCTTGGACATTTGCCACGAGAAATGAACTCTAGGAGGTGGGATAAAAGCAGGCTTACAGCTGTTCATATGAAAGATAATACAATAATTAATAAATAATACAGGAATAAACTGTGTTTTGTGTACTCATAACTGGAAACCTACTTTTGCTCCTCTGTGTATATTTAAAAAAAAAAACAACAACAACTGTTCTTGGTAGTTTGATGCATAGTAAAAACCGGAATTAGCCCCAGCGCTTACCAACGGTGACTGGATAAACAAAGGGGAATTCACACGGCGGGCTGCTGCTTGGCGATGGGAAGGGGCAGGGCTCTGACACGTGCCACGGCGAGGTGGGTCTGCAAACATCAGGCGCAGTGAGGGAAGCCAGACGTGAGAGCACACATTCCGTGTGCCGTTTACAGAGACCTCTGGATTAGGCAAAACCAAGCTGTGCTGAAGAAGTCCAAGCAGCGGCTGCCTCTGCTGCGGGTGATGGAGTCTGCTCCTGTCTGCAGGGACCGGAGAACTTCCCTGGGCCACAACTGTGTCCACAACTGTGTCCTGTACCTTGACAGGTGTTCAGGTTACAGACAGGTGCATTTGCGGAAATCCATCTTGTGATGCATTTGAGACCTCTCTGTAAATTTTACCTAAAACCTGCAAACAGATACTGAGCTCTAGTTAATGGCATGCTTCAGAAGTGTGGTGACGTCTGCAGTTGACACTGAAATGCATCAGGAATGAAAAGGGTTGAGGTCCACCCAGAAGGACGATGGTCTGGAGACTGAGCAAACACGGCCAACTGTTAGGTCTGGGACCAGGTGTTGGCAACGAGGGTTTTCTCTCTGCAGTTTTTCAGCTCTTCTGTATGTTCAATAGTTTTCATAATAAATTGTTGGAGGGAAACTAAACAACTCTTTTGTGGATTCACACATATCTGGTGAAACTAGATTTTTTAAAAATTAAAGGCATTATAAACACAAAGATCAGGATAGTTGTTGTGTCTTTGGTTCTCCTTTCTGGTCGGGGCTGGAAGGAATGCTCACGGTGACTTTGTGTGGAATTTCCTAGTTTCTCAGCCAGGGCTGGAGGGCGGGCAGTGTGTTGGAAGGCTGGGCTGGGCCCCAGGGAGAAGCAGTGTCAGGGAGAAGACGTGGTGTCCGCAAGGGGCTCTGCCTTGAAGACTGAGGGAAATGGGTGGTTGGGGAGATGCCTGGGATGCAGAGCTGGTGGAGGGTCCTGGGGGCTGGATGTCACGTGAGAGAAAGAAGAGTCAGGAGGACTCTGGACTCCGGAATGGAGAGGGTGTTTGCAGCCCTGAGTGAGGCGAGGAGGGCAGGGGTGTAAACCAAAGGCTCGCTTCAGGGCAACTGAAGTTGCGGAAGAAGAGATGGGAATAAGGTGGTTGACACATGAGTGGACTCGTGAGGACTGGAGAAGCCCGTCTGGGATGGTCAGCACAGGCGTACTGAAAGTGGGGGGCAGAGGCAGAGAAGTGGGTCTAAGACTGAGGCACGGGGTATTCCAGACTTCAGGGTCAGGTAGAGAAGAACCCACTGAAGGGGCAGGGAAGTGACCTCTAGTGAGGGAGGAGGAGCCTAGGAGACCATGGGTGTTACGGAAACAGAGTGTCCTGCGCCACTGAAAGTCACAGTCGTTTCATAACGGAGATGCGACCGTTCTGTGTGGCCACGTGCACTCCAGTTTTGGTGGCGTGGAGAGCCCGCTGAAATGAGAGTGGAGGAAGGGAGTGAGTGAGTGGTAACAGTGGGCTTCTCCAGGCAGCCTTCCTGCTGAGGTAGACAGAGAAGGGGGCTGGTGGGAGGAGGGAGATACGGAGTCACGGAAGGGTTCTGCAACGTGGAGGCACCGGAGTATTTAAATACAAGTGGAAGCAACCCATTAGAGAGAGCACTTGATCATTCAGAGGAGGGAGGATAATTGGAGGAGAAGAACGCTCGAGGAGGTGAGAGGGGCTGGACCCAGAGCCCAGGCGTGTGGTGGCCCCTGGTGGGAGCAGGTGACTTTTCTCCTGGGGCAGGAAGGAAGATGGGGAGGCAGGTGGTGCTGTAGGCAGGGTGGAAGGGTAGGAGCACCCCCATTTCCTGAGGGAAATGTAAAACCAAGTCATCGCCTGGGCAGTGGGGGCCAGGGTGGGGTGGGTGTTTGAGTGAAGGACGTGCGATGCTGTCATCCGAGTGCGGCCGAGCCACCCTACAGGGAAGGGAAGGGAAGGAGGATGCGCGATCATTCTACCCGAGACTGGCCCCCGGGTGGTGCGGACCATCCGCAGCAATGATCCGCCGTCCGGACACAAGGGTGGATGAGATCCGGTAGTTCGTTCCTTCCTCCCTCACTCCCCCTCACTTCCCCCACTCTCTGCCTTCCAGCCCAGTGTAGGGAGAGGGCCGAGGGGGTCAGCATGTCCAGGAGGGAACATAACAACAGCCCCTAAAACCCAGGTGAGGAGAAAGGTGAGGTTGTGAGGGGCATGATGGAAAGTGAGGAAGTGGTGTGGGTAGAAGTCTCCCTTAACTTGAAAATGTCTGGGTGTCCATCCAGCACAGGAGAGCTGAAGGGGACGGAGCTGCTGGTCAGAGAAAGGAGGTTTGCAGGGGCAACTCCAGAGGGTGCCTGTGGGTATCTGCAGGATTGGGTGGCTGGGGCTGGGTGGGTGGGTGTGGAGGTCACTCAGAATGGTGGCGGACATGGGCTTGGAGAGGCACAGTGACCCAGGTGTCACAGACCAGAGTGGGCGGATGGCCAGGCGGGGATGCTCTGGCGGTAGCATGCAGTGGTACCAGCTTTAAGGAACTGGGGTGTTCAAGGAGGAAGCAGGAAAAATGGTTAGGAGCTGGTAATAGGGAGCAGGGAGGGCACCAGCTTCCAGTTTGGGCTCTGCCATACTTGGGGCATCAGGAAGTGTAGCACCTGGGAAGGCCACAGGGAGACAGGGTCCTCGGGGCATAGCAGGTGGTGTGCAGGGTGATGCTGCTGTAACTGTCCTCCCTGTGGCCTGTGATTTCGGTTTGACAGGGAGTACGTCTTCCTCATCCCCACTGTGTGCCCACTGCTAGCCAGCACAGGGCTTAGCACATAGCAGGTGCTCCATATTTGTTGAATGAGTGAAGGGGGGTTTTGTTGAGACACATCTCACGACGGGGTCCCAGTGCCACTGTAGCGATGCGCCTCGGTCCCGGGAGGAGGTGTCTGAAGTTACAGGCTTGCCCCTTCCCCACTCCCGAGCTCCTCCCCATTCCGATTCTGGTCCAGAAGTCCAGTCTGCCCTGCACTTTATCACGGCATTTGCGGGCAGATAACAAGGCATCGGATATTGACTTAGAACCACGAGCATCCCACTGGCCCCAGCTGGCCCCACGACTAGTGATTTGGAAGTTGAGGCAGACAGATTGAATTGGGTTGTTGAAGGAGTTTTCCAGTTTGTGGTGGGAATTGAGTTGAATTTATTATCATTTTTACCAGCAGTACCTTGCCAAATATTTATTTAATCTGAGGATGCTAGAGAAGTGCTGGGGGTTTGATGGGCCGGCGGCTGGCTGCCAGCGCGGCCTGTTTGCGCTGGCAGCCCTGGCTCTGCTGGCGCTTTATTAATCTGAAGCTGGGGAGCCGGCAACACGACACAGCCAGTCTTGGGTCCCGTGCCCAGGGCCGGCCCCCGCTGTCGTGTGCCAGGCTAGGCTTGAGGGCAGACCCCACCGGAAGAGCCGAATTCACGTTTGTTCCTTTGGCAGTCAGGGAAAATGAAAATGGTTCCTTGGTTTTGCAGTGTTTCGGCAGGAGTGAGGTTTTCCTACCTTTATGAAGGATGATTGATGGAGGTGAGAGGACAGATTGTGTGAGCGTGTATTTAGGGCGGAGGGGCCAGGAACGCAAGAGAAATGATTCAGACGGGTGCCTCTGCCTCCCTGTCTGAGGTGTGGGCAGCAGACGCATCTGTCAGGCACGCCCTACGTTCAGATGGTGGTCCCTTTGTCCCTTTTTGGAGCTGTCACTTTTCTTTATGAAAAAGTATTTGGAAACCAGCTTCAACACAATATAATTGAAAGTGTTGAAAGTATGACAATAATAAAGTTGACATTACTGGCTTAAAAAAAGATCTATTTTTAAACTAGAAATCTAAAGCAGAGTGGGTCACAGCACTTAAAACTGGTGAGGACCAAATCGCCCTCGGGTGGGCCACAGTGGTAAATACTATCAACTAGTGGCTGGGGAGCGCCATTTAAAATGGGTTGTTAACTACCTCATAACACGATAACTGCAGGTAAATACGGAGAATACCATAATTAAACCTGTTTAGATACCACCCAGCTTTGTCAGTCTTATGCTTTGCCCATTTTGTTTGATATTTTTGAGAAGAACTAAAACCTGCATGTCTTGACCCTATTCCCTCCCCTGCCCCAGGGGCGGTGTTTTTTGTTCTCATGCTGGTCTTCATTCTAATGTGTGTTTGTACTTTTATCACACATTTATGAATTCATTCACTATACATAGCACCGCTTTGCATGTTTTAAAACTTTAGGTAAACAAGACCATCTGATGTCCTCTTGCAACACTGTGTGGAAGTCTGCTCCTTACGGACGCACTCACGCGATCCGAGTTCACGCACTGTGACTGCTGGCAGAATGCCAGCGCGCTGACATTTGTGCGCTGGTGTTCGTGGGGTGGGCAGCGTGCATGTGAGTTTAGATGTTTCCGCTCCCCTAACCGTGGGCCTGGCGGTAGGGTGCGCACACCTTCGGCTTCACCGGATAAGGTCAGCTTCTCTCCACGGTCGCTGGGCTTATTCATGCGCCCACCTCCCAGAGTGGCCAGTCCCCATCCCCTGCATCCCTCTTCACGCTTTGAACCGGTGCCAGCCGGAAGGCGGGAGCCACCTCGGTGGGTCTCCGTGGCCATTTCCCTTGCTGCCAGTGAGGCTGAGCCTCTTCACCTGTATTTATGGGCCGGCTTGGTTTCTTCTTCTGTGAATTGCTCATTCATTTCCTTTGTCCCAATTTTTTTCCTTTCTGTTGAACTGTTTGTCTTTTATTTAGTTATTGATTAACTTATAGGGATGCTTTGTATTTTTTACATACTGATCCTAAGCTACCTGTATTACAAATGTCTTTTCCATTTTGGACTTTAAAAAAGTGTTCTTCATGTTGTCTTTTGATGGATAGGAATTCTTAATTTTGATGCACTTTAATTTTGTCACTCTTATACTTTATGGTTAATGCTATTTGTTCTTGTTTAATTAATCTTTTCCTATCCTAAACCTTGAATACTGTCTTGTAAAGGAGTTATGATTTTGGCTTCCACATTTAAGTTTTAAAGATTTTATTTTTATTTATTTTTAGAGAGAGGGCAAGGGAGGGAGAAAGAGTGAGAGAAACGTCGATGTGCAAGAGACACATGAATTGATTGCCTCTTGCATGCACCCACCCGGGACCCTGGCCCACAACCCAGGCGTGTGCCCTGACCTGGAATTGAACCGGTGGTGACCTTTTAGTTCGCAGGCTGGCGCTCAAGCCACTGAGCCACACCAGCCAGGGCTCACATTTAAGTTTTAATCCATCCAGAATTCATTTTGTGTAGGAAAATCCTTATTTTTTTCCATGTTGAAAACCAGTTGTCCCCATGCCATGAACTGAGGGCTGCCTATGTCGTTTCCATGTGTGACATCCGTTTTATGTCTGGCAGCCCTACGTGGGTAGGCCTGCTCAGGACTCCTTGTTCCATGCGAGTGGTCAGCCTGGGGACCGCTGCGCCAGTACTCCCCGTGCTGGTTGCTCAGCTGTGCCGCGGCTTCGACGCGGGTCGGTCGGTGGAAGTCAGGGCCTCCCGTCTCTTACGTTGTTGGTGCTCCTCAGATGCGTCTTCACTGTTCTTGGCCTTTGCTGTTTTATAAACATTCTGGAAGGTAATCTTGTCAAGATCATCAAATTTCTGTGGGAACTTTGATTGGAATGACATCGAATCTATCAGTTTGTTGAGAATTGACTTTTTCACGGTGTTGAGTTTTCTGTGTTTGGACACAGTGTACCATGTGTAGGCCTTCCATAATATATTTCCATAAAGTTTTATAGTTATAAATAAACTTATTCTTAGAAACATCATAGTTTTAATCATAATTGTAAATGGTATCTTTTTAATTATATTTTCTTTTTGTTATTATTGTATAGAAATGTAATTGATTTTTATATTAATCTTATACCCAGCCACTTTGATAAATTTTTTTACTAATTTAATACTTGTCTGTAGACTCCTTTGGATTCAATGTGGACAACCACACCATCTGTGAATATTGAGTGTTGCTTCTCACTTCCCAAAACGTGCAGGTTTTGTTTCTTGTCCTTGCCTCACTGGGGAGGTTAGGGCTGCCCGCGCAGTGCTGGGCAGATGAGGTCGTAGTAGGTGCTCTGGTTGCACGTCCGGTGTTAAATGAGACTTTTCTAATGTTTGTGGTTAATAGTGATGTTCGCCGGAGGTTTTTGTTGTTGGTATAATATAAATGCTTTCAAAAACATTCAAGAAATTTTTCTTTTGTTCCTAGTTTTCTAAGAGTTTTGATCACAAATGGATGTTGAATATTATTGAACGCTTTTAATGCAGCTATTAAGAATGATCACATAATTCCGCCCCCCAAATCTGTTGATATAGTGAATTGCATTCATTTATTTTATAATATTAAGCTGACTCTGTAATCTTAGAGTAAGTCTGTGGTGTCACTTTTTTATACACTGCTGGGTTCGGTTTTCTGTGACTTCGTGGAGCTTTGCACGTGTGTGTGTGAGTGACACCAGCCTCCACGTCTCTCTTCTGCCGCCGTTTCTGTCAGAGCCGGTGTCTGCATGGTGTCGGTGTGAAGCTGTGGGGTAATTTGTGTAAGACTAAAGCAGTTACTTGGATAGTTCACAGAACTATTTAAATTACTTACTGCTTCAGTTTTTCGTGTGTCTTTACAAGAGTATTTAGGTCTCTATATCTTCTTGAGGCAGTTTTAATAATTGTTTTCTTGGAATTTGCCTACTTCATTTAAGTTTCCAGTTTGTTGTCATGAGATTGTCCTCTGGCCTCTCGGTAACTTTTCAGTCTCTGGAGCTTCTCTGGCGACACCGTCCTCACCCCCAGTATTGCTGCCTTTTATCATCGGAATTTTGGGAACTGTGTTGCTCTTTTCAAAGAACCAACTTTGGGCTTTACTCTTCGTGCCCATTTCCCATTTGTTTTCTATTTCATTAGTTTTTCCTTTACATTTATTTCCTGCTTTCTACACTCTTTGATTTTATTCTACTTTCCCTTTTCTAATATATGAAGTTGGAAACTTGGCTCATTAATTTTTAAACCTCTAGCTTTTATGTTAAGTATTTACATTTTTAAATTCTCTCTCTCTATACTTTAACCATATCCTACACATCTAGTTTGTAGGATCCTGTTTATGTTTTAGTTCTAAATACTTTATGACTTCCATTGTATTTTATTTCACATAAAGAGATTTTTCTAGAAATCTCGCTACTGATTTTAAATTCAATTTTTGATTTATACTTTAGTTAATCAATCTTTGGGGAACATGCCATATGATGCTATTCCGTTTGGACTTTTTGAGCCCCAGGGGTGGACCATGAGCTGTGCGCTCTCCATCTGGGGAGGGTGCCGTGTTCTAGCCACGGCCCTTGGGTCAAGCTTGTTTATCGTGTCATTTAAAGTGTATCTGCCCCTGCTGATACGCTTATTCGGCGTGCTGACTGCTGAGAAGGGTGTGCTAGAGCCCCATTTGCCGCGGGGGATTTGTCAGAGTCTCCCTGTCTTCCTGTCAGAGCTTTCCTTTTATCGACCACTTTACTTCTTGATAAATTTGTTTTCGACCCGTTCTCCTGGAACTGGAGGAAAATACAACTCAGTCCTTGTTCCATTTGTCCGGTGGCCGGTTCACGGGAGGCTGGCATCGCATCTGTCACTGCCCGCAGCAGTGAGCTGTGAGGAGAACGTCCGGTGTGTCCACAACTCCGTGTCTTTGCTCACGTTCTCCCTCCGCCCAGGGTGCCCGGGCACCCCTTTTCCCTGCCCTGGGCGCCTGTGGTCTTCTCTTCCACCCTCTGCTCAGTGCCTGCCTCCAGGTGCGCGATCTGTCTCCACCCCGTGTGCTCCGCTGTCACATTCCCTGCGGTGCCCTGCGCCCGGGCACGGGGCCGATGTGGACTCCGTGGTCAGCGAGGACTGGTTGGACTGAAAGAGTTTCTGCCTCAAGGGACTCCTTCCTGTGAATGATTCCGCCCACATCAAATCCGTCCCTTAGAGTTTTTTGTTTGTTTATCAAGGTGAAATTCACGTGACATAAAAGAAACTATTTCAAAGTGTTTCATCAAATGGCATTTCGTGCTTTTACAGTGCTGTGCAACCACCAGTTCCATCACTCCAGGGTCAAACCCCGAACCTAGGAATCAGTCCCTCCCCACCTGCCCTTCCCAGACCCCAGAAGACACGCGTGTGCCTCCAGTGGGACTGACCCACTCTGGGCACTTCATGTCAGCGGAGTCGTGCAGCAGGTGACCTTGGCTTCTCCCCCTGAGCGGGACTCTTTCCAGTCTCCGTGATCTCACACGAGTCAGCACTTCACTCCTTTTCCCGGCCGCTTGTGGCCCCACTGGGCGGCAGGCCGCCTCCTGTTTCCGCAGCACCTGCTGATGGATGTGGGGCTTGTGTCCCACCCCATTTTTCCTTTCCTGTCACTCTGCCCCTCACTCAGCACTTGTTTTCCGCCGGCACGGGGGAGGGTGAGTTGAAGCCGATGGACATGGACATCTTCCCCCACTGCTTCTCAGTCCCCAGAGAGCTCGGGGTGGGAGGGAGGTGTGGGAGCAGCAGAGGGCAGCATGAGGGGCTGGGGGAAAGGCAGGAGCCACCGGACCTTGAATTACTAGGGTGTCAGCAAAGGGGGCGAGGGCACTGAGGGAGGTAATGAGTACACGAGAGCCTGAACTTCTGGTGAGGGGCCTGGCCTCGGGGCTTCTCCCTGATCTTTAAACAGCATCTCAGCAGGCTGCATGTCTCCAGCAGCCCCGCCCCGTCTTCATCCTCTCCAGGCCTCCCTCGAGGAGGCAGGAGGACACTTGTGCTTGGCAGCAGGAAGGACATTGGGTTCCTGGGACAGCTGGCATTCCTGGGGCGCTGGGCCGGGAGGGGTGAGGGGCAGGGACACAGCACACGAGCGCCTTGCGTCGTGGGGTTTTACAGACTCTCTGTCCGCGGTCTCCTAGGTTGGGCACTGCCAAGTGTTTAATGATCTTCTGCACTGGCAGTTTCAGACTCTGCAGCTAAAATTAGATTCTGTCCCCAGTGCCCGAGGGGTTGGGCCAGCTCTGTCCACCCATCCTGTGCCGAGGTGTGGCCAGTGACAGCCTGCATAGGAGAGGCCTAGGCCAGCCTGCAGACTACCAGTGGCTGGACACTGTTCTCTTAGGTCCCCCTCAGCTTCTGCTGTCCTCAGAGGCCACAGAAACAGTGCTGCCCTGCCCCCATCCCCTGGAGGACTGACGTATCTGCACTTGAGTCTCAGTCCTACCCCTTCCCAGTCCTGACCTTGGGCACAGGTACCCAGACTAGGAAGTCATGCCCCTACATCATGGATTCGCAAAGGTAGGATGAGGTGGGAGGGGCAGCACCTGGCAGAGCACCTACAAGCAGGTGCTCACCAGATGTTGCCCCCCTTTTGAAATCATCACACAGGGCAGAGAAACAGAATAATTGTTTAGAAACGTGTTTGTCTCTGGACTTCTTTATGTAATCCTTGGTCGGGCGGAGACCTGGGGGAGAGATTACAGGAGACTTTTCTTGGCATGAAACCCCATAGACCCCAGTGGAACTTAGCAGAACCCAGTGGGGCCCAGGGGAGCCCTTTGGCACCCAGCCTTCACTGTGGCTCACCTTGGTCACTGAGGTTCCTCCATCCCCACACTCTAAGGTGTCTTTGGGAACTCTGCCTGGTCCCTTGGTCCCTTTCCTTGTTATTGTGATTGTCATACCCTCTAGTCAGTTGACACAGGCACCACTCCACGCCTCCCCTCTCCTCCTGCCTCCCCTCTCCTCCTGCCTCCCCTCTCCTCCTGCCTCCCCTCTCCTCCTGCCTCCCC